>CAXAMN010025495.1:84421-118763 GCA_963970005.1 Durusdinium trenchii
GCAAGCAAGCAAGCAAGCAAGCAAGCAAGCAAGCAAGCAAGCAAGCACGCAAGCACGCACGCACGCACGCACGCACGCCCGCCCGCCCGCCCGCCCGCCCGCAAGCAAGCCAGCAAGCAAGCAAGCAAGCAAACAAACAAACAAACAAACAAACACATACACTGATGCACACTGACTACTGTGTACGCACGAGATCGAAGCGTGCGAGGGGTAGAGCCACCATGGTAGAGCTCCGCTTTTTTTCGGCCGAAGGTGGACTTCCAAGCGCGGGGCTTCACCTTGAAGCTTGGACTTTATGGGACATGATGCAACAATTTTCAATCGAGAAATCAATGAGTTTGTACGGGCCAACAGAATGAAACCATGGGAAACCCGTGCTGCTTGGACTTTGGATCACAGTTTCTGGCTTCTTCTGGGATGGCGCCCGGGGTGAGTTAATGGCATTCTTGAGTTCTCTCCAAAGACTTGGGACAATCAGGAGTTGGAAACGGGCTGTTTCTGATCCACGTGTTGACCTGCCTCATCCTTTCTTGTCCGACGTTTTGCTTCTCATCCTTTCTCATCCCCGCAGACGAATCCACCACATCCACTGCGGCCATTTTTCGTCGCCTCGCCCGTTCAAGGACCGTGCGCCCTGGGAACGGCCCAGACTTTCAGCTAAAGGCGCGCGGCTTGTTGCAGGAGGTGGTGCCTGAGAAGTGCAAGGCCACCGGGCGGCACCCAGAGAAGTTGAAGGGTGGTGGACGCGGTGGAGAAGGCAGGCAAGGACCTTTAACTAGTGTTGTCCCTTTGGCCACATTCTCTTAAATGATCATTGTTGCAAGGGTCTAGACTCTAGACTAGACCAAAGTTTGTGCGGAAACCTGCCAAGCTTACCTGCTTTTGCGAGCAATTTCAGTGGGGGTAGGAGGTAGGACCAGTATGATTTCTTGAGATTTGAACTTAACGCCCAACTGCTCCATTTGGTGTCGTCCCCCCCACCACACTCCCTATGCCAGGTGCGCCTTAGTACTGGCAAGCGCATCACTTTGTCTCTGGCCAAGAAGGCAGGGAGCCTGAACCGGTTTTAATTCACACCCAACTTTATGGGAGATGCAATCCATAAGCCAGTCAAAGATTACAGTACATATCCACGAGACTCCCAAGTAAGTGAATGCGCAGATGGTACCCGTCGCAGCTGTATTGGGACGGAATTCTTAAAGCTTGGGCCACATACTTCTTAGCATTAGCCATTCAACCTCGTAGGAGTCAACTCCATTGAACAAGGGCTTGACTCCCCTGAAGTCAACATCCGGTCGTCCTTATGACAATTATCGCAATCAGTCGCTGTGCTGTGAGGATCCGCTTGTCACTTGGAGCGCCCTCTCCAACCGAAACTGGTGATTCATGTGCGGGAAAAGTCCGCACCAGAACGAGGGACTCAGTGGTGGATAACTTGGAACGGGTCACGACAGGTTAGAGTCAAAAAAGAAACACCAATCAATTGTCAATTACATCACTTCGTTTGTTTCCAAGAACTCATGGGACTGTAGCTTGTTGGACCGTCTGAGGAAATGCTGCTTGCATGGAATTAGCTCTCCCTCTCTCTTTCTCTCTATATCTGCATATATTGTACAATATTGTACTGTATATATATATATATCTACGTACGTGTGTATACTCCTTTGGTGTATTTTGTCTGAAGAACATGCCTGATATCTGTACTGTTATGCAACAATAAACTGGCGCTACTGAGACAGTCAATCCATGTTGGACACGCATCCTCATGGGTTCGGGCCAATGCAGACCCTAGCTGAGGGTGGCCATCCATTCGTCACAGCAGTCGAAGCCGGCAGATCAGTCGGAACCCCGAACAGCCAGCAAGCACGCTCTGGTTGGCACTTTTGAACAATGGGTTGTTTCGGGAATTTGCTGAATCATCCAATGTCATGCCTTGAAGTTCTAGCCAGGATTCTAATAAGTCTTACCCTGCCCAAGCAGGACATTGGCTTTTCTTACCAATCTCTGTCATCTCCTCAGGCAGGATTCTTTTCGTCAGAACCAAGTGTACGGAGGAGTCTTGAAGGACCTGTCGTTCAAGGAAAGCCAAAGATGCAGGGGACAGATCTGGCATCTGCTGGATTTTCAGTAAGTGAAACTTGGAGTTCATAAAACCTCGCCTGATGAGACGCACAGAAGCCTGAGCTAGGTCCAAGAACCACACCATGGTTTTCCTGTTCTGAGGCCCTCAGCCATCTCCAAAGTAATGTCGCTTCTGTGTGGTGGCTGAGCAACGGATGGTTGAAGAATTGGCAGCAGAACCTGTGCGCTTGGTGGTTCGGCTTAGAATTGTAGGTTGTGGCTGAGGAGAAGCCATGCATATTTTATATTTTACACCCGTGTCCTAGTCGATCCAAGTGGACACAGAATCTTCTGCACCGTTGAAAAATGCTCTATCGTCCTGGATGGAGATTAGGTGGCGCAATAGACTATTGTGCTTGAACCTCCAGAGTGGCATGCATAACCCATGACATGGCCAATTATTTTGTGAGGTCACGTTTCGAAGAGCTCAAGATCACCTGGAGCAACTTCTACACTCAGGCCAGTTGATTTGGTAGCAGCCAAGAGAGGATAGTCAGATAGTCAGGATTTGATGGTGAAAGTCTCTCTATGAACATTTTCAGGTAGTTTGTCTGGTGGACGGAGAATCCAAAAGATATCCGGAACAAAGGGGGCTGTTTAGCCAGGAAGTTTGGACGCACGAGTTATCCGTTTTTGGGGACGAGATCTTCGGCCGACGTGCCAGCATGGACCATTGTGCTGTGATCATCGACAGACCGAGCAGCAGCACTTCTTTTGAGCAGATACGCATGGTTTTGTCATATGGCTGTTGCAGGCGGAGATTTGGGAGCCTTTGCTGGCCCAGCGGCCATTGCTTATGGATCCCGTGATCTCATGCGCCAACCTGGCAGATCCAAAGGTGGGAAAACAGCCAGAGCACGGGTGCCGGACAATAGAATACTGTAGATAAGTCACTCAACATTTTAGTCAGAGTATATTCAGAGCAATAACACAACTGTATCCAGGCCTTTGAAGCGCCTTTCCTGCAGAACTGTCTTGGCTTGTGCTGTTCGCTGCAAGGCATTCAATCCCCAGGAGCTGATGATGCATGCCAGGCGCTTCAGCCGCTTTTGAAGTAGTTAGCCGGTAACAAGTGATATCTATATGGGTTGGCTCACAGGTTGCTTTTGCTTGTTTTGCTTTGTGTATGTTCATCAAGATTTACTTGTGAATTGTATCTTCAAGCAGATACTCTATCCACAGTATGGTGTTTAAAATATATTATGCATAATCATATTATGCTCATTCTTGGAGGTCAAGTCACTATGCATGCTGCCCCCGAATCGGATCTGCATCCAGGGTGTTTGGCAAGCGAGGAGGGTCTGCTTCGGTTTGAGCAAGTTGCAGCAAGGTCTAGAACATGGGAATATGGACTGCAAGACCCGTTTGGGTAGTTGGCTACAAACCCAGACCTGCACAATCCAGCTAAGTGCATGACTACAACCAAAATCTACGTTCCCCAGGTTTTTCATTTTTGATCCATAGCCGAGGCAAACTGAATAGTAGCCTGGAGACAATGTCTGTAAAGGTAAAGTTTACTAAGGGTTGAATAAGATTTCGCCAAGGGTCCTTTCAGTCACCAAATCTTTTTCGGTCCCGTTTGCCTCCATGCAGATCTTTCCGCTGCCTCTGACTTGTGAGTGTGCTTGGCCCAGCCAGCCACGAGGAGCGGAGGCTTCAGTGATTTCTAGCTTAGGAGGTCATGCAGCGAAGAACAGCTTTACCTGAGCCCATCCTACTTACACAGTCAGTTCCCTCAACAAAGGGTCCAAGTGCAAGTCCGTGATGAGATTGTGGCACGTCTTGCGATGCAGAAAATGCAAAAAGAGATCTGTCCTGAGAGCTGAGTCTCATTCGTTGGCTTTTCAAAATGAGCAAGCAAATGTTCATGTAGCACAGATCTCTGCGCTCCGAACAAGACAACAAGACTCGTGACCCACAAGTAGATCCTTGGTCACTTTCTTGCCAAGATGAATGAAGTACCTGGCTTGTGAAGAAATGTATGTTCCAAGATTTGCATGTGGGGACAACATGGAGGTATGTAACACCACAAGACCTGTAGCTCTTTGGAAAGACCAGGACCTTCCGAAAGCTTTGTTGGCTGTGAGGAGATATGAGGCAGACTTGTTACAATATTACTGTATATGATGTCTCCAGATTGCAGTACCAGACTCCCAGACTGACTTCAGCATGCACGCACCAATACTATACATGGAAGTCCGAGAAACACATTGTCCAAGAATCGAATGAAGCTTAGGGATCGGATAGGGGACATGTAGTGGAAGCCTTCCTTTCATTGAGGGAAAGCAGATAGAGGACCTGTCAAATTCCAGCTGGCAAATATCCAGTTGTAGGAACACAGAATGGGCAGGTTCTAAGTCATAGTGGATTTCATGCGATTTCTTGATTGGCCATGACCGAAAAGAAGAAGGCTGCGAAGGAGGCGAAGACCTGCGCTCAGCTAGAATGGCCTCGACGGCTAGGCAACCTAGTTGTAAACACGATGAGCGTGTCGGTGGTTGTGTATGAGGCAACACACGAGTCACCCGACAAGGTTTGGCTGAGCTGAAACGCACGCGATGATTGATCTGAAATGTGTTGTCATCATATCATATCCAACTTAATGGCCTAACATGGTGAAACCAGACCGTATCATATCGTTGTAGTTGGAGGGGTTTTAGACGACCAGTGGTTGGACCTTTTTTGAGGGGAAACCAGCTTTCCCCATACCAAGATCAGTCGAATGGCAAGATAAATTAGTACGGTAAAAATCATCCAATGGTGACTTGAAGTATTGATCTGGCAAATCGGCGGGAAGACACAGTTCCGGACACCTCCACACCCTTCTTCATTGCTGGTGCGAGGCGGCCTTGCAGGGTGCCCGCACGGCAGAAGCCCGCATCGCAGAGGATATCCCGCTTTGCTGTGAGCATGCCAATGGAAGCTATGGAGCCAGCTGGGGTTCGGTTTCTGGACTCCACCAGGTTGATCCCGGAGAGCTTTTTGGAGGTTCATTTCGGGACCCTGATGACATGAGCTGGAGGACTGGAGTAAATCAAAGGTTCATTTATGCAGGAAAAACTCATGACTTCGTGAGTTCGAGAGGATCAGGTTCTATCCGGAGCAGGAGATACACTTTTCAGATCAAACTATCGGAAGGAACCTGTGTTGCATCGCTCGTGGGGGTGACTGACATGCCTTATCATTTGAGGGCTGGATCCAAAGTATATACTGGATCTCTATCTACATATACATCACGAAAGCCAGCCGATAAGCAAGGCTTGAGGTTGCTGGAGCGAACGAACTGAGTAAAGGGGGTGTTGGGGGGGTGGTCGCGAGGTGGCCAATTTTGGAGAGGTGAACCCAGAGCCTGGTGGGGGAGAGCGAAAAAAAGAGGTCACTTGGTAGTGAAAAACGAGTGGTTTGAGGGGTGTTGTGATGCCGGTGATGTAGTTGATGGCGAAGAGTGCATCATCAGCATCACGAGGGGCTCAGGAGGCCATGTAAACTCTTTTTACTAGGAGTGGGAGTTCATGTCAATGATAGAAAAGAGGGGACAACGGGACGCGAAAAGTGGTTGGAACTCCGCTAGACAAGGGAGATGTGCGCATCTCATGGCCAGTGAAATAGTGTTCGACCAGGGGTGAAAGGGAGGTGTGAGTGATCTGTGAGGAGCCAGAATGCTGTGGGGAAGGTGGAAGACAGGCATAGCGTAGGAGGATGTGGTAGGAAAAGAGGGGTTGCAAGAAATGTTGGAGTTGCTTGTGGTGCCCTTTTTTAATGGTGAAGACGCCGGTCAACTATACGCAAAAGGGCACCCCATATGGGCGCGAGTTCCTGTAGTGCTGTGGTCCGTTGAGGGCAGGAAAGAGAACACAATGCAGCGGGCAAGCTTTGAATTGCTTGGGGGTGCTCTTTTTTAACGGCGAAGATGCCCCTCAGAGGTTTGCAGTTTGGGGCCATTTGAGGTGGCCAGCTGTTGCTGGAAACCATAGCACTTGCTCCAAACTACATTAAAGGCTTAAATAAGAACAAAGAGACATCTAATCACGATAGCCAGCCGTCAACTCACTTGAAACATAGACCAACACACCATACCAAACCTTCCCCGGACTACAGGGGTGCCCTTTTTCCACTCCACAACGCCCCGACATCAAGACGAAAAAGGGCACCCCGTCCCAAACCTATGTATTCTACTGTCCGTTGACATTCTTTCTCAAATGCAGCCATATCCACTTCACCTTCACCACTTCCAGCTCCTCTTTGTCCACTCTACCTATATACGTATATGTATGCTCTCGCCCATTGGCCCCCGCAACCATCTTTGCTCACTGATTGGCAACACGCAGCAGGCAAACTCACATACTGTAAACGATTTGGTGCCCTTTTTCCACCTCCAAAACACTCCTGAACCAGGACGAAGAGGGCACCCCCCTTTTAATCCTACCTTTTTCTGTTTCTACCTCCTGTCGGGTACCTGGAGTACTCTTTACGCAATGTGAGCCTACCACTTCATCTCGCACGCTCAAGTCACCACTTCCGGTTACTCTTTGTCCACTCTACCGACCTATATACATATATGTATCCTCACCTAGCCTGCCCATAGCTTCGCACATGGCCTCCCACGGCCGTGTTTGCTCACTGATTCGCAACATGCCGCAGGCAAGCGGGTGCCCTTTTTCACCTCCAAAACGCCTTGAACTAGGACGGAAAAGGGCACACCCCCCCAAACCTATGTATTCTACTTTCTGTTTCTACCCCCTATAAGTGTGGCTGCGATGTCAACTTCACCCCATGAAAGTACTCTTTGCCCGATGTTGACCAATCACTTCATCTTGCGCGCCAAGTCTCTGGCCAGGCTTGCCCTGAGGGCACCCCCTAACTCAGAGGCTGGCTTTCGTCCCCTCCCTTCTCAGGTATATATATATATATATGACGACTTATGTCAGTGTTTGACATTCCCTCCACCAAGGCCTTGATGAGCGGAAAAGACAATTGTTGAATGGAGTCCTTCAGGGACTTAAACAACTCAAGAAACCTGTTGAAGGCTAGCATGTTGGGTGTGTCTCACGACACGCGGCGGGAAGCCGAGCGCCTCTAGCCATAGGAGGCCAAGAAGAAGTTCACTCGGATTGATGCTTTTGAAGGAATCTACGAGTTGGGCTTCCTAGCCAACGCAGGGTGTAGGGAGAAATTCATGAAACACATTCCATTTCTGGTTCCGTTCGGCTCTGAGAAGAGAGACTTTGCCTCGTCCTTGCGAAGGTTGGACATGTGACCCAGTTGTTTTCATGCTCGGCGCGTCGGAACCCGCTGCTGAACTTCAGTTGCTTTCCACTTTCCATCGAAACCATTATTGGAAGGAGAGTAGGGTTTTTCTTCTACACCGGTCCCCGAGAACATGAACCCAACAGCCAACAACTATCCGTCCCGAACTGTTTGCCCTTTTGCCACAGTGCTCAAGCGGCCAAGCTTCACGTTCGTGAGAGTCACAGTTTCGGTGCACCATGGGTCAAAGCAGGAGCAGCCAGGTGCTGAATGTCCTTTTTGTGGGTGGAGCCATCCTCATTGCGGTGTACTCCTGGGCCATCTACGGACTCCTCACCGAATGGTTGATCCCTCTGGGCAGTGCGGTGCATCCTGACATGCAGCAAGCATTTAACAAGGAGATTGAGAGATGAGGGCCAAGCTTTAATTTGAAAAACAATCTCAGGAACAAATCTCTAGCCTGTTCCTTTTGGTGCGTGAGGATGCGGAGAAGAAATTGAGCGCAGCTGCGTTTTTGTTCCCTGATTCGACAAACTGAACATCCACATTTTGCAGGAGAAGGCCGCGATCTACATCCATGCCATGGCATCGGCCACCGCCCTGGCTATTGGTCCCTTCCAGGTGGGGAATCATAGGTGTAGACGTGCGAGTCTCGGGACAATCCCTCGGGTAGACATGCGTTGACCCAATCGTTGCAACTATTCAAAGAAGCCTGTAAATGAGTTCCTCACACCATGTCAGGGGTCAATTTGAACTCTTTGGGTGGGGTAGCGTTCAGTCGGAGAATGGCGTCTGAGGTGATCCCTTCTTGGCGGCGCAAGCACATGTTGGGCCACCGACGGGCTGGTCGCGTTTATTTCGTGTGCTGCTTTGCCGGCTCCATCTCAGGCATGACTCTGTCGCTCAGTGCTCAAGGCGGCATGGTGGGCAAGGTGAGGCCAAACATCAAAAAGCTTCACATTATTAGTGAGAGGTTGCTTAGAGTTACTTCAAGTTGCCACAACATTTTCAACGTTGGTTGATTCACTCTAGGGCTGTCTATCCATGAAAATTGTTGGACTAGGTTGGCTTCTTCTCCCTGGGTGTGGTCTGGCTGCTCAGCAACTTGGTCGGCTTCGTAGCCATCGTCTTCCCAAAGATTCGTACCATCTGGTTGCATGAGGCGGCTATGCAGGGATGGATTTGGTTTGAGTCTGTTTAGAGCTACACACCAGCAACTCCTAGTTGGGGTTTCCTGTTTGGCACACATTTGTTGGAACAACCTGGAGGTTTCTTTCTTTCTTTCGTTCTTTCTTTCTTTGGTCACCAACAGCGAAGTTTAGAGGTCTTCAGCCAGCAGGTTCCAGTTTCTGGGTCCTGCGAAGTCACTATGAAGGAGGCAGGTTCGGAGAAAGTTCTGGAGCAGTTAGGTTCTGGAGAAGGTTACAGAGCAGGTTCCTGGCCAGGTTCCAGAGCAAGTTTGGAGCAGGTTCCTGTTGGGAGAAGGCTTCGCGGTTTCGGAGCACTTGCAGATTCGCTGGCACACTGTTATGCCGTCGTCATGGCGCAATACCAGCGTGTCATCATGCTGACATGTTATGCCAAATGCTATTTAGCATAATTGCCTATGGGGCTGTCATATGGAGATTCTAACATGTTGTCATTCTGTTGTGCTGACTTGCACAGATGATGTCGTGCTGACGCGTGCGCTTTCTGGTGGCATGGTAACATGTTGTTTGCTGACATGCAGCATGCTATCACTCTGATATGGTAACAGGATGTCATATTTGTGTGTTGTGTACAATGCCGTCATACGGACGCATAGACATGCTAATGGTGTCATATGCTAGCATGGTGTCACGCCGACATGTTGTCAGGCTGCCATCCTGATGCTGCAATGCTGACCTGGGTCACGCCAACATGCTGGTACGATGTCACGCTGAGACGCTGAAATCAGGTCATGCTGTCGTGCTGACGGGCCGGGGTCCGGTACAGGTTCCCTGGTTCTTGCTCGAAGCGGTGTTGGCGTCCTTCCACATCACATATGTACTATGCCGACATAGTGTCGTTGTGATGCTCGCGTGACATTGACATATTGAAAAGGTTCACATGTTTGAAAACAAAGTTGTCTGGCAAGGCAAGCCTGTTGTTGGTCAGCCTGCGACGGCTCCATTGTTTAATGGGCAGATTCCTCTCTCTCTCTCTCTCCACTTGCATGGTTGGATCCACCTAGGTGAGTTGCGCTTTGACCTACTCAGCCGTCTCGTTGCGCATTATGCTGCCGGTTGCTGTTCTCAACACCGAGCACTTTCAGCCCTTGTATGGTGCCATTGCCTGGCTATGCTGGACAGTCAACCTTGTGATTCTGGGCATAATTTGGCTTTGCCAAAAAGAGGGGTCAAAGACAACTGAGCCTGCGGCAGCTGAGCAGCTTCCAGCGAAGGACGTGATGTAAACTGCAAACCTGTTGATGTAGAGAAGCACCACATTTTCGTATTATGTGGTCCAGCGTGCCATGGGGAATTCGAAGAATTAAGAACCCTGGCACACACCACAAAACTACGAACCTCCAACTGGGACGAAGGTCCTTTGCAGAGTTTGGACACCTTGCAGACGAGCCACAGGACTTTTGTCCACAGGGCTGTGTGTGGTTGCTCGCCACAGCTGCGCCATGCTGAAGGCTTCGCCTCCTGAGGGGTTGATGCTGGAGTGTGCTCCGCAACAGACCACCTGCAGAGAGATGTGATCAATTTGCAAAACGATAGAGAGACAGATACATTGGGAATTCCCAATCATACACAACATGCGTAGTTCGGCTTCAGCATGGAGATTTTGACAGGGCTTGTCCACAAGTGCCCCTCCTCGCAAGGATGTGGAGGACGAGAGAACAAAGATTCAAGCGGCGTTTTGCATTACTCTTTCCCTGCGCCACCTGTTTTTCCAATGAACTCAACCGGCTCAAAACTACAGATTATTCGCACACAGGATAATTACTGTTTTCAAGTCAGCGACTGGTGGTTGAACTGGTTTGGTATGATTACTCCGTACCGGGTAGGCATTGCCACTGCGTAACTTAGTTGCTTCTGCTGCCAAGCAACCAGACTTTATATATATATATATATATACACCGGTTTCACATCCAGGGTCCTTATCAGTCTTCACTTTTCACAGCAAGCCAGATGGATCCACCCCAAACCACCTCTCGCCGCACCTCACTGTTGCGGCCAGAAGTCGGAGCAAACCTATCGACCTCCCGTTTGGCCTGGCCGGTTTGAGGTGTTTCGCGCTGGACATTGCCTGCCAAGTGCTCTACAATGGGGTCATGCACTACTCCGCCAAGCATGCCCTATTGGCGGCCCAATATCCGGATGCGACGGATCACCTCCAGGCAGAGGAACTCGCTACTGTAGTTTTACCTTTTGGCTTGGCCCGATTTCCAGAGCCTATTTGGCCCCCCAAGGACCGTCGCAGAATGAGATCTTTGCTTGAGAGCTGGTCACCAGGTTAGATGAAATGCGTGTCAAAAAAATCAATCGCGGAATCGTGGAAGGAGAACTGTCAGTGACAATGTGCCCTTGAAGCTTCTGAGAAGTGGTTTTTTGAGAGGCAAATGGTATGCCCTGCTGGCAGGCCCCTGGGAGCGCAGAGGTGTCAGCTGCCCTGAAGCTTGTGGAAGGAACCTTGGTAGACTGGCCTTGGCATGTGCGTTCTTTCAACGATGTTCAAACGAGATAATAGGCTGCCAAGCCATGTGATCTAGAGCCTCCAATCTTTGATCCGGCCCTTCTATGCCCTTTTGACCTCCACGCTTCAACCTGCGTTTCACCCAAGTTAGCTGCTGGGTTCTCGGCATCTACTTTGGATGAGTCAGACAGGGTCCCACAGTGCCTTTTTGACTCTCTTGACCAAACATTCCTGCACCTTCGACCCAAGCCTGACTTTCCGTCCTTGTCAGTTTTAGGACTCACTTGACTAATCCAACCACATTCCAACCACACTTCATGTCATAGGTGCTGGACATTTATGTATTTCTACTCCGCAGAAAGCTGGGGCAGCAGCTCCCCTTGAGACCATCCCGGACCATCGTCCCTTCCAATCCTCCCTTCGATCCAAGGAGAAGCGGAAGCAAAGACTTGGCCTCAGATTCGCCTCAAGGCAGGCGAAATCGCTGCAAATCCACCGTGGCGAAACCTCCGGAAACCTCACGTAGCACCGCAAAAGCCTCTCAAGATGAGCTAAGGAATGGCCTTGTCACGCGGAACTTGAGCGTATATAAGCACAAACCTGGGAATCTGAATTCCTAAGCGAGTTGTGAGGTATGCATGTTGCGCAATTGGGGGTCATGTTGGGGGTATGGTTGTCATGTTTGCTTAATGCATCATATGATATGCGGCAATTGAGATGTGCGTAAGGTCTTCTGGGACCCTCCATTGTCGTAAGTAGAGCATGAGGGGAGTGTAAGAAAGCTCTACGACGACACATACTCTGCAGAGTTCAGTTGAATCCAATTTTTTTGTAGAGGCATGTAGAGGCTGAGATCTTAGCAGTCAAATAAGCTGGACCAAATGATGGACTCCCTTTCACAGGCATGGTGATGAACGGTCATTCTCCTGCACTACCGCCCCCAAACTATCCGGAGAATGTCGGGAGCTTCGCAGTACCAGGCCATGGAAAAGATCCTACGGGACAAGTTCCAGAGATGTGAGGAGAGGAAGATGCAGGGATCCGGTAAGGGACTGAAGGGAGAAAGAACAGAAGCTCGATGGACATGGATGGCTCGAGTACTGGACAGCACTTCAGCGGTGGATGTGTTTGTTCTTTCGTAAAGGCCCATGGTACCCACTTCTTGTTCATTGGGGAGCTATTGTTTGCTCATGGTAGGACGCGTGATTCATGACACTAGTCAACACAAGCTGATTGTGGTTTTTGTGTTCCGATTTCAAAAGGAACGTACTGCCACAAATTAAATTGAAGTGTGAATTGAGGCAGATTTGGTGCTGTCCGAGGAGTTAGAACTTTCAATGAGTCACTGCTTAAGATCGGTGGTGGCAGACTTTGGAATGTGCAAGTCATTTAATGACCTCTGCATGCCCTATGAGATTCTATTGGATTCCTCTCTCCTTCAGCTTTGGCGAGCCAGGAGTACCGGAAGAAGCTAAAAGACACAGGGGATCGAGATTTGGTGTGCCCTGACACATGATTAGTATTATGAGACTTGGGTCATCAAGTATGGTGCTTAGTGACATGCAATCATTTCAATTTCAGCTGACATGCATGAGGCCTAATAGCGTCTTTGCTCCTAGTAGCGATGCCCTTTGTTCCTAGTACCGTCCTTGCTCCTAGTAGTAAGGCCACGAGCCCCTCGTAGCGTCCGAATGCTCCTAATATCAGTACTGTGCAACAACATCTCTTAGCCACTTCGGAGACCTGAGGTGGGAGAATGAAGAGGACACCTTCTGGGGAGCGACCAAGGGCCGTGGACAGAATCATCTTGGCCGCTGCTCGGCATGAAAGTATATGAAGGTTCACCGTGGGTACGAGTCTTCTGACATTGGACTTCTGTGATGCCATTCCCTCTGTCAGTTGAAGCGTGTGAGAACCCAGTGGATCTACCACGTACCTGAAGAGTGGTTATGAGTCAGAACAGTCATAGCCTTCTTCCAGCATAGGTTCTTGCAGTCTTCTCCGTTGAGCCCTCCTGGCCAAGGAATCCTTATGGATGTGCGGAAGAGCATCCATGACGCTCGACGAGACTTGCGGTGGGGACAGTTTTAGCTGGTTCCAATACAGCGTCCCTGGAGTAGAATCTGTACTGAGTTGGCATCTTTCCAACAATACGGACATGGAAGACTCCCTTTCGTGGCCCTATCTGTGGGTAAGGTCGCAACTAGAAGTGGAATGCATGCATGACCTCCATGCCATGGGTCTTGTGTTTAATCCGAAGAAGACATCAGCGATCGATCTGCCAACTGTCACTTGCAGGAGACAAGTGGGTACAGTTACAACCTTGTCACTAAGTTTAACCTCCATGATTCTTTTCTTTCCATCGTCTCCTTTCATGTCGTCCCCCCCTGAGGTGGGCTGGTTGACACATCAGGAAAGTCCAGGGGGTTTTCGCCACCGGAGGTCGACTCTCGACTCTTGTCCCTGGTGGCCCTAGTGACCCTAGTGACTCCCCAGTGTCCTGGTTCGCAATATTCTCCAGTCTTGCTCCACGAATATACTCTGGAATGAGACGGTGCTCAAGAGCATTTCTTCCTTTGTTTTCGCGTTTGCATCAGGAGGAGACGGACTTTCATTCGTGGCTTTTCCTTTGCTGCGAGTTGGAAAGCGATTCGGTCCGGTGGCCTCCAGTTGAGCTGGTGGAGAGCAAGGCCAGTTCTGAGACATCCTTATTGAAAGAGCCTAGTCAGTACTTTCAATTCTTGTGAATTGACCTCTCCGTGTAGCCTGCTTTTATAGGCCCTAAGCACCAACTCTTCCAGTCTTCAAGAGAGGAAACTGTCGCCTTCCTAGAGTTGGGCAATCTTAAGATTGCAAGCCCGTGGGGGCTTCCGAAGTTGCTTTCTCTTTTCCATGAAGACATGGACGGCTTCGAGCCAATTGGCCAGCGAAAGCTCCCAAACCAGCGCAGGATGATGGCTCTGGGGATACGCAGGCCAGCCTGGGGCCGAACTGTGGTATATGACGGTATATGCACTGTAGCTTGCGTAAGGAAAATGCGAAGTCAGGAATGGCGGTGTACTCAATGTAGGCGAAATCCTCGACCAATGGTCACAATGTGAGGGCTGTAAACTGGACCATGTGTTCCTGAACTACAGACTCTGATTGTGCACAGAAAGATGGCAATCACAAGTCACAGGTAGGCTCCCTCACCAACCGGACAATTTGAGATAGAGGTTGTGAGATTGCCCACAGCATCATGGGATTGGTCCAAGCTGCTCGGACTTTGTATATGACTCCAGAGAATGGCAACATGAGTCTTGAGCGTATCATATCCAAAAGTAGACATGACCCCAACTCTACGATTCTGAGAGGCTACACAATGACATGCCTCCTTTGCGCAGGTGCATCGCCTTACTGGCAAGGACTGGATGGTCATGCTTGCATCATGGTGATTTAGTGATCCGTGCAACAATGCTTACTGCCCTGGTTGCCTGTCCTTGTTCCTTCTTTGGAACTTTTCTTTGTCTCGCGCTACCACACGCTCCCTGTTTAAGCCTGCAGCACCAGAAGCAGGGTTGTGCTTGGAATAGAGATGTTGAAGAGCAACTTAGCACTTGGACCTGGTGGCTGTTGCAAGTGTTTACCGAAAAATGATTCCAATCATTGTTGCGGATATACACATCAAAGGTATTTGATTTTGTGTGGAGTATGTACAGAGGTTTGACCCAATCCCATTGGAAGGTCTCCCTTCTCAAGATTAAGCACCCTTAGCTTTTTGCGAGTCGGGGTTGACATAAGCAGCCACAAGCTTTGTACTTTTCCAGTGAAATATTCTGCTCATGTGTGATGGTTACATGGTGAGTACAAGGCATTTGACGGCATCCTCTAATATCTCCGCCCACCGGAGGAGTACTACAAGCTTGGAAAGTTGCCTTCCAACTCTGTGGCCGCGCTTCATCCCTCCATCTCCCGTGAGCATGCGCTGATCCTCCACAGCAAGCTGGAGGCGACCGATTGGGCGGATTCGTGGAGAATTGGATGCCAGTTAAGCCGAAAATCTTGTTCAATCTAAGCAGTGAGGTAGATGGTGTTCTTCATGTTGATGGCTGCGGCCTTTCGGCACGCTGGGTGTAGAATTCAGCAACACTTGAAGACAACGCGACTCGAATGTGGGGGCTGCTAACTCCGAGGCTTGCAAGAAAGTCAGCCATACTAGATACGGAAACGAGCCAACCTGAATCTGGAAGTGGAATCAGCAAATTCCGGATCCTGGGCGTGTCACAGGGTCGTGTATCCAGTTATATATGTATGTATATGTATATGTGTATGTATATGTGTATGTATATGTATATATATGCAGTCGGAAGGAACGGACGCCGGAGTGTGTCACACCCTCGCAGTGAGGGCTCAAAGAAGTGGTCTGGGCCAAGGATCTGCAATGTCGGATCCGGGTGCATGGCTGAAGAGGTTACAAGACCTCGGGTGGCAGCGCAGCACCCTAGCTTTCTTCGACGCCATGCCGCGCGCCGAGGTCCTCGAGATGTTGCCCGGAGTGGCCGAGGACTGGACAGAGGAGCAGCACGACTGGCTCCTCAGAGAGGCGAAACGACAAAGGGTGAAGCTGGATGTCGAGGATCACACGTTCCTCCAGCATCAGAGATTGCTGTTCCGTGATCAATCCTACATCGACCGCATGATCGAGGGCACCCCCTATGGCGAGGCGCAGGCCGGGCTTTCTTTGGCCAGAGTAAGGAAGTCTCTTCCTCGAGTTTCCTGGAAGACTCGGGCCGACAAGATGTTGGGTCACGGGCCTAGTGAAGAGCTCGGGCAACAGGTTGAAGAAAGAGAGCGTGAGCGATGGATCCAGAAGCTGGTGATGCTCCTTGAGGTGACAGGCCTGGTGAACGCTGAGGAGAAGAAACCTGAGAGGTACAAGTACTTCGCCCCGTACGTCTTTGCGACACAAGGCGTCCTTGCCGTCCGCTGCGTATCGTTTGATTGACGTGGGAGGCTTTGACCAGTCGCAGGCGTCTCCCAAGGACGTCTCCGATCTCGTCGCCGCCTTCTACGGCGTGAAACCGCTCGTGCAACTCATCGACGCTGCGCATGAAAGCTGTTCCAGCCACTCGCTGGACGAAGTCATTGACTTGTTGCATCGCAAAATTGACGAACTGTGTGTGGAATTGGCAGACTGGAAGGGGCGCTTGCAAGACGCACACACGCAAGGCATTCAAAGCTGGCTCTTTGACGACAAGTCGCAGTTCGGAAGGTTCCATGTTGCAGCTTAGTGCGACGTGGGTGAGTCAGTCCTGAGCGAGTGGCTGGAACAGCTTCTCATGCGCAGCGTCGATGAGTTGCACCCGCCGCGGAGAGGTCACCGGCTCGACAGAATGCTCTTCCAGAAGCTGTCAATGTGGTGCGGTGTGGGGAGTCTGGACCGCTTCTGGGAAGCGCGAAGCGGAGACTGATCAGAGTGCGAGTGCTGCGTGAGAGTGGCGATTCCGTCACCGTGGTGCGCTTTGTGCGGCGCCCACTGGACGCCATACGGAACTACTCGCATCAGTCCGTCTCCCAGACCAGTTATCCTTAGCCGCCACACTGTGGCAGTGGAAGATCGGTCATTTTGTTTTTCTCCTTGTTTGGAGAAGATTTTGCTAGATTTTGATATGTCGTTATGTGACATATCATCATTTAGTTCATTTCTATTTTCCTTGGGCGCGAGTTCCTGTGAACTCTTATGGCGCTTCCACCTCTCGGTGGAGGGTCAGGACTCGCTGCCTGAGGCAAATAGAAACTGTGACATCAACGCGCAGTGCAGAAAAGAATGTGATTATTCTTTTACAAAAGGCAACAGCTCCCGTTGTCACTGCGCAGAGCGCGTATTGGTCGATGAGAAGGCTATTGTCGACGACGAAACTGCCGTGGATCCATCACTTTGACAATGTCTCTGGTGTCATATTCGTCGTGGCCCTCAATCACTACAACGCGGTGCTCTTCGAAGATGAGTCCCGGAACGCCCCTTCGCACTTTGAGTGGCTTTTGCGTCCGGGCGTCCAGGAGAACGGCTCAGCCGTCCGCGAGCAGCAGCGTGATGGCGTAGCCGAGCCGGTCGTTCACGTCTTTGGGACGCATGGCGAAGAGTGCCAGACCCAGGAGAAACATGCAAAACGTCACGTGCAGCAGAGGCACGCGGAGCAGGGTCCAAGTGCTCCAGGACGCGGCGTAGCTCCCTTCGCAGCATCGCGTCGTCGAACTGCGTTCGGAACACCACACCTCTTGTGAAGTCAATGGCGACAAGGTTGACCTCGACGCGCGCCGCAGCAGCATTCGATAAACCACTCGCCTTTGCGGAACGGCTGCTTGATGACCAGTTCCTTGGTGGCGCAGAGGTCAGGTGCGCCGACCAGCTCTTCGCCGCCTACCTGGCCTTTGATCTGACCATCAAATGTCACAAGTGCTCAAGACCGCGCGACGGAAGCGGGCAGGAGAGAGGCGCTGTGCTTCGGACTCACCGCGCGACCATCGCGAGCGCCTGCTTCTTCGCGGCCGCCACGTCGCTCCTCGATGTCTTGTGCCTGCAGCTCTTGCAGCTCGAGGCGGAGCGCGCGGCGCCACGAGAGCGCCAGCTCGTTGTGGATCTTGAAGTGGTCGTAGTACTGCGGCGTGGACCGCCAAAACAACTTTCAGTCGTTGAAAAGATGGCTGCTGAAGTCAAAGGAAGAGTTCTTGAGACCTCTGAGCAACGCCGCACGCGTCTGGCGGTCGCTCTTTGGTGCCGTGAGCACTGCGCTCTCGGTGTTCCGGCGGATGTGCAGCGCATGGTCGCCTGGTGGAGTCCGTTCCTGGCAACAAAGGCTCGGCGCACTCGTAGGTGATTACCAACCAGGGTTGCTCAGGGAGGCACGCGCGATCCCCCTTCTCAGAGGTTGTTGAGAGGTTTACGATAGGAGAGACAAAAGAAAAGGAGGGGATTCGGCACCGATTCGCTGGGAGGAGGATGCGCCCGCCGCGCCCGTGCTGAGGGACAACTACACCTCCACCAAAGAGCGCATGGCCAAGGTGAAGAAGCATGTGGGGGAGGACCTGGAGAAGGGGTGGATGGTCAGGATGACCAGGCAGGAAGCCGTGGAGAGGTTCGGAGAAGACCTCCAAGTGGCGTCCCTGGGCTGAAGGTCAACACCGACGTGGAGCAGCCCAACCAGTTGGCCTTTCCCCAGTTTGACGATCTGGAGGCGATGGTGAGGGAGTTCAAGGAGCATGCGGGGCCGGCACGGCTCATGATGGCCTTCGACATCAAGGCCGCCCACCGCCTGGTCCCCATTCACCCGCAGGATTGGGGCTTGCAGGCCTGCAGGCTTGAGGAGGAGGAAGAAATCTACCTTAACGCCCGAGGAACCTTTGGAGTGGCCTCAGCGGCCTTTTGGTGGGGGAGAGTGGCCGGAGTCGCCTCTAGGGTGTTTCACAGGATTTTGGAGCCGCAGGCGATTTTCTGCCTCCTGCTGTTTGCGGACGACGGACTGATCCTGAGCGGAGGGGGGAACTACCACCGCAACATGATCGGGCTCTTCATGGAAATCCCTTTGTCATGGTCGAAGACGAGGGGGGGTCACAAGGTGGAGTGGATTGGCTACAACGTCGACATCCAGTCGTGGAGGTTGGGAGTGAGCGAGAAGAAGGTGGAGTGGATGAAATCATGGACCCAGCTGGCCTTGTCCAGGGCGGATGCTGGGGCGGGAGTTCAAAGCTGGCTTAGGCAGGATGGGCTTCCTTGCAGGAATCGCCAAAAGAGCCCGGCCATTCTTGGCCCCACTTTATGCTGCGTCTTCCCAAGTACGAGGTGGCAGCTTCTTCGACCTTCACTTGGCGGTCAAGCTGGCTATAAAGTTCTTTGAGGGCACGATTGTTTCAGAGCCGATGAGGGCGCTCTCTGATCCCCCTGCGGTGCTCGGGGAGATCTTCCGGGTGGACGCCATGGCTGATGTCGATGGAGTACCATTGTAGGATGGGAAACCTTTCATGTGGTGGACCCCCGTCAAGCCAGGTGGTTCCACGTCAAGCTGACGAGACAAAACGCTCCCTTTCTCTATGTCAAGGCGGAGCCCTTTCGCACCATCTCGTCGTCGGAGCTGCTGGCGGTCACGGTGGCAATAATGGTCTTTGGCCCGGAGGGCCGATGGAGAAGGGGGTCAGGCCGTATTTCGGTCACTGGCTTCACAGACAACCTGTCCAACGCCTACCTCATCGACCGGTTCTTGACGAAGAAGTTCCCGGCGTCTCTGGTGCTTATGGAGCTGTCTAAGCAGCTAGACGCCTACTCCCTGGACCTAGACCTGTCCTGGATACCTCGTGAACAGAACGAGGAATCGGACGACTTGTCAAAGGGCAGGTACGATAAGTTCGACATGAAGAACAGGCTGGAGGTTGACTTTGAGCACCTGAACTTCCTGGTCCTCAGATCTGAAGCGGGCGAGAGGCTGGTTTCGCACACAACAAGGAAAAGAAGAAGACGGAGAGGGTGGACACATGCAGTCGGAAGGAACGGACGCCGGAGTGTGTCACACCCTCGCAGTGAGGGCTCAAAGAAGTCCCACCCGACCCAACCCTAAGACAGGGACTGGGCGAGAGGCTGGGCGAGAGGCTGAGAGGCTGGTTTCGCACACAACCAGGAAAAGAAGAAGACGGAGAGGGTGGACGCAACTATATGTATAATTACAACCATCCTGGAGTAGTTTATAGAAAATGTTTTTGAACACTCAAAACTTTTTCGTCCAAAAAAGGTTTGAAATTCAATACGGTACTTAGTACTTAGAAAATTCTATTTTTATGTTTTTGAGTTCATCGTTAGCAATGCCATCATCTTCGTTTTCACTTGCGCAGACGAACCTGGGAATTCCGCAACATTTTAGAAACTCAAAAGTACATAGAATATGCTGCCCATGTACAACAATTAATGCATATGGTTTAAAATCGGTTTCCAAAGAAATTTCTTATAGATTCCTTTCTTAAGTTTATTGAAATAGTTTGTCCTGGGACACCTATGCCAACCCCCGCTCAGTTTGTTGACATTTTTTCTTTGCCATGCGTCCCATCAGGAAAGGCTTTCCACCACAACTCACCGTCAATGACTCCGACATACACACTTAGATTGATGCTCGCAAGAGCTGAATCAGTTACGGCAGTCCACTCTAGTGAATACAATACCGGTGCAGAGATTAGACCTTGACTTGAATCAACTGCAAGAATGCTGGGTCGGAGAAAAGAATTGTTGGAACAGACGCATAAAAGTTAGTGCAGGTACGTTTTCACCTCCCTGGCGCGCGGTCTTCGTTGGCCAGGACGCGCGCCAGGAAGTCCTGCCCCCCTGCATTGACGTTCTTTGAGAAATTGAGGTCTGTCTGAATTGTCGTGCATTGTTCGTGTCCTTCGAAACAGAAAGTGACACACGCACACACACTTATGGATATGCGTACTGACTTGACAGCGGTGCCACACGCCAGCCTAAGTAAAAGACCGAAGAAACCAGGACAGGTAAAGTATGGGGTTCCAAGCCTCTCAAAGCCTACGTGGCCTCCAACTCCAAATCGACGCATCCAAAGCGACAATGCACATCTGCCGATGAAGAACCGATGCAAAGGCTGGACATCTTGTTCTAGTTACAAGCAGGGCCCACGAGGGAATTCGTAAGTAAAACTGCTTGTACGTCTGGCTGATCAGGCCAGATATCCGCATGTACTGTGGCCGCTTCGTTGGACCATCGCTCACAGCACATGGATGGTCCCCCTGCTGAAATAAACGAAGACAATTCAAAAGAATCCCTGTAACTACAAGGGGCACACACACACGCCTCCCCGAGGGGAGGCGAAATTAAGGCTAGGACGAATGTGCAAATGTGCGCGCAGCAAGGACAAAAGGATGAAGACATGAGAAGGAAGACGAGACGGGGCAAAAGTGTGTGTGGTTGTGATGCAAGAGAAACCAAATGCACAGGGACAACCGATGAAACCTCATTGTCGAAACCTGGGCAACCTGAAACCTGAGTTGGAAGTAGATGTGCGCGTACACACTAAGGCCCGGACCGTTGTACGCGCAAAAAACGAAAGGAGTGAGATGAAAGGACATGAACCAAGAGAAGACATGAAAAGAAAGAGGAAAAGAAGTGTGTGAAGGGGAAAGGATGAAAAGGGAACCAAATGGAGGGGACGGGAACCGATGAGCCCAGACCTCATTGCAACAACCTAGGAAGACCTGCCTCGTTAAGGTGTGTACAGTGTACGATGTGTGTGCGCCTAAGAGTCCGACAGGTTCCAACGAACCTCAAAAGTACTTTGGTCGCTCTGACCACGTTGAAGCGTTAAGCCAGCTTAGACCGCTGCGGTCACGTAAAGGCATGAGCCAACTTGGAATTCAATAATCCGTCAAGTCTTGGCAAATAACTTTGGCGTACGCCTCCTGCTGTCCGCTTCGGACACCTACGTTCCCGGGCAGGGGGAACAATGGACAGACACCCGTTCGACGGGTCCATGGGAGGCACTCTACGGGCTCATCCCGGACTGGCGCGAGGCCAGACACGCTTATGTGTACTGACTTGACAGCGGTGCCACACGCCAGCCTAAGTAAAAGACCGAAGAAACCAGGACAGGTAAAGTATGGGGTTCCAAGCCTCTCAAAGCCTACGTGGCCTCCAACTCCAAATCGACACATCCAAAGCGACAATGCACATCTGCCGATGAAGAACCGATGCAAAGGCTGGACATCTTGTTTAAGTTACAAGCAGGGCCCACGAGGGAATTCGTAAGTAAAACTGCAGGTACGTCTGTCTGATCAGGCCAGATATCCGCATGTACTGTGGCCGCTTCGTTGGACCATCGCTCACAGCACATGGATGGTCCCCCTGCTGAAATAAACGAAGACAATTCAAAAGAATCCCTGTGACTACAAGGGGCACACACACAGACACGGCGGAGTTCTTCGCGGAACGGTGGAAGCCGCTGCGGAAAGCCACTCCGTCCTCAAACTTCGACAGTCCGATTCGCCAGAGGTCGCCTTCGCTGAGGTTTGCCCGCCGCCTGTTTGCTTCCGTTTTCGCGCCGACCTGCTGTGCAGCCAGGTCGCCCTGAAACGGTTGGTGAGCACTTTGGATGGCGCTACCTTGCAAGGTTTGCTTTTGGGTGCTGAACCACAGCAGCATCTATCTCCGACACCTCTGGGACACAGAGTGACGCGCGGACTGTGCAGGTCCAAACGAGATTCGTTTCTCCCCAAGCGCTGCTCTGCAGAAAAGAGCCCGTCGCTAGTCCCGTTCTGTGCGCTCTTTTTCTCTGTTGCTGGACCACCTGGGCTGCGTTGCCCAATTTCTATGGTCGCGTTAGTCGGAGCCTACTCCTAGGCCTCTGACTTTTTTCCCCATATAGCTGCAGGCTATAGGGGCTTTAACTCCTCAATGGTGTAGCTCTGGATTGGCGTTTTGGTTTTGCGGGTGCTGCTGCCGTGCTGATGCTGGTGCAGGTGCAGGCGCTGGCTCTCGATCGGCGGTTTGGTTTTGTAGGTGCTAGTGCTGGCTCTGGATCGTCGTTTCGTTTTGCGGGCGCTGCTGCCCTGCTGGTGCTGGCTCTGGATCAGCGTTTCGTTTTGCGGATGCTGCTGCCGTGCTGGTGCTGGTGCTGGATCCGCAGCTGATGATTTAATATCACTTCATGTATTTCCTTTGCTAGACCTGATGGCGTATGAAGTAGCCTTCATGCCTTCCATCATTTCGCATGTTTTTGCGACCAGTTCCAGAACACGACAAACAACCAATGTCTGTTGGCTGCTCTGCTGTGCTTTGCCATACCAAGCGGGCTCTGTACAAAAGCTGTGGCAAGTCCGCACCTCGGGTGTCCTTTGCTGAAAGCCCCATGTACAGATGTTTGGTTCACCTGCTCACCCGATCCATGTGGCGCGCATAGTGCTTTGGGCCACAACAGAAAGGGACACTCATCATCAACACTCCGGCGCAAGACTTGGGTCTCGCCTCTGAGAAAAACTACTGTGGCGCCGGTAGAGACTAGAGGCTCTAACCCTTCTACCGCGCAGCTTTTGCTATGCCTCTGGGACATGCTACCTTTCGTCCACCTCCCCAGGGCAGCGCGCAAAATATTTCAAGGGCTTGTCTCTGCAGGGAGTCCTTGACGGAAAGGCGCTGCCCGTTGCAGAAATGGACAATGTTCTTTTTGGGCAGGGTGCATAGGATATGAACCCTCAACTCGCTTTTGTTTCCTTGTCCAGCCGACTTGAAGCCTTACCGGAAATCAGCCGAGAAACCGTTCCGTTCTAATGCTCAGTCACACGGCTTTTGATGGAACAACGATGACTATGTCTATATTGTACATGTATATATATATATATATTTATGTGCGCTTATCCAGGGCACACGGCTCAAAGTTAGACAATCAATTGTCTGAACCGACAGAATTTGCAACTTCGGTTTCCCCCACCATGATCGTGCGGGGCTGGCAGGCATAACCCACGCTCATAACCCATGGTGTTCAAGATGAGCACGTTTTGTTGAGGAAACATTTGGCCTCAGGCAAGTCATGCCTTTGTTTGATTGGTGTGAGCCTTCTTGCAGAATTTGTATCCAATCAATTACCGTCTAAAGTCGAGTTTTACTTGACATGTGACTTTTGGAGGAAGTCTCGTACGAAACGCTCGTTTTGGAGACTTGACGTGTGACTTTTGGAGGAAGTCTCGTACGAAACGCTCGTTTTTGAATTAAAACTTGTGATTTTGTATACTGTTATTTAAATTTCATTTAAGCTGAAAATCAAAAACTCAAACTAAGAACTTGTACTTAGAGTATATATGTTAGGTTTTGCATTTCTTGTTTTCGTTCTCAATGCACTGTCATCTTGGCTTTACTTACGCAGACAAACCCGGGAAGTCCACAACATGATTGAAACGAATCTATATTGTAAATGCACTTACGCGCCCAACTATTCCAAATACTTATGTTTTTGAGCCGTGGTTTTGGAAAAACAACTCTATTGTATCTATGCCAAGATGGTTATGTATACTTACGCATCCACATACTCACTTTATTCGCCCGCTTCAGATGAAGGTCTGAAGGACCTTTGAAGAACATCAAGGGGTGTTGAATCTCCTCGCGGATTGTTTTTCCATTGTAGAGTTCCTTCATCCTGTTTCCTTTTTGCGTTGAGGACAAGAATTGGGATTTGGGGATTCGCATTGTCTAGAGGGCCATTCATTGCGATTGGTTTGGTTCATCGAGCAAGCAAACTGGACATGTTAGGTTTGCGTCGGTGTCCAGTTTGCGTGTGTATTTTAAGCTTCTCAGCGTAGCCAGTGACCAGACAGTAGGAATCATTCAAACATGTCTTCCTGTGGCCCCCTTCATCCCCCTGCTTTTCGCACAGCTTTCAGGTGGCAAGGCCGACCGGAGGCGTGGCCATCATGGACCTGGGATCCAAGTTCGGCACCCACGTCGATGGCAGGACAGGAACACCAAATTCTCTGCAGGACCTGTTTGAGGCCCGGGACTAGTTGTGAAGGTATCAGAACCAGGACTTGCATTTTACGGAGGAATGTATGCGGTTGTCCATTTCAGCTTTGTTCTTCGTGTCACGCTGATGGAATGTGCTTTCAGCCAGGAGACTTACCAATGGTTTTGCGAGGAACTCAGCGGAGGATGTGAAGATTTGGTATCGATCCTCAATCCAGGTGATCCTCAGGCCTGAAGATCTTACCTGACACCAGGAGCTCACTTCCGTGTGCCACGCTGCATATTCACTCCACTTCTGAGCTGTCCTCGAATGAGCTCCTTTTCAGCATGGGTGTTGGCTGAGGTCCTCGAGCCTTTGAAGTCTGGCTGCAAGCTAAAACTGGGCGCCTCCACCCGAAGCTACGAGGCGGTCCCTGAAGTCGGACTATCTGGTGCTCGCAAGTCAGAGCTTGACGATGGAGGTTATGAGAATCCAGGTGTCTTCAGGTCGGACTTGGAAGATAGATTCCCAACCTTGCAATGCAAACCACATCAAAAGAGTATTTTACAGAGTCTGATTGAGAAGAACACAGTGCTCTGAAAACGGACTTAACCAAGCAGGATTTTCCGAGTTCCAAGGTCTAGCAGAGTTGTGGCCATAGTTTCAATCTGCCACCAATGGGGTGGATAGACTCGGATAGACATGACCGTGCGTTCCGTTCCTAGTAGCTTCTTGTTACTAGTAGTAAGGCACTTGTTCCTAGTAGCTTCTTGTTTTTTTCTTTTTGATGAGGTGCGTGTGAACTTGCGCTCCCAGATCGAAGAGCTGGAACGGCAGCAGAGAGAACTCATGCGGGAGGTGCAGAGCATCGACCAGGAGCGCTCTTAGGTTCAACAGCTGGCCAGAGCCGTTTCATAGCACTCACGGCATGATAATGGGGTGACACGAAATGGAGGGTGATTCAGCTTGCTCTTGTGGATTATGCGGCGGGACTTCCAAAAGCATCACGCGAAGTACTTCATCACGTTTGGGCTACAGCCGCATTTGGACACCACCCTGAAAAACCCACCCTCTGCAAAACTTCCAACAGATTGTCAGGGTCCGCGCACTAAGGTCCACGTGAATGATGTGTGAATCCTGCCGTGGTGAGTGCTGAATTGGACTTGGTAGCGTCCGCCGTCGCTCAGAAAGCAGGACGCGGCAGACCCGGTGCAGGCCGCCAAGCGCTTGGCCAAGGAGGAAGCCACCTGTGTCCTGGAGGAAGTGTCCGGTGGAGATCAGTAGATATTTTTGCCTGTCTGCCCACTAATGCCCAGTCCCACCCGTGTGCACTCCAATTTTGCTGGGGTGGGGATAGCTCGAGGTAGAGTTTGAAGGGGTCCTGTCTTCAGAAGGGTGAAACGGGCAAGGCCAGAGCGACACAAGTGCTGACCCATGCCTACCGGCAGGGATTATGATGACATAAATCTTACATCCGGAGAAGGATTCCCCATGTGGCAAAGGCATTCCTTTCTACACTCCGCAGACTCTGCATGTGTTTGCATGCATCGTCTCACTTTAACTCTTTTGAACGGTATATAGGTTGTGTTTTTTTTGCTGAATCCCTCAATCAGACTTCGAGGCTTTGTTGGAGGCTTGGAATATGACACCGAGAAGGCGACAACCAGGGGTTCCTGGCTGGGGTGAATGCCGTGTGGAGCGCTAGAGGTGGTTGGAAATTTGACACTTTCCTCCAATGAACCCTCCTATGAGATCTGTCTCCCCAAGGGCTTTGATGCTTTTGCACGGAAAGGTGGATGAACGCTCTATGAACTCTCCCACCCGTTCAACCAGCATTCGAAAGATCAGTTATGTACCCTTGGGAGGAAATCTTGTTACATTCAGCCTGAGGCAATGTTTGCAAAGAAGCTACTAGGAACAAGTGCATCGCTAGTAGTAACAGGTGCCTTACTAGTAGTAACAAGAAGCTACTAGGAACAAGTGCATCGCTTCCACTCCCACTCCAGTCCTTCGATGACAGGCTGATTTGCTGGGTCTCTTCCAGGACTGCGGTCATGTTGAGGAGGCGAACCGTTGGGCAAATGTGGAGCTTGCTGGTGTAGACGAGTGTCCGGAGCGGCGACTGTACCTGGGAATGCTGTCCTTTAAACGGCTACTGATCTAAAATATCCAAAGACACCCTGTGGCTTTGGAGGATTTGTTTCAATCACAGCTCAGAAATTTCAAGCCCAGGCGCCAGTTTGGGACAGGTCGCAGCCCTTGTCAGGTGCGCTTCCCCGGACAACAAGAGGTTGGTGGCAAGGCAGTGAAGGCGGGTGGGACGAAGAGCTTCAGCTCGCTGTGGTTTTAAGATGAACCTGGAAATAGGACATAGAATTTAATTAGAGTAGGAACAAGTGCATCGCTACTAGTAACAAGTGCCTTACTACTAGGAACAAGAAGCTAGTAGAAACAATAAGTAAATAGAATTTAATTAGAGTAGGAACCTGGAAATAAGGAAAAAACACCGCTGTGTTTGTGATCGAGACCTCACAACTCCACGACCGGAGTTGACTGAGTTCCGCGCACTTCGAACAGCCTTCCTGATTCGAGTTGCTGCGGGCCAAGCCCTTGAGTTTGCAAAGTTGCGATATACTCATGATCGGGAATCCATCAGTGAGCATCAAGAAATCAACGCCTTTGTGCTGAATACTGAATATAGATACAACTCACAGCGTACTACTGGGGATAACATGCAGTGGCCCTTGGACAAGATAGCCCTGCAAAACTGACATATGCTGTCCAGCAACTTGCCAAACTTACCCAACTTTGAGTGTGTCCAGAAGGAAATTCGATGAAGACCCCTCAGTGGTTTGGAAACCACATTACCAAGTCGTTTTTCCTCCAGAAAAAGAGACCAGCATTCATCATGTTGAAGAACACATTGCAGTTGGGAGAAACCAATGGAACCCCATTCCTCGTGACAAGATGGTTGGCATTACCAGTCCGTGTACCGCACGCGGCACTCGGCTGAGGGCATCGCCTTTGTCGTGTTCGACTCTGCGATGGCTGCGCGGCGTGCGTGCGGCTTGTCGGGCGAAATGTTCAAGGCTGACATCAAACATGCTTGCGATGATGATTTATTGATGATGTATTGCGGTGGATTAGCAGTTGGGAATCGGATGGAATTGGTTCCTGTTGCTTTGATTCTCCTGAGTAATGGGCAGTTCTCTCATGGATTTGTTGATGTCTATAGAAAAGACATGAAACGAGATATTTTTTAAATCTCATCATAGTTATATATGCGAGCACCCCCTATCTATCTCGAGCTGTTGGAGTGCGGATCTGGCACCAGGGTCGGAAGCTCAAGGTGGCGCCGGCCACTGACCGTCCCAAGGGAGGAGTGGTGTTGCAAGCTTGGGATGGTGGGTGGATTCGGAGTCTGGCATGGACAGCTGCAGTCCTTTGATCCAAAGTGTGCTGAAATGTGTCGGTCGAAGATCATCATTTCATGCGCTAATCGCCGAAACTCGCTCCAGGAGGAAAAGGCGATGGAAAGGGCAAAGAAGCGAAGGGCGAGGAGGGTGGCCGCGGCCACGATACTGGCAGCCGCCAATTCCTGCGAGATATGCTGGATGGACTCTTGGCTCCTTTTGCTGAGTTTTGAAGCTCGATGCAGCCACTTGGACAGCTTTCTCCTTTTGAGTCTTCCTTGGACTGGGGGTCTTGCAGACTTTTACCAAATCTCGAAGATGGATTCGCTCCTTCCACAACTCCACACAGCACAGAACCTCCGAGGCAAATGGGAGCGTGGCGTCGCCCTCCCGTCCCTCTCCCCAGAGCGCCGCGAGCGCCCGCGCCGTGCCTCACCAGTGCGGCGCTCACCAGGGCGGCCCTCGCCACGGCCCTCGCCACGGCGCTCCCCCCCAAGGCGGTGCAGGGTGCTTGGGAAGACTTGAAAGATGAGGAATGAAGATTCGAAAAGAGGGAGACTTTAGATAAGAACTAGAAGGAAGACTTCTCAAAGAGACTTCAAGAAGGGAGGCTTCTCAAAAAGGTTTTGATCGGATCATACCTGACTTGATTGCAGGTACATATATACATCCAGAATTGTTTGAGCAACATGGTTTGTTCTGCTGTGCTAACATGTCCATCCTACAAACTGACGTTAAAGGGCGACGTCTCCTGAATGACTGCAATGGCGGAAGCACCAGATGAACTCAGTGCACAGCTTAAAAAATTCAGCTACGAATAATACAATATATCGGAGTCAATTCAATGTGGCGGTTCTTCCGTGTAATTCCCCAAGCAGTCTACTGTAGGGGTTCTCAATGCTTTCTAAGTGTGTCCGCCTTGTGTGGACTGCTGTGTCCGCCTCGCGGTGCCGGCCTCTGCCTTGCAATCCTTTACATGTGTCTCCCAGCTCTGGACTGCCGTGTCCGCCTCTTTGTCTCCCAGCTCTGGACCGCTGTGTCCGCTATGTGGGGGCGATCCAGTGCAGCATTGCTGGCTGGGTCACTGTAAGGTGCTGAACTCCCCTATGACACCTGCGTCCAGGTTGACATGCACAGTACAGGTCGAGGGGGCTGTGCATGCAGTGCCTTTGGTTCCTGGTAGGAATCTGCCTGTTTTGTACCTGTTTTGGTACTTGGTATTTGCTCTTCTGGCGTGCGTATGGAGTGATGGCGTCTGTTCGCGGTGTGTTGTGATCTCGGTGAGGTGATGGAGCTTGCGGTTCACATGATGTTTCGGCTTGCGACGCGTATACACTAATTCAAACCTTCCTTCAACCTTCTTCAGCTTGCTACATTTCATTCATTATGCCAGGCCTGTGCCGTTTACGGACACCAGGTGGAATCCCTGGGGTAGGCTTTTTGTTGCTTTTTTGCAACTGAACTTGGCCTGATGGCCTTTCACTTTCACTTTTACTTTACTAGTTGCTTGTGTAACTTTACTTGCGGTGATACACAGATGCGTGCTATGCAAAATTGTTATCCTGCTTAGTGCCGTGTGTGAGTATACGCGGGTTATGATGTTGAGTGCTTGCTGTTTGATCTTACGGTGTTTCTCCTTCCTGTGGTGTTCTTGGAGATATATCGGCGCCTACTTTTTTGTCCCACGATTTGCCTCCATGAATTTGTGGCATGTTTTCTTGGAATTTGCTTGTTGGACATTTGCACACTTACACTTGACTTTGATTGCTGTGCTTGTATGTTTGCCAGCTACTGGCTTTTGCAGACATCTGTGCACAGACCCGTGCAGCCATGTCGTGGCCACATTCGCATTATGGCCACTTTGGGACTGGATCTTTGAATCCTGGTTGGGCTGGCGCTGCTGCACACCAACATCTTGGCATGCACACTGCTCCTTTCCAAGCTCCTGTGCCTGGACCACCTCCTCCAGGGGCCCCGCCGGGGTTTTGTCAACCTTCTATAAGGCGGGGGCGGTCTAGATCGCGATCACCCCGCGGGAGGCGTGCATCTCACAGGCTTCCGCAGGCCAAGGACTTGAAAGGTGACATGGGAAAAGACGAGTTCAACAAGTTGGTCTTGGAATGTTTGCTCTTGCTTTCTCCCGAAGACTTTGCCGACATTTGGGTTGGCATTCCCCGTGAGCTTCGGGCAGTAGCATGGCGCCCCCCACCGGGCATCATTGTGGATATTGATTCTTTGAAGGGCGTTGACCGCATCCAGATGTGTTCCAAATTGAATGCCTTGAGACGGGAGAGATGCATCCAGCTGGCTTCTCCAAGGCAGCAGTCACACTTTGAGGACGAGAATTGGACCATCACTCCCATGTCGAGGCTTTGTTGTTCACGTTTTTGGGAGTGTTTTCGTTTGCTGCCGCTGACTACCACGAATGAATCCAAGTGGAAGGCAACTGTGAAGTACCTTTCCAAATGCCCAGAGAAAGCCGATTCCTCGGATACCTCACGGCACATTGATGCCAGCACTCGTGCCTCGGATTCACTTGGTGAAGCTGTTGCTCCTGACCGTGTGCCGGGGCCCAAGTTGGCAACTCCAAAGAAAGGCCTGGCAGGATTATCTGCTTTGGCTGATGCTACTCCACTGAAAGCTGGATTGGATGCCCCTCCGGCCGACCGTAACAGTGAGGAGTTCGCAACTTGGGTTTCTGCTAGGATTCAGGCTGATGTGGATGGTTTATCTTTGGATTCATTAGAGGTGAAGCATGCAAACCGCTTTCCTTGCAAGTTGAAGCCCAGTGCTGCTTTGAAGACCCTTCCTCCTTTGGATGTCATGAGCCCCATTTACCAGCACACATTTCAGTTCTACTTGCGCAAGTTCAAGGCTTTGCTGACGGATGTGAGCCTCGGATCGGCCCCAGCTAAGTCCTTGAAGCGCTTATGCGATGCATTGAACTTGGAGGTGCGGGGCAAAGACAGTCAAGTTCCAGAAGTGCTCGCCCCATTGCGGGCCACAGACATGGTACAATGTCCCCCGTGATGGGGTGAATGTGAGGACCAGGAGCACATAGCGTCGGCTTGTGGCGCTGCCCTGTGCTTGCTTGCACTGTTGCGATTTTGGTTCCTGGGACTCACTAAGGGAAAGATGGAAGCTGAGGAGATTATGCTTCGCATCTGTGCCAGTGTATGGCTCTGCATGCTTCAAGCGCAGTCATCCCGCAGGTCTTTACACCTGCTTAAATCTTTGGGTGGCTTGCCTTGGAATTTTTCATGGGAAACTTTGTGGCATGGCTCTGTCATCTATGTGTGTGTCCCGATGTTCCCACAATACTCTTCTTTTGGCCCCCTCGCCTACGTCGGTGAGACAGACAATTTTGCCAGACGTGTGAATGAGCATTCTTGTCGATTGCTTGCTCCCAATGGCGCTGTACAGCAACCCTTTTTCCATTTTGTGAGAGCGGGAGAGTGTGCTCCCCACCTCATGCGGCTGGCAATTTGTGAGTGGATCTTTTTCCGGTTGTCCCCGCACCTGGTGATGGTTGTGCGCGGAGAGCATTAGAGGCAGACTGGATTCGGAAGATCGGTGTATTGAACCCACCTCGGGTGCACCGCTTGCTTCGGAGCAATGGTGTGACTAGCAGGAGTTCACTGGTCTTTGGGAGAAACCGCCTGGTTTGCAGACTGAGGGCCAAGACGTTTCCTTCTCCGCAAATTGTGTGCGGGCAGAAGCTTGCTCATGATGCTTGGAAACAAGGGTTGCAGCGAACCGCTGCTGCGCTTGCAGGACATCGTTTTCCTGGCTGTGGACTGTGTGCTTTGGCTGCTTGGAGGTTGTCGAGGTCAGCTTGGGTGTATGTAGTGCAGCGTGTCACCAACAACGAGTCAGGGTGGCGCCGAGCACGGGCCTTGCGCGTGTTGCGTCGGATTGCTGGCATTCGAAGAGACTTGCCATCCCCCATCGCTGTCATTTCTTGTGACATTCCCTGGGTTGGGTCGCTGCAAGCTCGCAATTTGGCCGTGCACGCGGTGCGTTCTTTGGTGGCCTCATGGCGCAGGGCGGGTCATTGGTTACCTATTTTGAGGCATGCGCGGATTCGTTTCTGGTGGGCAACTACGCCCTCTCTTGGTAGCGTTCTTTGCAGCCGTGACTTCTTTGCAGACTTTGCAATGGTGAGGCCGCCTTGTGTTTGTCGGGAGTTCCTGCTGGCAGACCCCACCTGCCCCACGGTGACCGTGGATGGTCAAGTGCACATTGCTGCATCCCAGGCTCGGATTCCATGGCCACGGCACTTGCGGAAGTTCAGAGAATTACCAGCCAACTTGCGTTTGCCACCGAGGCGGCAGCAGATCGCAGTTGCTGTGAAGCAAATGCTTCGTCGACTGCGGGACCGTTGCAAGCTGGCGGATGAGCCATGTTGGGTCGAATCCGTTGTTGCCGATTTGACTGCAGCTTTGCAAGGGCTAGCTGCTCAGCACTCTACCAGATTTCCTGTTTCGTGGCTGGAGATTTCACTGGCCCGGGAATTCCTCAGGCCTTTCTTCACGCAGGTCTTTGACCACAACCTGTCCCGTATTGGTGTGTTTTGTCCTGCCCTAGTACACGTCCAAGCTTGTGCAGCTCTTGATCTTGGTGATCATGGCACGGGGCTGGATTTTGCTTGGGAAGCTGATACGCGGAGGGCTGAAGTGATGGCTACCATGGCAAAGATTGAGGGCCTCCCGCCGCACTTGCAACCAACGCGGCTGTCCTTGGTACCAGCCAGATCTTGGTCTATCGGAACTCCCGTTTTTCTTCCAAAGTGGAAGGGTCCAGGAGTGAAGTGGCGCCTGATAGTGAACAAGCACCACGCGCCGGCGACTGGTTTGCACTCGGCTATATCTAGAGCCATTGATGTTGTTCTGGACAATATGCCCCGCGAGGCTTGGTCCGATTTTCCATCAGCCAATGCCTTCTTGGGCATGGTCTCGGACTTCAACGCTCTTGTGAAGAGCATGTTCATGGAGCCGCGTGGGTGGATTGCAGCGATGGACATGGTTGATTGTTTCCATCACCTTCCTTGCTCCGAAGCGCCGTCTATTTGGGATGCTCTTTCTGCCTTTTGGAGCGCCCGACATGTGGCTTACATCAGTGTGCCTTTACGAAGGGGCGGCGGTGCTGGTCGCCTTGGTCTGGTCTGTGACGCTGGCTGGGTTTGCTTTTCCTTCGCAGAGATTCGGGAGGTGTTGATGCACTTTACCTTGACCAACTTTGTGGCTCTGCCCGGCCTCCTCGGGCGTGAGCTGCGTGGGGCTCCAATGGGCGATGCTTTGAGTGGGGCAGTGCTGCGGCTCTTCAAGTGGAGTAGGGAGGCTGCGCAACTACCTGTTGAGGAGGCAGACACTGTTTGTTTCCGCAGGTCCTGCTCAAAGCTGGTCCATCTCTGTGGTTGCAACATGTTGGTCCTTGACGTCAGTTTCCGGGACGACTTGCGCATGTTTTGCGTGTGGGACGGGCAAGCCATCATTGATAGGGAAAGGGTGGCGCAATGGGCTATCTCCAGGCTGCGCGCCCGATACCACTACGGGTCCATGAGCTTGGAAGAGTGTGAGTTTCGGACATTCATTGGTTTGCGGACGGAGTTTGGAGATGAGGGCCTTTTTGTTGCCCCTGTCTTCCCTGACCCGTTCGGAAGCTGTAGCTACCACACGGTCGACTTGCGAATTTTGCAGCCATGGTCATCGTGGACCCCCCGTTCACAAAAGACGGCGGTCATTAAGGGATGGCTGTGCCGCATCTTTCATTTGTCCAGCTGCTCCGAGGGCAGGGCTCTTGCCTTTGAAGAGACTTTTTTGTCTTTATGTTCTTTGGCTGGATTCCCTAAAGACCTGCTTGCCAGGGTGACCAGAGATTGGATCCTTCGCTGGGTATCCGCAAAGGATGCCCGTGCAGTACAGTGCGTAAGACTTGAGGTGGAGAGGGCATTGTGGCGATTGCGTTAGAAAGTTTGCCGTCACTCATTTCACTTGCTCTTACTTGCTGTTTCTTGCTGTGCACCCCTATGGGTGCTATGTGGGGGCGATCCAGTGCAGCATTGCTGGCTGGGTCACTGTAAGGTGCTGAACTCCCCTATGACACCTGCGTCCAGGTTGACATGCACAGTACAGGTCGAGGGGGCTGTGCATGCAGTGCCTTTGGTTCCTGGTAGGAATCTGCCTGTTTTGTACCTGTTTTGGTACTTGGTATTTGCTCTTCTGGCGTGCGTATGGAGTGATGGCGTCTGTTCGCGGTGTGTTGTGATCTCGGTGAGGTGATGGAGCTTGCGGTTCACATGATGTTTCGGCTTGCGACGCGTAAACACTAATTCAAACCTTCCTTCAACCTTCTTCAGCTGGCTACATTTCATTCATTCATCCTTTACATGTGTCTCCCAGCTCTGGACCGCTGTGTCCGCCTCTGCCTTGCAATCCT
>CAXAMN010025495.1:126647-149040 GCA_963970005.1 Durusdinium trenchii
GGCCATCGCTATTAGGTTGGAGGCCATCGCTACTGGGAGGCCATCACAAGTAGGTTGGAGTCCATCGCTATTAGGTTGGAGAGCAATTGCTATTAGGTTGGAGGCCATGGCTACTAGGTTGGAGGCCATCGCTATTAGGGGAGGCCATCGCTAGTAGATTGGAGGCAATCGCTATTCGCTAGTAGGTTGGAGGCCATCGCTAGTAGGTTGGTGGGAGTGTTTCCTCCGCTTGGCTTGATCAGAGGGAGTCGCGCTCGTTGAAGCGATGTGAGCTCTCTATCCAGATGAGGGTGGGGAACAGAGGAGAAGTTGCAGGATATATTAAATCCTGTTGAATCCAGAGCCCTAGTGACTCTGCCACCAGCAGAACCCCAGTTTCAGTGATTTGTTGCATTCATGTTGCACCAAGCAGCTACTGCGCATCGGCTTCATTTGCAGGTGGTTGGTTTAAACCTGGGCATTGCGGCCTCTTGGACATACCTGACCCGCGTATTCTTTGTGATTTATGTTCACACATCTCCTGCAGAAATTCTTTCCAGAGACTTTTGTTTGCTGGTTTTCGCTATGGGCTTGTACTCTTTTGATAGTCGCCCCATTTGTTTGATGACCCTTTCAATGTCATGTCACAAGCTTAGACTGCTAGCTGCTTTCGCTCGCTCTTTTTTCTGTCAATCAGGTCCCTAGCGTTCATTCGCTCCCGACTCGGGTTGACCTGAGGTGATGCTTTTGGGAAGCGTGGCCTTTATGATGGCTACCTTCTACATGGTGGGGACCGAGAGAGGGTCCCAAAAACAGGACATCCGTTGCAACCGCGGCTCCCAGAGGGTTAAAAAAGCGATCTTCCTTATCCAGAAAGCTTGGAAGGTCGCACGCTCCGAAGAGATCTCAGTTTTGCAAAGGTCTATTGAAGGTCCTTATGTTTTCGCTGGAGATGAGCCCTCCAAAACATCGCGTTACCACGTGGCACCACCTTCCCCGAAGGCCTGACCTGGCAATTTCGACCAAACGATCCGCACGAGTTGGAAGCAGCTGTATGCACGACGTCCGCATGACATGGTTCGGGCGAAAATTATTTGAGTAGCAACTAGCTTACCCTTTGTTCCTAGTAGCTTCTTGCTCCTAGTAGTAAGGCCAGGAGCCCCTAATGGCGTCCTTGCTCCTAGCAGCGATGCCAGGAGCCCCGAGTAGCGTCCTTGCTCCTAGTAGTAATGCCAGGAGCTACTGGTAGCGTCCTTGCTACTAGTAGCGTTGCCCTTTGTTACTAGTACGCCTGCCATCACATAGTGTTGCCATTCATGCGCATGCCCATTCAGGTTTTGTTTTCTACAGAGGTGTTCATCCCCACAGAGTGGTCACGACAGCGGAGGTGAACCACTCCGACAAGGAGATGAGGATTATCACATGGAAGGCTCGACTTGACGCTTCAGACCAAGTTAAGTTGCTTTAAACATCTAGAAACCGAATGAATAGTGCAACGCTTTTCTTCAAGGAAGCTCCCCCCGGCCCTCAGGTTTGGGGAGCTCCTGCGTCCAGTAGCTAGGAACGAACAAGTTCCTAGTATACAGTATACATATATATATATATTTATAGCGAACTAGATAATTACTTACTCCCTTACTTAATTGAGCAGGTGACTACTTCATATAAGTTATATAAGTAGGAGGTCGTTTACAAAGAAAAGTTGGCGTCTCCAAGCTTCAAACCTCGAACTGGAGCTGAGTGGTGCTGCCGTTCTCAAAGGGTCAAAGAAGCCGGGAGGTCATTTGCGCTACTATTTCCATCTTCGTGTCGGTCCTCATCTACCAGGCAGGCTCTTGGACCAATGCTTGCCAAACAGGGAGCTGGAGCATCATTGATGCGCCCCTAAGATGCCCGTAAGATGTTGGCAGCTTGGTTTCAGACATCTACAGTACCAGGCAGAATGCAAACAACATGAAGAACGCCCCAAGAGTTTGCCTTATTCCAAAATGACAAGTTTTTTTCCTGGGGCACCCTGTGCACACACCCGCACCATGTGCCTAGGCTTTCAACGACGCCATCCATGCCTTGTTTCTCTACGATAGCTCTGAGTTGGTGAAGATGCAGGCCACCTTTAGCTCAAGCTGGGCTTGTGAACTGTGACTGTGCGAGAGGAGTTGACTAGATGACTAGACCCACCCTGGCAAACCTCCCTTTTGTGACTGGAGTCCTGGTGTTCAACTTTTTGTATCCTAGCAGGCTTTCCAACACAGGATGCTCCTCGCAAGGGGGTACGGCACCCTGCTTGAACTCAAAGAAAGAGGGCCCCTTTGATGAAGCACCTTCTACAGGCACCTTCTATCTATAAAATGGACTAGAATGGGCCATCACCCTGGTGCCTGATTATAAGGTCAAGTCCCCGCAAGAACCTTTCCAGAGTGGATGGACAAAGGAGAGCGTTCCACCCTGCGGTGCCCCGAGCGCCTCCCGGCTTAGCCTGGGGTCGGCGTATATATATATATATATATATGCTACCCCCCCCCCCAAAAGTCCACATTTTTTCGGCTTGCACTAGTATTTACAGTGGTTTGATGATATTTTGGCATTCATTTTTTGGGGGTACATTTTGATGGTTTTTTTCTTTTTTTGTCTGGTCTGTTGAATTGCATGTCACCATATTGTGCATTGGGCGATAGGAATCTTGAGATAAGTTGTTCATTTGGGAACTAGCAGCCAGAGTTTTGCAAAAGTTTGGTATTTGGATTTAACCTTATGATTTTGGAGGTGCCAAGAAGATTCCAGAATGCCTCTTTGTTGAATGTTTCCCAGCAAGCAGAAGGGATATTGGAGATATAGTTGTTCATGTGGGGCCTAGCATGCCTTGAAGATGGGGGGAAGTTGCAGAAAGTTTTTTTGTTGAGTGATGCTGTGCGAAGATTTTCCAGCAACCTGGGATATGCATGGCAAGGGCCTTTTTGTTCAGCACAGATGCGGTCACGGCTGGGCAACAATTCCTGACATGTGGTCCTGCTCGAGATCCCCGGTGCATTTCCACATATCAGACCCACGGTACCAGTACTCGTACTGGGCCGCCCGGATTTTGAAATGCAAACGCTTCAGGCCTGCACGGGAGTGGGTGCCTTTACACACACGCTCCTTGATAAACTTCCAACACCGGTCAATGTGTTGAGTGCCTGTCTTTACTTTAATTTTCTTGCCTCCTGGCAATTTATGCGTCGCAACCTTGACAAACGTAGGCTTGGTCCAAAACCCACTTGCCACTTTTCTTGACGCGCTTTTTCTTATGTACAACGGGAATCTCAGAACTGGGCAAATCGTTTGAGACGCCCACGTACGCTGGTTGAGTTCCAAAAGAACTCAGAGCAGGATGATTTGATCTTAGCTGACATTCTAGCAATGTGTTTGGCACCTGAGAACAATGATAGGTTCGATTTTCGAGTACGGTGGTTCTCAGAGATTGCCAGATACGCTCTTGGCTATGTCACCCAAGAGGAAGAGGATGAATATGAGAAAAGAAGACAGTTCGTGGCAACAAGAGTCTCGTGGAGGAACAACGAATATGGAAAGATCAGCACGGGGCTCAACTATATGCTACGACACGATCGTTCTCTCGACAGATTGATGGACAGTAGGGCAATGGTAGAGCTTATGCCTCTGATTACAGAGGGAACTGCTCGTATGCCAAAACCCTTCACTATTCATCCTTTTGCATTCTTTGCTATATTGCATAGCGATGAGAAGCAAAGATTTCATTTGGTGATTCGCTTGGACAAGAATGTTTGGCACAACACAGGCAATCAATACGATATGCCCTTCTCCATGCGTTTGGGAGTGAACCAAGGGCATACAGGACTCTCATATAACATCAGTCCAGGGAAGTTGAATCATAGATTGACTTCTACTGAGGCAAGATGTTTGGGACATGTTTTTCATGTTACCAAGAAGGAGAACTGGGCCAGCATTGAAAGGTATGGTTTGATGAGAGATCATCAAAGTTGGAATAGAAGGAGTAGAGGTGAAGGAAGAGATTATGTTCATTTTATGTACAGCAATCCACAAACTTTGCCTTACATTCCTTTAGGTCCAGGTACAGTGGTTCCAAGGAACTATGATCAGCCTTTGTATGTGAAGCTTGACGTGATTAGTTGGCTTCAAGCAGGACGTCCTCTGTATTTCAGCAACAATGGAGTGGTGCTTGCACATTGTGATGTAGAGCCCACATACTTGAACATTAGTGTGTATGAACCACGACCACAAGATGCTCCAGAGCCAGCTAAGGAGTTGAGAATCCCTCTGTCCGCAGAGGAGATGGTGGAGCAGGTCAACAGGGAGAAGAAGCAACAAGAAAATTTGCGATCCTTGTTCACAAGACTCTCACAGGACACGGCATTTGCATTGGAAGTTATCAGGAGGATTAATGCCAATGAGCCTGGGGTGGAACAAACCAAAAGGCATATGTCTCTTTGGTTAGATGAGCTGACCTTCAATGCCATTGCGAGATTTTTCAGCTCTGACAATCACCCTGCACGTGAGTACAATCGCTCACGATTGAGGTCACAGTCCTTATGCTTTCATCCTACATTGGGTGGCATTCGCAAAAACGCCATAACGAACCTGTAAAGCAGACAGACACCGGGCGTCCATCAAGGACCCATGGGTGTCATGGAGAAACATGGGACCATTCCCACATCACAAAAGTAATGCTTTCAGTAGTGGTAGATCTCCTTGAGGACCCAGTTCATGAGGGTGAAGTCAGAGAGGATGGCCATTGCGGCCATCCAGCTGGTCCATCTGAGATTCCGCGGCGTGCAACTTGTTGTGCATCATCGTTGCAGCCTCGGAGCTGGGCTTGGCGGGTGTGCTGACCAGTTTTCATTGGCCGCTCAACAAACAGACTTTGAAAGGGGTTTCCAAGCTCAAGACACGCTGCTATGTTTAAATCCAGCAGACCATTTCTTCGGGCAACAGCTGGATCTTCTCAGATCTTAATTTGGCAAGACCAAGGGTGTATGTGTCATGGCCATACCCGCTGGATCCGCCTGATCAAGTACCTAGGCTGGGCTCGGTGTTTTGTTTGGCACACATGTGGCACACATGGGCCACCTGAATCCACCTGATAGTTTTACGACAAGGGTTTGGCTGTTATTTATTTTTGCAAGGCCCATGTTTCAAGATATTGAATTATTTTATAGGTAGCAACTTGTCAAATACTTTGGCAGCAGCCTTGAGATGCCTTGAGTCCTATAGGTCCTAGCCTTCTTTGCGCTGCTCATACTAGCTTGACACCTGGCCGTTTGAATGCATCGCTGAATTGGCTGCAGCCATTTTATGCCATTTTGGCAGTGTCCGACGTGTCCCTTTTTCTTCCTGTCCATCCACAATGGCTGTTGCATTTAGCTTGCGCAGTCGGCCAGCCATCAGCGAATGGTCCGTCGATGAGGCCATGTGAGTAGAGAAGATTGCATTTACACGACCTATCAGTGATCAGAAAAGAACCTCTATAGTCAGTCCTCCAAAAAGGAGAGCCAATGTTCTGCCAGACATTCATCATGCAGTCAGGCAGTGATGTAGTAGTACTTAGTAAACCTGACAAAGTGTTCAAAGGCATCATCAGCACATTCCAACCATGTCTAACGACCGATCCCATCACATACAACAATTTATATAACAAAGGACACCATGTATTTTCCTTGAATTTAAGTTGCCCCATCCATGCAATTCACCGCGCTGCAGGGGTGAACCCAAAAGCCGGTGGGACCTCGCTTTTTGTTTCTCAAAAAGATCTAGGAACCAAATCATTAGTGCGAGCGCTTCTCCAAGGAAGCTCCCCCCTGCCCTCTGGCGGGGAGCTTCCTTGAAGAAGCGTGAGCATTCCTGCCCCCATACGAAGTAGCTATAGTTTTTCCAATGTTTTTCCTCTCGGTGTCCGACGGCCGCTCGACCCTCTGATCGAAGGTCTTGGGCTTCCTTGAGACCTTGGGCCTCGAGGGCTCGGTGCGTGAGACGTTTCGCGCCGAGTCGGTGGATGGGCGGACCTTGTGCGAGATCACGGATGAACAGCTCTCAGGACCGAGTGAAACGGAAAAACGCGGAACTGGTAACCTGGTAGGGGGGTTGAAGTGGAAAGGGGGTGTCAAGGGGATAGATAGGGAGTAGACTGCTACAGGATGATGTATGGATGGGATAAGGGTGGATGGCAACAGATCACGAAAGGTAGCGGTTACGCTACCTGAGTTTTCCTTTTGCTTTAGCAAAAATGTATTAACCCAGAGCTGCAGCCTATCTCTCGGAGAAATGGTCCCCGACATCTTCGTTTGTTGGTTGGGGGGGGGGGTGAAAGAGTGACTAGGGCGTACGCGGTTGAGGTGCAGACCGCTAGTGTCTTTTTCTACGCAGAGTCTTATCCTCTTGAGCCTTATGGCAGTCAAGCATGGACACACTAGATAGGCCACTGGAGTGGAACCTGTACAAGTAGGCCTCTACATTTCAGCAGGCACAAAATTCATGTCCACTCCAGCCTATTGCGTATGTCGCACACTATTTTTCCACCGTAAGGCTAAAACAGTCCAGCAAGCTCTAGTAAGCTTAAAAAGGAAACTACGGTGCCCTGTACTTACCAATTCCAGTGTGTGGCACACTATAGAAAAGGTAATCTCAAGGTATACTAGATACAGTGAGGGAGCGATAGCTTACTCACCTCAAATACAAAGTCAAAGACAATGTATCTCGGCTGGAGACTGTATCGTTCACCAGCGAAGATACCAGTACCGGCGCTCAATAGCCCTTAAATAGCCAGAGCTGTCAATCTTTCAGAAAATTCTAAATTCTAAAGGAAAGCGGCTTCTTTTGCACAGAGACCTATAAAAGCAGTAAACGACACCCGCGTAACGAAAGAACTAAAATTCAAGACCGCACAAAATGCAATGAATTAAGATGCCTTGCAAAATGCAAGGAGCGTAAATAATTCGGTCCGAGGAATGGTCTTCTCGAAAAGTGGTCTCGGCCGCTTCCATACACAGGACTTATACCAAAAATTTGAACTGCATCAAAAGGACTCTCTCTCATCGACACCAAAAATCAGCCAAAAAACAAAAAGGAAGGAGATACCGGCAAATGTATGTACAAAAATCTTGCACTACAATTGCAAATTCATAAAATGACTTAATCATCAACCATAAATGGTTGTCCATTAGAGGTCACTTCAAAAGAGCGGCTGTGGTAGATATCATCAGTTCTGTAAAACTGTCCATACCTACCTGCAGATAATATCCGTTTAGTAAAACTATATTTATCTGCATGCTAAAGCTTAAAACTTCAGCCTGGCAACTTAAAGTCAAGCCTGAAAGCAAAGTATCAACTGTAATCAGAAGTATCTTCACTTCCTAGCCATCATTTAAGATTCAGCCTCCGCTCTGAGTTTCTGCCGCTGCAGTCGATGGAGCTGCTTGTTCAGAAGTTGGCGGCCTTCCCTTCCTTTTATTCTCGTTCTGTCTCTCCTTCCTCCGCAAGTTAGCCTCTCGAAGAGTCTCGCCCAAGCGATAAAGCTTCCTGTCTCCAGATGAAAGGGAAGCTGGTCTGAGTGAAAAAAACATTGGACCATGACTGTCATCGTCAGAGGGTCTTGAGCACATAACCTCCGTGTCAATCATAGCAAAGTTCTCTGAAAAATTACAGACGAACTCCTTCGTGCTCACTGTGGAATTTATATATTCCTCTTCACTCATTGAATGACCCCATTCAACAATGGTAGACAAACACGTATCGCCAAGCTTTGATCCCTGGTATATTTCTTTTTCTTCTGTAGAGTGTTCTCCCAGAGTTTCTCAAAGTAAACTTCACACTGCTTGAGGACATGTGAAGATGAACTGTAAAATGTTCTGGGAATAGGTGCTTTGATACCAGGATCTGCTGCTACACGGGCTTCTGAAAACCTGCGGATCCAATGCTGCATGGTGCTGTAATAATAGTTAGCCATTGGCTGCCTTTTGTACCCAGACATTCTGTAGGCCAAACTATTTGCATCACCAGAAATGATGTCCACCTCATATACAAAACACTCATAAAGCGTCAATGCTGTCTGATCTCCTGTCAATAGGTGGGCATCCACAGCACGGTGTGTGTCAACATGATAATTACAGACTCTGATATCATGAAGTACATCACGAAGCTTCAGCTTGTAGGCACGCGCAGAATCCGTGTGGAAGATGATGTTCTTGCCAGCCAAGTGCTTTTTGCCCAAGGGTGTCCAGTCATGCTTGCTGATGGGACCAGGACCTGGAGCACGACGGACTGTGAGGCCAGGCTTGAGACGAGTCATGATGAGCGTCTCTCACCATTGTTCCCATAGAACGCACTTGTCTCCTTTGACTTCATGGCCGAGGACTGGATCTTGGGAGATGTCATGCTTGTCAAATGTGACTTCGTCACCCTCCACATCAATCCAAGTCTTCGACTTCCCGAAGACAATGTGCTTTTCCTTTTTCTCCACAAACTTTCTGCGAATCTCTTCCAAGCGCCGCTGCATATCCTCCACAGCTTTGTGGTTGATGCCCAGCATGATGTGGATGGATGCCAGGGGTACACGAAGAAGAAGTGCCAAAAGCAGCGCGGCCTGGACTTGGAGAGAATGCCCTTCTGGTCCGCGACAAGCCTGGAAGAAAGGATGTAGATGTTGTGGATGAACCCGTTGGTGGCACTTGTAGTGAGAGCATCGATACTTGGGCGTCTTGTCACCACAGTGGACTTTCAAAGACGACAGGATGCCTTTGTTACATTTGGGGCACAACTTCCCTGACCAATCCGGCAGCAGCTTGTCTTCGATCAGGGTCTTGACAATCTGGGTGTCAGAGCGGGAAAGCAACTGAGTCATAGTGCGCTTCCAATGAGTTTGCTCTCTACGAACACCACGCGGCGGCACTGTGGGCACACCCCTGACATAGGCAACCTTCTTCCAAGCAGGTGTCTTCGCAGAAGCTGGGCGCTTCAGCGCCATGCGCCCTTTCCCTTTCTTGGGATCTGGAAAAGGGTTGAACTGCCGCGCCATGATGCAAGGAAGTTTCGGCCTGGGACTGCCAATGGCCGGACTAAAGTTTATAACAAGCACTGAGCGACAAAGCTGCAGCCAGACAGAAAAGCATTGACAGGAAATCGAGACAATCTCGAAGCACATAGTCATGTGACATGGTGGCAGACATGCGTGAGCACTCTTCAACCATGCAAAGCAAGAGGTTCAACCATGTATGCCATAGACTTCGAGAGAACGCTTAGTGTGCATACTTTTTTCTACGCGGCGATCTTGAAAGGCGCCTACCTGACTGTTGCAGGACAGACGAGGCTGAGCAAAGCAAGCACTCCAATCTCAGATGCAAGCCACTCAGAATCCAAAATGTCATCAGCTGGGTCAAGGAGAAGCTGCCGGTAATGCGCATTCATCTGGAAGAAATTGTCGTAGGTTGTTAGGATGAAGTTGCGGCAAGCCACTCTGTTTCCACTGTCTTGGCATTCTTGTAGGACTCGCAAAAGCTCTCTAGTTTTGAAGCAAGCTTGCTCCCAGCCTCGTTTTGAATATGCATCACCCGCTTGCGGAAGAATGATCCAAAGGTCTGGGTAGCAATCCAAAAGCTCATAGTGACAGGCCACGAGGGAGTCGTATGCGCTCTGTCTTTTCTTCAACCTTGACCTGGGGCTGAGAAGAGGAGGATGTAGTTGACGTTCACTGTCCCGTCCGTCAGCAAGTGGTGGAAGGCGTGACATGGAGGCTCGGCAGCACAACGTGTGACTATGACCTATGACCCGAGGTGCTGCACGCTGCTTTGAGAACTACGGCTAGTTTGAAAAACATTGCAACATGCGGTATCATGGTACATGTACATGGCGTGGCTACTACCTTTGCTGTAGGATCAACTGGCAAACAACCGATAAGGAAACAAGTTGAAAGCGTCCACTTTTTGAAACTGCGCAAGAGAAGCTGCAGGCTGCACCAACACAATATCCCATTCATTGCGTTTAGGCAGACACTGTCATCAGTCCTCAAGTCCCATGGCTCGAGCCGCCTCTTCGTCAGCCTCAGTCGAGGTGTCCATCTGTGTTTCCACTCCTGGGTCTTGGACTGGGTAGATGGTGACAGACATCTTCTCAGGCTGCGTTTTGCCTCAGCGCTCGTTTCGTGGGAGCAGGGAAGCTGAAGGTGCCCAAGCGCTTGGGCAAGACATTGTGCTTGGGTACTGTAGTTGGCACAGGCGGCAGTACTGGACTGTCATCTTGGCTCGGTGAAGTGTGGAGCGACGATACCCAAAGTTCTGGCAAGGCTCGGTTGCGAAGAAGCACTTCTTCCAAGTCAGAGTTGGCCTTCTTCAAGTAGTCCTGTGGCTTTGTGTGTTGCTTGTACTCCTCCATGGCAGTCTCAACTAGATCCTGCTCCTCGGCGACTAGAGCCTCAAAATCTGGAGGCCTTTCCATCCAACCGCTTTTGTACTTGCCATAGTACACCTTGTGATCCTCAGCCAGCAGGTCCCTGTGTAAATCATTCACCTGGATACGATGGGTGGGGGCATCTTCTTGCTCACTTGGAAGTCGCAAGTAGAGAGCGTGAAGTCCGAAGATCCAAACGACTGACCGCTTCAAAACGGCAAAGACATCTGCAGGCCTATCTCCTGGAAAGGTCCGCCGAACTAATTTGAGGAACTCCGGAGTGGTGATGGAGATACGATCATCATTTTTAGGTTCATCTTCTTCCTGGATGTCGTTAGTGGCATAGGCTCTGCAGCAATTCTTCGCCAGCTTCACGTCGGTATACCTGCCATGACACGTTTGACTTTCCTCAGCGGTGACAAAGGACTTCAAGTCGGCCAGCTCAATTTTGTCTCGGCTTGGGTCATCAAGGAAAACTCCTTCATGGATCTGGCCGACCCGATGTTTGAAGTTGTCTAAAGACTTAGCCCTTCGCCAGCCTGGTGGTGTTGAGAGGTCAAGACGAGAATGATGGTACCTGCCCAAGGCGAGCATCATGACAATGATGGCTGGGGTTTTGCCAACCCCAGGCCAGCCAAGAAACATGAATGCAAAGTTGAGCATCAGTGGATATAGTATAGGCAGAAGCGTCTGCGCAAGGAACGGCTTCAAGGAATTCGTCACCAAAGGAAATTGGTGCTCCAGTGGTGCTCCTGATGATCCTTTGGATTTGTTCTGCGCCATGATGCGAACTTTCGCTTCCAGCCAGCCTGCTATCGGTGTTCCGGAATTCTCTCTGATATTGCGCAGGATCCAGAAATATTGTTCATTCTTGGAGTCACACTCGGGCGCGTTCTCATTGATGAAGTTGATGCCAGTAAGGAGATCTTCGTCTTCAGGTGCCCAGTGGGATGTCTGAGCTCGACGGAGCCCAGAATGTTTTTCAGTCAGAGAAAACCAAGTGACATGGTACCCGGGGAGGCGGCCCAACAATGCCACAATAGCCTTTTTCATTGCCCACAGGCCTGGACGAAAGATCGGAGCGTATGCTTCGCCCACACAAAGCTTACGAGCATCTTTGACTGAAATGGAATCGTCGAAGTGGAAGATCTTCAGGACCTCAAAGGTTCCATCTTCCATGTTCCTGACAATGAGGCTCATGCGACAACCAGGAGGGAGACTGCAGGGAGGCCGAATCTGAGCTGGTAAGTTCTGCACTTGGTTGTCTTTCATTGCGGCTTCTAGTTGGCCGAGAGGAGCGAACTCGGGCACAGAAAGCTGGACATCAAATAGCTGTGTGACTTTTGTCATTCCGTCCACCTTCCGGCAAGCGCCACCCAGAAATGCCTTCAAGGAAACTGGTTCCTCAATAGACCCCTCATTTTGAGACATAGCGGTGATGGCGTCAAGCATGCTCAAGTGCCAGCCTTTACCACCATATTTGGCCATAGCATCATCTAGAAGACCGGTTCCAGACATGACGACGTTGCAGATCGAGGCGAGATACAGCAAGTTGCTACAACAGGCTGTGGACAAGCGGGATGCACAGGAAGGCTCATGGAAAGACCAGATATGGGACATGGCAAGAGACCCCGAAATGAAGTCAGTATCTACCAGCTTGTATGTACAGGCTTGAAGTCAAAACAAGAACTGGTCTCACGCAAAGAAGGCGGTCTATTTTTTACCCTCAGGAAGACAATGCAGCAGTGAAGACCTACAGACAGTGCCTCTCACTTTGCACCCTGCAACTGGGCTACCTGGGCGGACAAATGAGCAATCATGCGATCTTTCTGTTCAATCTCTGCCTTCTTCTCCTGCAACTGCTGCTCGATATCATCACAATGTTTTTCAAGCCTCTGCAGAGACTGACCAAGGTCATCAAAGTCAAAGGACATCTGCTTGAACTTTGGATGCTTGAAGACAGCTGCTTCGAGCCAGTCCCCTTGCATAGTCTCCCCTGAGACGGAATCCTCCTGGTTCGCATCGCCGCCCTTGACTTCCACACACGCACCCACCTCATCCTCAACATCTTCCATCTCAGACTCCTCAACATCTTCCATCTCAGACTCCTCACCCTCAGACTCCTCACCCTTCACATCCTCATCATCAGCCACACCACCCTTGATCTCTGCATCCTCCGCCGTCCCAGTCCCCGAAGAATCGGAAGATGACTCCGAGGAAGACGTAGAAGAAGAGCCAGAATGATGTTGATTGCAGATGGCCTTAGGCATGCGATGCGGTCTACCCATGGGAGGTTGAGTGGAAACTATGCAAAGACGACAAAAACACTTTTTTAGATGAGTTGAGGTGCTTGTTGAGGTGTTTGTGGATGAACAGGAGGCAATGCAAGTGCTGACGCTTGTCCCCCTCCACGGCAGCGTTTCGGAGACGCCAAGATGCGGATGAGGGTGTCTTCAGCTTTTGGGTTCCATGCTCCCTTGAGGCCAGTAGGCTTCAAGTCGGCAGACCGCTGAATATTGTGAATCAAAGTTCCCAAAGTGGTTCTGTCCAACGGTTGCTGAGTGGGATGCACACCAATTTCTCCGGTGCTAATGCGATCCCACAAGGCTTTCATGTCGAGCAGGTATGTCACTGGGTCCTTCAAATTAAGGACCAGGTTCGCCTTGTCATTGGAGACCGTGACATGAAGCCGGTTTTTGGATGCAAAAATGCCTTTGAGATTAACCGGCTGCTCCAGAAACGGTGAAGACTTCAATACTTATAATATTTTAAAGTTTTCTCAGAAGTAAGAAGTAAGAAGTAAGATTGCACAGAACTCTCCTAGAGAATCTTACTTCTTGCTTCTTACTTTTGAGAAAATTGTTTCAATAACTTTAAATTTTCTCTAAGTACTGGAAAGTTTACGTCCGCCATTTCCGACTAGTGCTGAAATCTTAGGATTTTAGGATTATATATATATATATATGGTACCCCCACAATCCCTGCAAATACCAGTAAAATTTTTTAAAAAATATGGACATTTGGGGGGGGGGGACCATATATATATATATTTATGTGTATGTATATATATAATCTATATATATATATATTTATATATAGGTGGATAGAGACACACAATATATATATATTTTTTTTTCGTTTTAAAAAATCTTTCCTTTCTGACTTTTATATAGGATTTTTCCAAAGCGCAGCTGAACGACTTGTCCTTCGGTGAGAAGCCCGGGCCGTGTGCACAGTTCCCTTTCCAGGTGGCCTTTGTCCATAGCTTGGTGTGGTTCATCATGCTACAGCTTCTGCTGGCCACAGTGTTGGGGCCCTCAAGGACCTCGGCGGAGATCATCTCAAGCTTTGGCGGATTGATGTTTGTAACCCCTAAAATCCCAAACTGAGAGAAGGCCAGGGCTGTTCAATAAGTCTGGGCATCTCAACAAGACCATAACCTTTTGGATCAGTGGAATCATTGTACTGTACAAGGGCAATCTGACATGGTTGCTCTGATTCAAGGCACCTTGATGAGGGTACTAGTACAAACTACAAACGGTTTATTTACACAATTGGCCCTTTGTTGAGCCCTTTTAAGCCGCCTGTTGAGCTTTTCTATGCCACAGTCGGTCAGGGCACTTGAAGCTTACTAGTAGTGTCCTTGCTCCTAGTAACGATGCCCTTTGTTACCAGTAGCTTCTTGTTCCTAGTTTTAAGGCCAGGAGCTACTAGTAGCGTCCCTTCAAAGCCCTTCATCAACAAAACCATACTTCGCCCTCCCCAATGTTTACGCCGTCATGTAAGCTAGAGCATGAAGTCCAGCTCACGTTTCCGCGTACAGCCTAAGCGCCATGGAGCCACATGGAACCACATGGAGCCATGAGCCAACACCGCCAGGTCCAGGGCAATCACCTGGCCATGCCAGGGTGCTGTAGAAGACACGCCGGACTCCGATCTGGCACTGAGCGGTCAAGGTGAAACAGATTGGACATGATTGGACAAACTTGGGCAAACAGGCGGACTCTTCTCCGGGTGGTACTAGTATATAGCTTCTTGCTCCTAGTAGTAAGGCCAGGAGCCCCTAGTAGCGTCCTTGCTCCTAGTAGCGATGCCCTTTGTTACTAGTAGCTTCTTAGATTCTTCTCATGTCGGTCGGTTGTCAAGTTTTTGCGAACGTTCGTCGTCGTTTTCCATCCCTATCATTCCCGCAGGATGATCAGCGGGAGCTTGACTTGAAGTGCTGGGCAGTGATCTTAGGCTTGAAGGAGGTTCACGTGAAGAAGTTCCAAGAATCATCAACCACAGTCAACTGGTGGTAGCTTTGTTCGGAGTCAGACCTTAGGATCCTGGTTCATCCTAGCAAGGGGCAGGGGCCCATTTCTAGGGACGTGTGATAATTGAGTATTCATTTGCACTGACCGAATCGCCATGGACTTTGACAAGCTAAGAGTATGAGAGTAAAGGACCATCCGGGACCGTCCGTAAAGTTTCTATAAGGACAACAATTGTTTAAAGTTTCTATAAAGCCACTAGTAACAAGTGCGTCGCTATCAGTAGCAAGAAGCTACTAGTAACAAGGGCATTACTACTGGTAACAAGATAGAGAGATGCAATGTAGGGATAATTTAGATGTCCCTCAAAGCATCGATGACTTGTTGCGCAGGGCACATTACCGGCTTCGCCTCCATCAATGCGTGGTGGGCGACTCGGTCAGTCTGTTTGGGCCACAGAGCAAGCCAAAGGCTTGGGCGGAACAGATCCTTTGGGGGGCCTTTGCAGAGTGGATGACACTTATATACTGTAAATATGGTCGCCACTGCCCCCACTGTTGCACACCGACAGTAAAGAGAGAGAGAGGAGACCCTTGGAAGGCCACTTTTTGGAGGACTTTGCTGCACTCTTGACGCACAGAGACTACAGGGTGGATGTATGCCCTTCTTTCCGAGCTTCCTTGTTTGCCTGGGTCTACCCAAGGTGCAATAATGCTGATAGTCTGTGAGTTGCGTGTTACTCAATGTTCCCCTTGTTTTACCCCTGACCAGCTCTTTACGTTCTGAAGAGCCAATATCAAATTCCCCCCAAAACGGGTATGCCTCAAGACTCAAAGCCGTTTGACGTTTGACCATTGCCTTTCCTTTCCAGGTGGCTTGATATTCTGTGCCGCTCCACATTCAACATGCCCCCGCATGATGCAGCGACAGGACGCAGTTGCAAGCCTATTGTGGGGGCTCGGTGCTGATTTTGCCACTAGCGTGCTGACCTCAGAAGTGGGCCACCGCGAAAGCCTGTAGCCGCATGAGCAAAGGAACACAGTTTAACTGAAAAGAACGTAGACAGAAGAAGAAGAAGAAGAAGAGGAGGGATATGGAGTTGAGGCAGCTGAGAGAGTATAACCCCCGCCGTGTAAGAAATTAGTATTCGCATGTCCGTGTTTCTGGAAGCATGCTCAATCCCCTGTAAAACGATAAGGAAGAAACAACACGATAACCCGCGATGACTCTTGTGGAAAACCCTTGACATGCGAGAAGTGGTGTGAAGAAAATGCTTGCACACACAAACAGAACACCTACTATTGTTCCAAATTGTTAGGGTCAATGCATGACTGCTCTTGGTGGGTATGTGCTTGGACAGAGCCTTGTGCTACAGCATTGTTGTGCCACATGGTTTTCCAACTTGCACTAGGCATGAACACGATAACAACATGATAGAAAAAACGATAACAGAACACAGGGAACCTAAAACACCTTTCCGTAGGCAGGCCACCACATGGGCGTAGTTGGAATGAAGTGTGCCTAATGTATTCATGTCCGCAAGGTTCCACACACCACATTTGTTGCAGTTAGTCAAAGTGCTGTAAATGGATACGAAAGAAAAACAGATAACGTCAAAAGTGGTATTAGGGAAAGGTAGAGGGGTTTTTACACAACCTCAGCTGTGTTTTGTTCTTTGGCTTATCAATGTCATGCAGCTTGGGATGTTTGCCGTCCCTAGCTTTAAGGTGAGTTGCCACGACAGGGTTTCTTGGAGGCTCCAATGACATAAAGCTGATAGAATCACAGCTATTACAAGCCTTCCGCTTCTTGTCGTAAGAATGACAGGTGCACTTTCACCGATTCAACTTTTCTTTCTTAGCTTCTGTGACGAGAAGAGTTCCTCCCCTGCTAGTTGGCTGAGGTTCTTTTCGCTCTGGGGCCTCTTCAAAGTGACGGAGCGCTTGGGAGTCCAACTTGGAGAACTGGGCAGGTAGATTGAGAGAAAGGCGCCAAGGGCGGCTCTGTGAGGTCCCAGCACAAGCAAGACTTGCCATTGGACTCGTTGGACCACATTCACATAGATGGTAAGTATGCAGCACGGTAAGCATGGAGTCTTAAATCAGCTTTGATTAGTCTGGACGTGGACACTTGAAGAAATGGGAGCTTCAGCAGCACAGCGTGGGGTGAACATGCAATGTTTTGGTCGATTTGGCAAAATGAGCAGACGCATCTGTGTCGTATATGGTTTGGCCATATTTTGCCCTTGTGGGGAGCACGAAAGAGTCACAGTGAAGAAGTGAAGAAGTGTGACCACAGCATTAAAAAAGACGCATGGGTGCATCAGGCAGGGAACACGAGGGTGGAGTTAGAGGGATTATAGAAGTGCAACTTTAATTGTTTTATTTGTCTTGTCAGCTCGTCTCTTCTTTTTTTCTGGTCCATCCTTCAATCAGGGCATGGGCTCGGGTGGCTCTCTGCCTAGAATCGAAGGAGAAGACACATTTTCAAATTCTTTGGATATACGGGCTCATAAAAAGTCCAAAACCTTTTGGATTTTAGTGATAGTGACTTGTTCCACGCTGAGCTCATTGGCAGACTCTTGCAGGACATAGTCCGCGAGTGGGTAGCACTTGTCGACGATGGCGTCAAGGCGAGAGTCATCACTTCTACACACATCTTCCATTCAACCAAGCTCACTTCATCCAAAGTGGAAGCCACATTCTTTGCGTTCAACTTTTTTGGGTTTTAACCAAAAGGGTCCTTTTCTTTGGACCTGCAGATCGACGCTCCTACACCTGACTGGCATCAATCTCGATCTAAACTCCGGCCGCAAAAGCGATCTTCAGCTGAAGCGTTTTGCCAAATGGATGCGGATCCCTGGCTGAAACCCTTTGCGAGGATAAGATGGAAGAGGCCTGGGATGAGGCCACTGAGGAGTGGCTTTCGGAAAATGCTTGACAATGGTGGTGTTGAGATGCCAATGCCTTGATTTGGGCAGCATGTTACATGTTGTTCAATCTGAAAATAGATGTGATCCACTCAACTTGTTGGCTATTCAACCGATTGATTTTGTGAGAGTTGCAAGACTGGCTGGGTGCAGCTTTTTGCTTTGCTTGTGACAATCCGCAACCAGGAGACTGAAGACGATGTCATGGCCCTCACGCTTTCCTTCTTGGTGGTGCAGCTGTGCTTGCATGTCTTGTCGATGCCCTTGAGGTGCTGCTTGATGAACCGGAGCACTTTGGGTGCTTCAAAGAATTGGATGGTGCTCAAAATCGATTGCGGCCGGCCGGATCCGGCCGGAAGAGACAAGTCACTAGACTCGACGAACATCGCACAAGCTGCTAAGTTTTCTGTTGCCGGGAGAGCAGGGTGTTGAACAGGCCAGAAAGCAGACTGTTTGGACCGCGAGTCCGAAATTTCCAGACTTGGTGGTTCCTTACAGCATTTGCAATTTGCTTCTAGCCAAGCGTTGCCAGGACCATGCGCTTTTGGATCTATGGGGTCTTGCCGGATGAAGAAGGGAATCTGGAAGTGAACCTTCACGCAAGCTTCTCCCAGGCACTCGGTTTGGGCAGAACCTCTTCCGACCACAAGACTTAGCATTGCGATATATTGCGATTAGACAAAATGATCTGTTTATCACACCACGAGTGAGGCAAAGCACTCTAGGTGGGTTTCTAAGAAAGAGTGAAGACGTGGAGGACATGGGTTGGCTTGTGGTGCACATAGTCTGTGATGTGCCTGTTGTTGGTTGCATGCTTGCGATGTTTGTGCATTTTTTGGCACTCACACAGCCGTCATTTGCACCCCCATCCAGCCGAAGAAGGCATGAATCCATCTTTTAGGCAATGGCAACATCGCGGGTTCACCAACAAGTGTTGCGTCTGCCAGGCAATGCTGCTTCGAAACATGTGAGTTTGTCAATGTGCCACACGAGCATCACAACACTGCAATATGCTGACATAGGCATAGCACATTTGGAGGCATGATAGCCTGACGACACGTCGGAGCAACACCATCAACATATTCAAGTGTCTACACGTCCGCATGACACCAATTACTATATATATATATATTTGTATTGTTATATATTTTCAACACGCCAACATGACACCATGCCAGCACATCGGCGTGACAACACCTCAGCCTGTCAGCATAACATGTTAGCATATCAGCAAGCACAACAAGTCAGTCAGCATGTTTGCAAGTTAGCATCACGAACTGACAACATGTGATAGCGCACCCGTACGAACATGTAGCCGTAGCCTGCTCTGGAACCTCCTCCGGAACCTGCTCGGGAACCTCCTCCGGACTGAACCTGCTCCGGAACCTGCTCCAGAGCTTGCTCCGATCTGCTCCGAAGTCTATACTATGGCTGAAGACCCCTAAAGCTTCGCGGTTGGGAAACAAACATTTATTTACAGCATCACCGTAGCCTGGTAGTTTGAACGGCTTTGTGAGGCTTTCACATCGCTGGGCATAGGTCTGTCGATGCTCGGCAATGAGTGGGCTGTTGGAAGACTGAAAAACAAAACATATGCCTTTTAGTTGTGGCGGCTATATATATCTATATCTATATATATATACATACTGTATATATTTATCGTATTCCAGGTCTCCTCTTTAGACTTTATCCAGTTTCTCTCATGCACTATGTGTCTAGATAGATTGGTAGAACAATTTTGCACTAGTTCAGGATGCTTTCAAGCCAGTCTACTGTCCACGGAGTCCAGGGTACCTGGTACTCGGTGTTGAGTAACCGAATCCAGGCATGTGAGATTGTTGCTGACATGTTTGGCCAAGGATTGCAATTTTGTCGTACCTTCGGACCCTCTATGGAACGAGGCTGAGTGGAGTGCTGCCGCAAGTATCTCACAGGGTTGAACTTACTTTTGTGCATTGGGGATCCTGCTGCCACTAGCTGGCTGCAAAGTCCACAGGTTCCAAGTACAACCAACTGTCTAATGACCACCCTGTCAAGCCTCTGCTCTTTGTCAATTTGTCTCGAGACTTGGTGGAATTGTAAGTGCAGTTCCTGCACAAGTGACCAGCCTTCACAAGAGGTCAGATTTCATGCCCCACAACATTCTTCGTCCGCCCAGTAAGCATACTCGCTACAGCATTTGGCTTCGCTTGGCCGGGTTGCCGAGTGTATCCCGATCATTGCCCTCACGTGTAGTGTATCATCTTTGCTTGATGCACTGTCTCCGGACATTGGTCACCGCTGATTTCGGGTACACAGGTATATACACATTCTTTTGACAGCCAAAATGACCTCCAAAACTCTGATTTCAAGCGGACGATCCGCCCTCCTGAGATCGCGGACTTCTCCTCATGCTGGATGGTCATGTTCAGCATCGACCGGATCATGACCCTGCGGGCGCTTTGGCAGTCCGTGAAAGTTTAAAGCTTTGCTTCCAAAGTGCTTGTGATGAACAAGGACGCTACTAGGGGCTCCTGGCCGTACTACTAGGAGCAAGGACGCTTCAGGTAGGTCAGACTCTTGTGTCGATCTCACGCAGCCAGGCCGTTTCAGGCCCTTCTTTCTTTTCGCTGGCAGGACCCTTGGATCCATGGGTGGCGCCAAGTTTGGTGTTCTGGGCAATGTCGGGGCTCCTGGGAATGCTTGGCGTTTCAGGCAAAGAAGCCCTCGAAGGAGTTCTGAGCAAACTTGTATATGAAAGTAGAAGATATTGCAGAAAGTACCCTAGTGGAGTAGTGGGAGTAGCTGCTCGAAGCACTGCGGCTAAGGTAATCACTGCCTGCTTCCTGACCTTCATCTCCTTCACGGCAGCTTCCCCAGCTATCCCCATCTATTTATATACGCCATTTTATTTGTCAAGACCAATCGAGTAGTTCTACATTTATCAGCAAATCACAACTTAGGTAAACTTACTGAAACTTGCTGATGATATGTTGTTCTGGTTCATCAAAGCGCTTATGGTGAATGGATTTGAATCAGATTTAAGGTCATGTACTTCTTGGACAAGCAGGCTGAACTTCGGACAGAGCTGTTTGCTTGGTTTTTTTTACTCACATGGGCTGGTGTGGATGTGCTGTTATTATTCCCGAATGCGTAGCGAAGGGTTCTCGTTTAACTCTGGGGGTCTGGGGGTGGAGCCTTGTTCGCGACCCGTTGTTTCGCAACCGCAACTGTCCGCAACCGTCCGCAACCGTCCGCAACCGTTCGCAGTAGAGCGCTAAGGCGCTGCCATTGGGGGAAGCGTTTCGGATGAAAACGTGACGTGTCAGATTCGTGTGAAATAGCGAGGAATCGTGTGGAAATGCAAGATGTTGAAGTGTGGAGGATGATTTCACTGCGCAGGCGCAGCATTTTATGAGATCCGTAGTTTGCTACGCAGTTCCATTGGGATTAGCGTTTGGAGAGTCGTGTTTTTGGGGTGTTGGATGTGGCCGTGCCATTGGGGCTTGCATTTCAGGGTGTTGCATCGAAGCTCTGTTTTCGTGACTGAAGTGGCGATTTTGGTGGATGGGAGTGTGCTCAGAACGGGTCGAAATCATTCCAAACGTGTGGTGTGGTGCAAATTTTGTTGAAGCTCAAATGATATGATATGGTCACTTTTCGTGGCAGGCGCAGTACTTTGTGCGGGTTTTGAGGTGTGGAAGTGAGATTTTCGTGGCAGGCGCAGGGAATCGTGAAGTTGCGAGGTGTGCCGGAGGTGACGTTTCGTGGCAGGCGCAGTACTTTGTGCGCGTTAGACGTGTGGACGTGGAAAGATTCGTGGCAGGCGCAGGAATCGTGAGGTTGTGAGTTGTGGTAGAGGTGAATGTCGCTGTGACATTGGGATTGGCGTGTGAGCGGGTGTTGTTTGGAGGGGCTGGAGTCGCGAAACTGCTTGGCAGGGCTGCGTGATGTGTGTGCTCCGATGGGTGTTTCCGCTTGACTTTTGAGGAAAACAGACTTGACGTGTGACTTTTGGAGGAAGTCTCGTACGAAGCGCTCGTTTTGCAGACTTGATGCGGGACTTTTGGAGGAAGTCCCGTACCAAACGCTCGTCTTGCAGACTCGAAGCGTGACTTTTGGAGGAGTCTCGTACGAAACGCTCGTTTTGCAGACTGTGCGCGTGACTTTTGGAGGACGTCTCGTGCGAAACGCTTCTAGGGTATGGGCAGACCGTGTGGCGACACGACGTGCACGATGTTGCAGTGCCATTTGGCGTTAGCGTGGCCTTGGTGGAAAAGGCGTTTGCGTGGCGCTGTGCCACTGGGGAGCGCGAAACAGGCTGGTGTAAACGCGGCGTGTCGCTGGTGAGGTGGTATCAAGAGTGTCCAAAAAGAGTGCCCCGCAAGAGCTTCCTACAAGAGTGACCCAGAAGAGTGTCCTACGTTACAAGAGTGTCCCACAAGAGTGTCCTACAAGAGTGTCTCACAATAGTCTCCGTCCCAGATAGAGTGTCCCACAAGACAAGAGTGTCCTACAAGAGTGTTTCGCAAGAGTGTCCCAGATACAGAGTGTCCCACAAGAGTGTCCCGTATGAGTGTCCCACAAGAGTGTCCCGCCAGAGTTTCCTACAAGAGTGACCCACAAGAGTGTCCTACAAGAGTGTCCCACAAGAGTGTCCCACAAGAGTGTCCCACAAGAGTCTCCTATAAGAGTGTCCCACAAGAGTGTCCTACGAGAGTGTCCCACAACAGTGTCCCACAAGAGTGTCCTACAAGAGTGTCCTACAAGAGTGTCTTACAAGAGTGCCCTAACAAGAGTGTCCCACAAGAGTGTCCCATAAGAGTGACCCACAAGAGTGTCC
>CAXAMN010025495.1:149050-214573 GCA_963970005.1 Durusdinium trenchii
GCTCCATCTTGTTTTTGATATGCGAAGAACTTGTCTCAAGAGGGGAGCTTTCTGATCCGGATCATACCATGAAATTCAGCCCTTTGAATCCCAATAACGGTCTATGCCCAAGCACTGAAGCGGCAGGCAGATGCTGAGGAGGAGAAGCACAGCGTGTCCGAGCGTCAACGCACGCTGACACAGACACAGACTAGTCACACAGCTTGAGTGCAGAAAGTTGAGTCCTGCTGCAATTGCCACTTGAGCCTATTGTTTCAGCCTGTCGTTTGAGGTCTGAAACCCCACAACACGAGAAGGAACTGCATAGCAGGTGTGTGGGCTGGGATGATGGCTAGAATAATGGCCGAGACGCTGGCTGAAAAGGTTCCTCTGTGAAGGGTTCAGGGGAAAAAAGCGAAGCAGCAACGACCCCAATGCTATGCTGGTCTTTCGATCTTCTTGATACGCATATATATATAATTATATACATATATATATATACACATACAATTGCTACCCCCCTTCAAAGATATACCATTTGAGGCCTTTGACGCAGATAACAATTTAGGCTTTCCACGGCTTTGCCGCACTTCTTAAAAAATACGTTCTGCTTCAAAAAACCTGACGCTATTTGACACGACACCTCCTTCTCTTAGAAAGAATCCCTTCACAAGAGTTTTTTTGTTTACAGTTTAAATAAGTATAGCTAGTCTATTCCAAGACCTCTTTCCTTTGCACAAGTCTTCCAGCCGGCAAAGTCGAATTCATCCTTAATGGAAGGCACCTCCATGCCAGAAATGTTCATGGAATATTGCTCAACTGTTGGTTACTTGAATCAAGTTTCATATGGGCGAACAAAGTGTGTTATGGGGGGTCAATGCCTAACCTTCACAAAACTTTGTCAGGCTCAAAAACTCATTTTCCGTCTATGAGGACCTGTTATGAGGTTATATGTTGATTCTTTCGACCCTGTCGAGAGGTGTTTGGAAGGTCTGATGAAGAAAGGTGAATTCGGATGCCACATTTTGCCGTGTGAAATTAGCACCGGTCTCGTTGTGTCCTGCTTTGATGCTCTGAAGCAACCACGACATTGCTTGGGCCTATGCAAGCTGTAAGTCTATAATTACCTCAATACTTTACGGCTTGATACAAGACTGCTAATGCAATTAGCTTATACACTCTATCTAGCCGCTCCAGCCTGTGGTTATCTTTTTGCATTCTGCTTCCTGCTTTCCATTCTTTCCTTCCCTTCTGCCTTCTGAGAGCGGTGGGGATGATTTGAGCTTTTTGATTATCTAGTTTTCTACTTAGAACACCAAAATTTGTTACCGAGGCTTCCATAGAATTTTCCCACCAATTAACTGGCATACTTTATATACACCTTGATGGAAGTAACGTAAAACATGTGAGATTGCATAGGTCTTTGGTAATTAGTAACGACTCTTACTTGCTGTACTTAGACTATGGGACCAATTTAGATATGTTGGACTTTTGTTGTACTTAAAAAACAAGAAAATTGACAGAACTTGACACGCATTTTGGATGTAAGAAGTAAGATTGCGTAAAACTATCCTAGAGAATCTCACCTCTAACTTCCTAACTTAAAATACCTGTAAAAAAGATATGGATCTGTTTAAGTACAACGCATTTTACCCTTTTCCAAATTCTTTAAGCATTTCAAACGGTAGACTTTTTGTGGCCGGGGTACCATATTTATATGTATAAATGTATGGTGTATATATATATGCATATACACATGCATATATATATATACATACAAATTGTGTGAGACTTGCAAATTTTGAATTATTTGGCATTCGCTGACACCATGTTCAGGGGGGACCAAGGTCTACATCTAGAGTGCAAGTAGAGGATTCAAATATTATGGACTAGCTACTAACTAGTTCCCGTCAAAAGTACTAAGTACCAATCGACCAGATGATGGGCACTAATTCGTTCCTTTTGTAGTACCTGTTCAGCTGAACCTGATTTGCCGGTGGGGTTTCATTCCAACGAACAGCCACGCAGACGCTGAAGGTGGCACAGGTTGCTCGGAACGGAAAGGTCCTGTCCCGTCGTTGGGTTCTCCAGGAGGAAGGTGGCAATGAGAGCGACGGTCTTGGCCCGGATGCTTGGCGGTGATCGGGAGCGACTCAGGGCATTTCTGGCTTGAGCCCATGATGCAAGTGACCAAGGGTCAAAAGGCTTGGTTAGCTAGGAGGAAGGTTGCACCAAGCTACCAAGCTGGGCAGGGTAGATGGCGATGAGTTGTGTGCGGTGTCCACATGCACTATGGGGTTGCTCATGTTTGCTTAGATTATTGAAAGTCTGCTGCTGCATCAGATCGGTGGACGGGGGTGTCACAGATACAGTATCAGCGATTAGGTTTTTACCACTTTATGGTGGAATGAATTCCTTCCTTCAACGGTGGTGATGTGCCATTTGTTGCGGACCGCTGGAATGTTGTGCAACTCCCGCTGGCAGACCAGAGCCATTTTGGGTACCAAACAGCCTGCACCCCTGCAGCGGCCGAACGGGTACACGGCGGGGTGAGACGAAGCTGCCACTTGGCGGCACAGAAATGGGACATTGAATGCCGTGAAGAGAGGATCCAAGAGTTGAAGCTAAATCATGCTAAAGCAGCAAGTTTGAGAATGACTTGCAGAGGCAAAGTGGGCACCTTCCAGAAGATGACTTTTTTCATACAGAGATTGGGGAATTATGGCTGGAGTCGGAGTGTGTAGTGGCATATTTGTCAAGCTTTGCTTTTAATCATGGGATTGGGATGAGTATGACTGAACTCTCAGGTTTTTTGCCCACGTCTTCGCCAACACATGTAATTGATACTGGAGTGCTTGAAACAGTTTTTCTTTTCGTGCTGCAACTGTCAACATCGAATTGATCGGATCCGAGGACATGGACCAGCCTTTTATCCCTTTTATCTTCCACCAGGTTGGAGGACGTTGCAAGTTGATCCATGAGCCATTGGCAAAGCGTCGCTCAGTTGCAGATGTGACCCTCGGACCAGCGTGTGGTGTGACCTCCGCAACCCAGAAAGCCAGCAATTGCACAGCCAACAGCTCATAAGAGGGCTGCAAGGGCTCGCCCAAACCGGAACATGTGTAGGGGCCATGCCGCTTGCCAGTGACATCGCGCTAGGCCTCGTCACATGTTTCATGATATTTAGCTCTATGAATTGTGTGATCGACCCTTCTTGTGTCATCTTCTGTCACAATACTGGCAAGGCAAGCAATTGCAACTGTTTAGACCCTTGCATTTAATGAGTACAGTAGCCCAAAAATTGAGCTTAGTCTAGTGTGTATGACCTCGCAACCAGTTAGCAATGATTTCTGGAGAGCTTTTGATCAGTCGCCTTGAGGTGTGTCAGAGCAAGAGGTTGCAGCTGACAGGCTGATTCGAGAAATTAAGGCAAGGAAGGAAGAAGCCAAGGCGGGAAGTGGGTGACAGAGTAGTAGTGTGAGCGAGTTGGAGGGGTAACGATTTTGGGAACCAATTGAAGTCAGCTAGGCTGCTTGACATTTCATGGATCCGAACATCAATCAACGTGGATAGTTTTTGTGGACAGTATTTGGTTCTCAAACATGACATACATAACAAGACATGCATGCTACTAAAAAATATCCCATTTGGAGGTTGTCTGTCTGTCTGTCTGTCTGTCTGTCTGTATGCCTGGATGTTTGTCTGCCTGCCTTTTTGTCTGCCTGCTTGCTTGCTTGCTTGCCTGCGTGCCTGCCTGCCTGTCTGCCTGCCTGTATGTATGTGTTTTTTTCTCCTAAAGTTTCAGGCCCTTTGCCCATTGTGGGCGGTCTGTTGTGTAAATGTATGTATGTATGTATGTATGTATGTATTTTTTTTCCTTAAGGTTGATGTTGCCATTTAGGCAGGTTGGTTGTTTCAGATGTCCTATGGCCCTGACTCGGTGCAGTAGCGGCACATGATCAGAAGTAGTCCACGTCAATGGTGTCTTCCAACTCCTTCTGCAGCTCGTTGGTGAGTGTCTGCAGTGGGCTGTGTGGCTGGGTGTCATGGCCAGTAGCCCTGTGCTGGGTGCTGCTGTCGATGAGGGTTTGCACGGCATGAGCCAGGGAAGCTGACCTTGTGGCCGGTTGCAGTGCTGTTGCCGGTGATGACATGTGCTGTCCTGCTTCAAGGCTGGGGTTCATGGCCTGTGCAGAAGTTTCTTGATCTTCTGCCGTGGTGAGTGGAGTCGCAAAATGCAACCTCCTTGGCGTTGGGTTTGTCATGGCTTCAGCCACAGTGTTATTGCCCTGCTGTGTGCGGGAGCTGTCCACACTCATTTGCCGCGCAAAGAAGTCATGTATGTATGTATGTATGTATGTATGTGTTTTTTCCTAGAGTTGTGTGCTCTTTGCCATTTTGGCTGGTCCGTCTAGGGCTCACTCTTCTCAGAAGTAGTCCACATCGATGGAGCCCTCACTTGCCGGTGTCTCTGACATTGGCTGCTCATGCTCTTCATCGAGTGCATCCTGTAGAGGAGGTGCTGCCGATTGGCTGGGTGTCATGGCCAGTGCAGCATTGTTTGCCTGTAGTCCATGTGCTTGCTGATCAAGCTCTGTATGGAAGTGCAATCGTCTTGGTGTAGGCCCTTCAAAGGGCCTGGCAGCCTGTGTGTCAAGCTTGGGCTTCTTGGCCGGGTCCTGGTAGGCTGTTGGTGCCTGTGGTGCTGATTGGCTCGTTGTGTCAGTTGACTCCCCTGAACTTCTTTGTTGCGAAGCTTGTTCAGCCTGCTTGCGGAAGATCTCTGTCAGCGGTTGTGAACCACTGAGTCCAGAGCCTTTGCAGGGCTTTTTGACTGCCCCTGTGAGGATGAGCCGTTGCTGTCCTGGAAATCCAGGTGCAAGCTGAGGCCACATTGTGTGCACGTGACCTTGTCTCCCTTCTGCCAAAGTGCATGGGAGGAGTGTCCTTCATGGCTGATCAGTGCATTGCCCTTCAACAAAGGCTATGAAAGCCGGTTCATTGACCCTCTTGTGGACGCTGGCACCACACTTCACACAGCGTAGATAGCCAGTTGTGGCCTCAAGCTGGTGATGGTCTTTGTCTGGCGGCTGCTGTTGTTGCCTGGCCAGGAGATCTTTGATGATCTGGGCACGTGTGTTTCTTTGGCAGCTTTTGTTGAGAGCTGGTGTGCTCTGGGTAGTGCTCCTCCAGTGCTAGCTGCGGGCATTCTTGTTGCAGTCTGATCTCAATGTCCTGAACTGTCAGTGCTTGGTGGATTCTCAAGCCACAAGCTCCACATTGGTAGCCACTGCGATGCGGTGCCCAACGGTGATGTGGAGATTGCCATGGTTTGGTGCATTGGCTGACCAGTTGCTTTTTGTACTGTTTGGTGTGTTTTCCCATGTGTCTGCTTGGCCTCTGGTGAAGGTAGTGGTCCTTGTCGTTGTAGATTTTGGCCAAGCGCTCTGCAGCATGCTTGTAGATGATCATGTGATCCTCATCGAGCACCTGCTGCCACTCTGTGAGCTTCTTGTCATGGAGACTGCTAGCTCTTTCCCAAGCCGCCAAGGCGGCATCTTGCTGTCTGCGGCGGAGTTTCATGTAGTCCTCCGAGAGACTCTTCAGGGTCGCCTGGCCTTCGGTCAATTTGGCCTGGAGCTCCTGCATGTCATTGAGGAGAGCGGCGTACTGAGACTTGACCTGATCAATGCGTGCCTGCAATTGTGTCTTCTTGACGGACATGTTTTTGAGCTCGCTGACCTGTCCTCTGAGCTTGGCTGCAATCTCTTTCTCACTGCAAGGTTCCGGGGTCGTGAGTTTGGTGACGATGTCCTGTACCTGTGGAGGCAAGGACTGCATGTGATTCTTCAAGACCTCTTGCAGCTGTGGCTCTTCTGGCTTAGTGGGCCCAATGCCGATTGCCTGCAGCTTTGTGTGGGTGTCTTCTGAGAGACTTGTCCAGGCTGTGGAGAGTAGCTCTGTTGCCTCTTGCTGGACCTTAGTGCGCTTCAATGGTTTCAGCTTGCTCAAACCTGGTGGCGGTTCTGGCCAGGTACGGTATGTCATGGCCTGGTTCGTTGGCCTCCCATAGCCCTTGCCTTTGCCTGTGGTTTTGTCAGAAGTAGGCCACCATGTGCCACACTTTCGACATTTGGTGCCCTGTCTGAGCTTGTCCATGTAGATCCAGTTGGAGCAAGTGCTATGCTTACAGACCATATAGGCCCTTCCCCATTGTGTAGTCAACTTGTAGTGTGAGGATCGGTTCACCGAGCTTGTTCTGGCCAGAGAGCACGGGTATGTTGTAGTGCCAGTGACGCTCACCTTCCCCAGGTGATAGCCAGGCGAGCACTGCCGGTTGCTGAAGGTCACCTCAGGAATGAGGAAGGAGTAGTCGTGAGATAGCGAGCAAAGAAACCTTCACCTTGGTTGGACCCGCTTAAGGTGGTACACCGGGCACACGTGGTGCTTTGGGGTGCCGCACTAGGTGGACTTTTATGCGGGCTTGCCACCTTGAACCGCTCACAGCTTGAGCCATGTATGTATGTATGTATGTATGTATATATGTATTTTTCCTAGAGTGGCTGAGTTCGAGGGCCTTTTGGCCAGTTTGCATGTTTTTCTATGGCCTGGTGCCTCACGTGCCTCAGTGCCAGCTTCCGTAGGTCTTTGCCGCGGGGTGGTTTTCCATTAGCCCTCAGAAGTAATCGACTGCAATGCCAGCGTTGTCATCAGCAGCCGTGTCGTCATCTGCTGTGTGGCTGGGGTTCATGGCCAGTGCAGAAAGCTGCTGGTTCAGAGCTTCTTGTTCGTCAAGCTCTGTGTTGAAGTGGAGCCTTTTTGGCGTGGGTCTGCTGCAGACTGCATTTTGGGGACTCGAAGTTGATCCTTGGCTGGTGCTCCCTGTAGTGTCCTTCTTTTTGAAGAACTCACTGAGTGGCGGAGAGCCCTTTGTGGCCGCACCTTTACAGGGTTTGTAGAGGGCCTGGGTGGCTATGAGTTTGTGGCTGCCATCGAGATTCCATTGCGTCCGGAGTTGAGGCTCGTTGCCAGGGGCATCAGGAGTTCTGGTGTTCCTGCTGATGTACAGGACTGTGACCCTGCTGAGGTCTTGTGGTGTCAGACCTTCAAAGATGTCCTGAAATGTGCTGCGGCTTTTGGGTTGGTGCCATACTTCCCAGACTATGGCTAGCTGTACAATGACTTTGACCTGGTCTTCGGTGTGTTTGGCCAAAGCTACAAGTCCTGCCAGAAGTGCACGTGCACTTGGTTTGGGCTCCAGGCGCAACGCCGGTGATGGCGCCTAGCCTGCGGAGCTGTCCTAAGGACATGGTGTGTGCGCACAGCCCGAAGATCCACATCGATCTGACTTCGTGAGCCATAGGAGGAGGGAGTGGCATCTAAGGTGAAGGCCCAGCCGCAGTGTTGTTGTAGTGGAAGGACTTCTATAGCTGCCCAACAGCCATGGCCTTGGTATGGATGCTGTTGTTCAAGAGCATCCTGTGGTTCCAGCGGGATCCATCCATGAGCCCAGAGCGGTTCTTCATCTTGGCATGTGAGTCTGTCCATCCATTCTGGGGGCATCGGATCATGCTGTTGGGTGCGGCGCCGACGGCATAGCCACAAGATGTGCTTGGGCGTGGCAGGCACATGGCAGATAGGACAGCTTTTGGCCTGGTGTCCATCTCTGAAGTGCAGCCTGCGCCCATGTGTCCAGGTGATGCTTGTGCTGTTGCTTCAAGGTTTTCTTCACTTGGTGATAGGTGTGTAAATTCACTGGCTAGCATCAGTTTGGACTCCGGGCGGATCCACCTCATGAGTTGTGCTGGTTGCCATTCTTGAAGGTACACGATGGTGCTGCAATTGGGCCCCGGACACTGTACCATGGGTTGCCTGCTCAAGGGCTGGTAACTGCTCTGCGGGCAAGGCTTGTACGAGGTGGTGGATGGCCTTGATGTGGTGGATGATGATTTGGTCACCAGGATCAATGTAGCGTTTGCTGTTGATGTCGTATGTGATGCCAAGCAGGCCGCCATTGTGGTGTCCAAGGTGCTTTGCCATGGTGCACCGTGGGGCAAGTCCTTGGCTTTCAACGCCCCATAGCGCCACTGGCTGGATGCCTCCTCTGTGGAGTCGTAGACGTACTTTGAGAGCCGGAGTCTTCAGAGCCCCCAATTTGATCTTGCGGTTGTTGGCCTTCAGGAGCCTCTGCTTCATGTCGGTATGCTGCAACAGCTTCCTTGGCAGCCTTCAAAGGTGTGTTGCTAGCTGTGTCGAAGCCAACATCATCCACCCAGCTGGAGAGGTAGATCGCAGGGTGTGCTTCTTGCCACAGCTTTGGCCAGAAGTGGTGCTTGCGGACAGCCTGCTGGTACACCGTTTTGGACTTTGAAAAAGGGTGTCATCTCTTGCTCTCCCACAATTGCTTTGGGGCCTGTGTAGACTTGCGTGGCCATTTCAAGAAGCAGTGGCGGGTATTGAAGTTGGAGGGCTTCTGTTTGGAGCCTGGTCAAATTGATGGTGTCGTAGAACGTGGACATGTCCATGAGCATGTCACACCATGTTGACCATTTGCTCGATGTACTTCTTGGCGGAGAAGTCTCTCGAGGGCCACGCGCAAGACCTGTGCACCCGGTCTGGCTCTGTCATGGTTCATGGTGGCTGGGAGTTGTTGCTGCCATCTGCCGAGCAGGGGTTTACGGAGGCGGCGCCAAACTCGATAGAGCACGGATGTTTAGGTGATTGGTCTTTCTTTTGCGCTGTTCTTTGGCAGCATTACCACCATGTGCATTTGCTGCTGGGTGGAGTGTGGCTTGTGTCTCCATCTCTTGAAAGAGCTTGAGGAGTGCCTTTACTGCAAGCGGTGGTGCGGTGCGGAGTAGCTGTGCTGCCACTGCATCTGGTCCGCAGGCTTTGTCAGGGAGGTGCTTGAGTACCCAGGCCAGTTGACCAATGGTGAGCGGTTCCAGCTGCTGAGCTTGTTGCTTGGCTTGGTCTTGAAGGCTGGGCCGCTCATGGGGTTGGTCATCTTGTCTGATGGTCCATAGTTGTCACCAATCTTGAAGTCTTCGAGTCATCCGTTCATCTGCTATGAGGTGGCGTTCCCATGCAAGTTCACTGCTTTTGAGACTTCGACATAGGCCGCCTGGCCTTGCTGCAGCCATTCTTTGTATTGGAGGTGGCTGTCATCATTGGCGGCCTGTTGCTTCTTGAAGTTGATGTCCAATTGTGTGTTGGACAAGTTCTGCAGCCTGGCCATCACGATACTTGTGCCAGTGGTGGCAGGAGTCAAGGAATTGTCCCCACGTTGGCGGTCCTACCCAGTGTTTGGGTGCATCTTGGAGAGCCATCATGAATCCGTTTGTGGGGCCGCTAGGCTGCTGTTGCGGTTGCTTGACAGCTAATTGGAAGCGGGCCTTGAGCTGTTCCCAGTAGGCTGGTTTACCTTTCTTCCAAGTAGCAACGGTCTTGTTCTGTACGAGTGGTTTGAAGACTGCTTGGAGGTTTGCCCCTCTGCCTTGGGCTGCCCAGGGCTGTTCTTGGAGGAGGTATTGCTCCGTGCGTGAGATCCAGTCTGCCCATTTCTGTGCAGAGCTGTTTGGTGGGTTGCCGTAGAGTTCAAGTTCATGGGCAGTGGATTGGTATGTCGCCCAGGGCCTGAAATCGATGTCAGGTGTGGCTGGTAGCGGTGGTGGAGGGTAAGGAGTGTGTGTGGTCTCCATGGGACTGCCCAGTCTGTTGTGAGGGCAGTGGTGCTTGCCAGCGTGCTGTGGATGAGGGCATAGTCAATCACATTGCCCGAGAGTGTGCTGTGGTCTGGTGCAAGTACTTCAAAATGGAACTTGGAGGGCAACACCGTGCTGGTGACTGGGCTGTTTTGCCAATCACCAAGGAGCAGATATGGGTGGTTGGTTGCCTGGATCAGGCTAGAAGTCTAGCCAGGATGGTGGCATTGGTGTCACTTTGGAGATTCTCCCCTGTCTTCATTCAGTTGCTTGCCAGAGGAAGGCTTGGTACCCACATCCTTGGATGGTGAAAGCGTCCAAGGGAGTCAGACCACTTGACGGATCTCCAAGCACCAGTAGTCCTCCATGTGTACCTGTGTCGTCTTCGTTGGGCATTGCTGGTGCGCCGAAAGCTGTTCTGCCACGTATTGTGAAGTATTGGCAGGTTTGTTGATGCTTCTGTGGATCAAGGTGCGTTTCCGCAAAGATGTACACCTCACTTTGTCTTGACCAGTGCCAATCGAGCGCCTGCTTGCCAAAATTAGTAACATTGGCAAAGTGAAGTTGGTTGTGCTGCTGTTCCATCCGTGGTCTCTTCTCCGGACTTGGATGGAGGGGAGGGTCAAAGTCTGGCTCTTCTGGAGGAGGTAAAGACCGGATGACCTGTTGGGTGGTCCTGAAGGTGTCGATGTGCGCCGCCCATACTTGCGTGACCTGGCTGGCCAGTTGTGGTGTCAGGTGTTCAAGATGTATTGGCGGTTTGCTATCATCTGCAAGCCACATGAGGTCTCTGTAGATGAGAATTGCAAAATAGTGTCCAGTGTTGTGGGTTGGGGCTCTGTGACATACCAATGCCGCCGGTACAAACTCTGAAGAAGTTCGGGCAAAGCCATCCAGAGATCGAGGCACTGTGAAGGTGCCATAAGTGTTCACAATCTTGGTGTGCTTGGTTGTGATGCCCTCCATACATGTGTTTCTGGTAATGTGGCTTACCAGCGCTGGCTTGTCATCCATCAAGTACTGCCCCAAACCCGTGTTGGCCCAGAACAGGTCCTGAAGGCTTGTGTTGTCAGGCCAATCGTCAGGATACGGGATCAGTATGGGTCGCTGAATGTGGTCACGGAGGTATCCTCCTGGCTGGATTTCAGCAAGTCTGTAATGAAATGCTCTCGTTCGGGACAAGTTCCACAATGTGTTGACAAAGTGGTTGGCATCTCCCTGGATGCTTCTTCCACAGTGGATGCAGACCTGGCAGTTGATGTATATCCACTGCCTCGGCCAGCTCCAGGGATTCTTGGACTGCAGCTTGTAGATCTCCCCAGGGTTGGGTGTTCGTCTCCTGCAGTAGGGCGCATGTCCATGTGAACGCCCTCCACGGGGCGTTGGCGTAGCATCTGGCGCTTGTTGTAGCGGATGGGTACGACGTCAGGGCCAGGAGCACCAGGAAGCTGCCCATCAACGGTTGAAGGCAGTGCAAAATTGTCAAAAGGTGTCTCCCTGTGTATGACAGGTGTGAGTGATTCCTCAGAGTTGACTGACAAGAGTGACTTCCCCAGCACTCTTGTTTGAGGTGTCCCCAAAAGGTTTCTGTTCGTGTAACGTTGGGCTCAGGTGATGTTGTGTCTGGTCCCCTGCACAATGACTCACCTGTTCCATGTCCCCGTACGCTGAGCTTGAGGCATCGCGGCAAACCATCATGGGTTGTGGCGCCCAATCAAATTCATCAAGGCGGCGCCTGGATCCCTTGAAATCCACTGAGTGGTTTCTGGCTGCTGTTACCCACACTGCCCTCCCGGCGGCAGTGATGCAGGAGCATCTGGGATCCTCTGGCTCTGGATTTGGCCGTTTGAGAAGGCCATGGAGCTGAGTGCGCTGCTCTGCAGTGAGCTCGATGCCCATGATCCTCACTTTCAAGCTCTGCAGGTAGTGGCGTCGTGTTGACGGCTTGCGTGTACTGCTCTGAGAGGGTTTTGAGCTTCATTGAGTCGGGTTTGATGCTCCTGCATGTCCTGAAGCATGGAAGCTTATTGGCTTTTGATCTGGTCCGGTCGAGTTTGCAGCTGTGCTTTTTTCATCGAGATAGTTTTGAGCTCTGTGATCTGTGCTTTGAGTTTCTGAGCAAGAGCTTTTTCCGTGTCCGGGATGGGTTGCTGCATCTTGTTTGTACTGCCGGGAGATCTTTGAGGTGTGTCTGCAAGACCTCTTCGAGCCCTGGTTCCTCAGGTTGAGGCGGGCCAAAGCCCAGCGTCTGGAGCTTGGATTGGATCTCATTGGGAATGACTTCCCATGTACTGGCCAGTAGTTCCACCGCAGTTGGATTTGGCGTGTTCTTCTTGAGGGGCTTGAGTTTGTGTAGCCCTGGTGGCTTGTCCAAGATGTCTGAGGTCTGACTCGATTTTGGCCAGTTCCCATTGCTGTAGGTCTTGTTGGTGTGTCTTCCGTGACCTTTACCTTTTCCAATGCCCGCCCTGCTGGATGGCCACCAATTGCCGCATTGCCGGCATCGAGTGTCTGGTCGAAGTTTGTTGCTCCAGATCCAATTTGTGCATCTGCCTGTAGCTTCTGCACCATGAAGCCGGTTTGGAGGATGACATAGTGCCTGATGCGGGTGTTCTCAAAAGTGGTGTTAATGTCCTGCAAAGGGGCAAGGAGCGTAAGGTGCTCTGAGAACAGGCCGGAGTAAATGGCAGACTTGATGCTCCAGTCACCTCGGGGTGTCCCAACAGATAGCCAGCGAGACCTGCCAGGTGCCAAAGAGGAGTACAGAGGCGCGGAAGGAGAAGACCTGGATAGCTAGCAAAGGAACTTTTGTACTTCAGGATCTCCTTGGGCCGTGCTCGATGAGGTACTCCTTGCACCTGTAGCGCGTTGGGCTTTCCACACTGGCGGGACTTCGTGGGCTGCCCGCTTGAGTGAGCCATGTATGTATGTATGTATGTAGTGTATGTAATGTATGTAATGTATGTAATGTATGTATATATGTATGTAATGAATGTATGTATGTAATGCAATGTAACGTAATGTAACGTAATGTAATGTAATGTAATGTGATGTGATATAATGTAATGTAATGTAATGTAATGTATGTATGTATGTATGTATGATCCAAAGTTCCGCCAGACAAAAAGGGACAGTGCTAGTGATGTGCAACTTGTATATATATATATATATATCCTTTTCCAAGCACTGCGTTTAACACTTGAAAACAATTGACTTTTTAGTCGAACTTTTGGGACCAAAGCTGGCTCTATTTTTGGGCTACCAAGACGGGGCCGCCCCTTCTTCCGAAAGCTATCGGCTACCGCCCTGCCAGATTTTTGGGTCCCGTTTTATAGACCATGAAGCTGCACAAGTGCAACGGTATAGTCACAGTCGGACCACCATGCGATCTGGAATGATGTTTCTTTCTGACAATTTGCGGGCTGCATCGGGCAACGCAGCGACAACATGTTTCAATCTCTCACACACAGTATACATAGTCAAGATTGCCAAGGTGCATGAGTTGTAATCAAGGTGATAAGGCTGACTAACTCAATCAATCTCAACTTTTCATTTCTATGAACACCTAAGTTTTGGCATCGAATTCAGCAGTAAAGGGGCGTTACGACCGCCTGGGTTCCTCTCCACCTTTGGTGATCCAGGAGAGGAAGCGCGAAGCTCGAAAAGCGAAGGAGCAGCGTGGGCCGTTCGTTCAAGCTGTTCAATCCTTCAGAACGATTCATATGGTTCATACACTCTGGCTGTTGGCTGTGGACCATCAAGCGGACTTCGAAAAAAATACCGGGTCCATTGGTCTTGACCGCACTTTGGACCTGTTGTTCAAGGCAGTGTGACCCAGACCATAGCTCTTGGTTCGAACGGCCAAACATTTCATCTGCAGGACTGGAAGAAGGTCCAAGATTTTCTTGAGCACCATCAATTTGATCGCGACGATGTCAATGCTCCGAGGTTTTTCTTCTTCAACTTGATGAAGTCATACCCACTGCATCAAGCTGCCAAAGAGCGTAATTGGCCGATCATGACCCTCCTCATCAAATTTGGTGCGGACTGGAAGCAGCGAGATAGCTGGGGCAAAAAGGCGTTCGACTATGTGACTATCTATCATGGAAAACTACGCGCTGAAACTTTTTAAGGTCGACTTACTACGTGTGACCAATTAGGTTTCTTGTGATCCTGCCACTCAAACAACTATGGGCAGAGCCAAGAAGTGCATGACAAGGCGGCTGCAAACTTGAGCAGACCGTCCTCGAGCATTAAGCTCTAATCCTCCCATATTGACGACACTGTGATGTCTCATGGAATGCAACCTCATGGACACACACACACACAACACACACACACACACACACACACACGCACACACTCAGGAACCCTTTGTTGAAATGCTGAGAAGCAAGGGCAGATTCTGGCACTCTCGATAAATGTGACACTGACTTAAGGTCTTGCTGAAGGCTTACGTCTTTGAATCGTGACACATTGCATTGATCACACAGGGACGGCAGAAAGTGGGAGGCCTCAAAGAGATTGGGTCAAGCCAGTGGTAGCACTAGACAATCGCAAAGAACCTAGACTTGGAAAAACCCGAGACTTGATCAACACCAGGTGAACCATTCAAACATCAGACCCTAAGGCTTTGACCCATACTCGCAATACGGCAGCACAGTGGCCCGTTTGATTCTTAGGCCTGACCACGTGCTATCACTTTTCCGAATGCGCTGTGAAAGACTGTCGGCTCAAGGAAGAAGTAGCTTAAGTACTTGTGGAGCCTATTCCTACCATTGTTGTCTTTGTTTGAAGGAAGGCCCATCAATAGGCATCCCGACTCAGTCATGTAGGTCTTAGTCAAAGGGATCGTAGTAACGCACCATAACAACTTGTAATCGACATTCATGTTTAGAGAATAAAAGCACCATGTCAAGCCAAGTGTCCCTGAGGGATGGACCTGGTCTCAGGGGCTCTCTAAGATTCCCATGTCCTTTGCGGAAAGAACTCTGGCCACTGGTTTCTCCACTTGACAGGTCGTAGGTAAGAGACTATGGAACCGGACGACTCCCCTTTGGCATATTTTCCTTATATAAATGTTTTGTAGAAGAAGTCTTGCACAAATTCCAAAAGATGTTGAACATATACTTTTGAGCACAAGAGTCTGCAGGGCAATCGGAAATTCTGCGACGACCAGGAACGGTCCTCAGGAAAAATCGGACCTTTTGTTGAGCCCCAACAGAATCGGAGGCGCAAACGAGGTTTGAGCGCACTGGTTTGGGCTCACGAGGCCGTTTGAGGCCGTTTGGCCACAAATTCGATGGTGCACACCAGCACCAAGACTTGGGCCTTTTGGCGACAGCCTGATGAGTTGTAGCCTGACGAAAACCTGTAGCCTGATGTAGCCTGTAGACTTACAGAGTATGGAGTTTTCCCGGAGTGACGCAAAAGGGGATGAGCAAGGATGAGCAAACCTCAGTAGTCAAGGGTTGATACCGAGCATACATCCTGGAATGGGGACAGTCTTTGGAGCACTACCATTTCATTCTATACTAGAGGCTTGATTCCTGCGATCTTGAATCAACGAGGGTGATTGCGAGAAGAGTCCGCCGCTGGAACCTCGACAATTCGGAGAAACAGCATCCTCAAGGGCATGCATGTGTGAACGAGAAGTCTTTTGCAACTTGTCAACACTGCGCATGCAGCATCAAGGAACAGGTATGATGTGCAACAAGACGTGAGCACAGAGTACCCCCTAGTTCTGCAGCCAACATTTCAACATCCTTCCATTGATAAGGTTAAGGCTGGTTTGCTGAACGCCCGGCTTTAGGGGGACAAGCTTGATCGGCTGACTTTTAGGACAACCCCTGGCATGGCTGCTATAGATTATTTCCCATGGGTGGCAGCTGCAACCAAGTCAGTATGCCCCCAGGATTCTGGTGCTGGGCCACATGGGGTGGCTGATGACAGTCTACTCCAGAAGTGGCAAATCTGGTGCCCGGAAGTCTTTGATTAGTGCAAGTATGTACAAGTACAAGCGGCTCCTGGCCCTGAAGGCTTAGAGCTGTTCCACCGTGCGTGCAGTCTTGGTACTCGGCCACAGCATGCCGACGGAAGCTCGACGCAGGTGGTGGAGACCCCTCAGTCAGAGGGTTACTGGTTGGGATGCTGTCTTATCAACAGGGAGCCGAACCGATCAGATTAATTCGATTTCAAGACGCTAAAGCATTTGCACAGAGCAGAATTTGCATCAGAGGCCTGTCCTGGATTTGCATCATTCTGGATGTTCTACAAGTGAGATCGAAAAGAAACAAGCAGACACCTTGGTGAATTTGCCATGACATATTGTTTGTCCTCCTTTCCAGAAATGTGGAGACCCAAATTCCCCTGAAGGCAGAAAGATCACATATCTAAAAATAAGGATTTCATTGATCGTGCACTGCGGAAGCTAGTGACTGCACTCTGTGAATTGGGCCTCGATTCCAGGGCAGGGCAGGTCAGCAGGGACAAAGCACCAGAGCAGGTCCTCCAAAGTTCAAGCGGCTTGGGACGCTCAGAGTTGAAAGAAGAACCCAGGAGCAATTGCCTCCAACCTACTAGCGATGGCCTCCAACCTAGAAGCAATCTACATTGGACTTTCTTCTTTCCTTTTCCTTTTTCTTTGTTTCCAATAGCAATGTCCTCCAAAGTGGCTTGGGACGCTCAGAGTTGACAGCAGACTTTGACGGCGCAGACCGCGGACTTTCCGGAGGCTTTTCTGGTTAGGTTGAGCAAACAGGTGCAAATATAAGAGGATCTGATGGACCCTGCAGCAGATTCGATGAATGAACGAATCATTGGCTGGACTTGTGACTGGCTCCATCCACAGTGAGGAGGCTTTCACCATAGGTTCAGCTGCTCATTGCCAAAGGTTTCATCCAAATGCGAGGTCCAATGGTTCATTGTTTGCAAAGCGTGTTTGTAGAACCGTGCAGTTCCTGAGGGCGCAAGCTCAGAGAACCCTCCCAATGCCAGGATGGTTAAGTATGTGAGACAGTGTGTTCCCGACCTTTGTCATACCACTGCTCTTTACGGAAAAAACAATTCTCATGATTTGCCACTCTGGACCTCTACTTTTAGCCAGCACAGTGAATCTGGAGACCCCGCACGCGCGCCAAGGCAATTGAACAGATACGATAGTGCGAGGATTAGGGACCTGACACAGACTGTGGGGTGTACCACTAACTTCTCATTGGCCTGAACAGCCAGCCCATGGTTTTCAGAGCTTTTAGTTGAGAGGTTATTGCCTTGACGCCATAATCTTGGGTTCTCCTAGATCGAGAACATTGAGTTTGAAGCTGGTTGCTCCAAAAGACTTGCGAGATGGTGCATTTGCACAGAGTTTATGCCCCTCTTGGAACACTGTGAGCCAGCTAGCCGACCTAGCGGACGCGGATATGCTCTCTGAATTGTTTGGTCGAACACAAGAAAGGACTCGTTGTGGAGGCTATTAGGTTGGAGGCCGCTAGTAGGCTGGAGCGACTTCTTGGGCCAAGCGGACCAAGGCCATCGGCGTGCTGATCGGCTTTGCCTGGGAGAAGTGCTTCGATGTGGCCGTGGACGAGACCGCTGAGCGGGACGGGTCTCCGAGGGAAACCGTCACCGGCCGAGAGAGCTTAGGAGCGATGGGGACGGGCTGGAAAACAGAAGGTCTAGGGCAGAGGAGCTCCTGGAAGAGGTCTGCAGGTGGTTCCGGAGGTGGCGATTCCTGAGGTGTTGAACGTTGGTGCCACACTCTTCGTGCAACCTTAGCATTTTTCTACTGAGAGCGCGTTGCACAACTCAACACATGGAGGGAGCTGGAATTTGAGTGCTGTGCTCATTTAGGTCCGTTTCGAAGCGGTTCAATCGTCTGCCCCCAATGTATGCTGAAGATCCTGATGTCAATTTGATGGATCTCGTCCAACTGGTTTGGTCTTCAACGTTACTCGCCCTCTGGATCCTCTGGGTCGCATTCGACCGAGTGCCAGGAAGCTGACAAGGTCCCACCAGCCTTAGTCAAAGTGGTTCTGGCCTTGATGCTGGCCTTGGACTCAGCGGATGCTTTCAGGGGCTGGAACGATGCGAGGAGATCATGGTGGGATTTGCCCAAATAGTGGAGATCCACGTTCTGAACATCATTGTTAGCCAAGATCGAAGCACCACGGAAATCAGTCGCTGCAACAAGAGGTACACCTGAAAGGTTCTCAAATGGGCTGAGGTTGTCACAGGCGGCTGTCTCACCATTTCAACATATTTCAACACAGATCTTGTTAGCAATGATGGCAGTCTTGATTTTCGCCACAGAAGCACAGGAGGCTTCTGGTGTTTTGCCCGGCCAAGTCCAAGGCCACCTTAGTAGTTCCGGCGTGGAGATGGTACATCCTACCAGCCTGGATCTTGGAGATTTGGTCGAAAGTGAAAAAGAACCAACCCGAAAGTAGACCATTGGCATCAAGGTGGACTAATTTGACTCCATCAGTTGATTTATTCAGCTCGCTCATTCTCCTTCGCAAGTGCTGGGGCGATACTCTTCAGGTGAACCCATGCCTCATGCCTTTTGACTTTACTGTGAAGCTTCGACCATCGCAACCTGAAAAGTATTTTTCTCGGCATAGCGAAGGGGCAGCGCGTTTTGCGTGACGTTGCTTTCGTGTTCGCAACCGTTTGCAACCGTTCTGCAAGTGACGGAATGTGATCGGGAAGGGCCGTGGTTTTGGATGGAATAGCGTGCAAACGTGACATGCTCAAGTGTGAAGCTTGATTTCCTGCGCAGGTGCAGCGTTTTGTGAGGTCAGGAAATGTGGTCGCTGTGCATTGGGACTGCGTTTCAAGCTAAACTGAGTGTGCGCAGAAGGTGTTGAAGTCATTCCAAGCGCGTGGTGTGGTGCAACATTTGCTGTCCGACGAGACTGTCCCACAAGAGTGTCCGACAAAGCTGTCGCAAGAGTGTCCCGCAAAGAGTGCACCCCAAGAGTGTCCGACAAAGCTGTCCCACAAGAGTGTCTCAGAGTGTCCCACAAGAGTGTTCGACAAGAGTGTCCTTCAAGAGTGTTCGACAAGAGTGTCCTACAAGAGTGTCCCGCAAGAGCTTCAAACAATGCTTGGCCGCTTGTTTTTGGCCGCTTGTGTGCATTCTGGTTCGTGGGCTCCAGGTGGTTTTATATATAGAAGATTTGAATATAGGAGCAAGAAGCTACTAGGGGCTCCTGGCATCGCTACTAGGAGCAAGGACGCTACTAGGGGCTCCTGGCCTTACTACTAGGAACAAGAAGCTATATCAACAAAAGTCAGGGCTCGAAAAAGAGATCCATCGATTTGGAAGGTGGTCCGTGAGCTGGGTGGCTTCAGCGAGGAGGAGGCTGAGGAGGCTAGGCGGTTGCGGGGGGTTTATCCTGTTGGATGGTCCTGGTGGAATCCAAACATTTCGCTTATTGCCCACATCAGCTCTGGAGCTTCAAGACGTTGGATCGTCATAAAATGTGCCAGGATTACCGTTTGACACAGAATGGCTGGATGCCCATTTGCCTTTCAACTGTATATTCGAAGGACCACCTGGAACTCTTCTGTTCGAAAACTTGTATCAAAGACAACAACGTTCGATATTCTATTCCATGTTTCTCGTTCGCTCCCAAGCGATCGCTTCTACACTCTTGTAGCGGTCGGGAAGCGGAGTCTACGACGGCCGAACTGGACGGGTGTTTCGGTGTTTGGGCCATAAACAATGCCGCGACATACCTGGATGCAGTTCTTGGTCATGGTGCAACACCACCATTTTTGGGTCATGTGTTGGTGTCTCAAGTCCCAAACCCGCACGGCCAATGCCCAGGAAGATGACGAGAGCAAAGAGGCCCTAGACTGAACCGTGCTGGTAGTAAGGTGCTGGTTGATGTTAACCTTGGCAATGAACACGCTTGGCAGGCAACATGTGTGAGAGTGAGCAGTCTGACTGCTGAGATTTGGTGTTTGGAGAAGTGAACATTCTGTGCTGGGAAGCTGTCTAATGTGTGTCAAGAGCCTGAGGAAAGTACTGTACATAGTCCCTTCTTGTTCATGAGGCTGGGCTGACTCAAACTCCAAAGTCCAATAAAAAATGGTACCGAAAGGTCCAGCACCGGTTGCTAATGCTGGAGGCATATATCCCGCCGATCCTACCAGAAGACCTGTACAAAGAGATCGAGGTTGGAGCTAGTTCTTTTTCCTCAAGTGACTGGCCGAACTCTGTTTTTGGATTGCCAAAGAAGCCAAAGCAGTTCGGATCGGTTGAAGGCTTGTCCGACAGTTCTGAACTGAGGAACCCCATTCTCCTAAACCATTTGCTGAACTATAGCTGCACGACCTCCCCATCACCAGTCAACCGACTCCTGGGTAACAAAGGTGTTTTCCAACGTCTCCTGTGTCATTGGAGTTCTCCGGTAAGCAGAAAAGACACCGTTGGCTACCGATCCAACCCATTGAGATTTCAGACATGGTCTTCACTTTTCCTCAGCTTCTTTGCATCTCCACTACAGCTTTCCGCTAGAAACAAGTTCCTCGCTAGTAGTAACAGGTGCCTTACTAGTAGTAACAAGGACGCTAGTAGAAACTCACGTTCGACTTGTGCTTCGGTACTCCAGACTCCACGAGTTTGTGCTCCGAACGAGCATAGTAGCGTCCGAACGCTCCGTTCGTAGCGATGCCCTTGCTCCGTTCGTAGCGAACCTTGCTCCTAGTAGTATGGCCAGGAGCCCCTAGTGGTGTCCTTGCTCCTAGTAGCGATGCCAGAAGCCCCTAGTAGCTTCTTGCTCCTATATTCTCTTTTCGAGCCCTGGCTTTTGTTGATAGCTTCTTGTTCCTAGTAGTAAGGCCGGGAGCCCCTAGTAGCGTCTTGTTCCTAGTAGCGTCTTGTTCCTTGTGCCGACTCAGTACTTTTTGGCTCTGAACCTGTGAACTGCCTCCAAGTGACCGCGGCTGGTGGCCTGCGATTTGTCCAAGTAACAGACAGTGCCTTGTCTAAAAACCGCAGGGATCGTTTTGTGTTTTGTGTTCGAAGGAAGGAAGGCCGGAAGGACGAAGCCGAAGATGTGCACCTATGCATCGTTTGCAGGACTTCACACATTTTATCCAGTTTACATTAGATGCCTCAACCGCCTGAACCTGTGTGTTGTGTTTTTTCCACTCCAAATGCTTACAATACCCTTGTGGAGAAGGGGATGTTACAAGGATGTTCAATGCAACTTTCGGCAGACGGGACCTGGCTATTCAGCTTAGGTTCAAGTAAAGATATAGTAGCACCCCTTAGCTCGACTCCTTCTAGCAGTTTCCACGTTTGACAAAGTCAATCGACCATTTCACTGAATGTATCCGAGATGTCGAACTACGTCTGCCGTGGCACCTTCATTGGCGAGGTTGGATGTCTGGGGTCACATGGGCGAGACACCTTGCAGAAACTGAAGGACTCAATGAAACCGGTAATACAGCCAGCATGGTTTGGCCTTTAGATACAGACTCGCAAAAATCCGAGGTTCTGGTTGTGCAGAAAGTGGACAACAACACCCCCCCAAAAAACCGCTTGACACGAGTGTACTGCGCCAGTTGAACTGGGGGTAGGATTATGCAGGATTGTGTGGTTGTCGGGTTGCTTATTGATGCAGGGAACCACGCTGCAGTTCGAAATCACACCCTGAGAATCTGTCCACCCAAACAGCCATTCCTTTACAGTATATGATTTTTTTCAGGTTCCAAGTCAGGAATCGCTAGCCTTTTGGGTTTACTGTAGTTTCCAAATCAGGGGTGAGTGTCCGAGTGGCTTCCAGATCATAGTTTCTCAATCAGGCTGGTTTCTGACTCTTGCTTTCCAAATCCGTCCTTGACTGCTGACGGCCATGTCATTAGAGGGCCACACACTCACAACCAGACGAAAAGAGCGGCACATTGACCGAAACGTGCTGCCAGGCCTCCCAGATGCCAAAGGCCCGCTATCACAGCTGCCCGCCACCCGAGGTCGAGGCCCAACATGCATGGTCAGTGGCTCCTTTTGTTGGGAACTTTTCGGTTGAGGAGCTTCTGTTTACCCCACAAGAGAGCGGGACTGCAGCCATGTCATTCGGAACGTTAAACCTTCGCATTCACCTGTGGGCATTTTGGGGCACTCTGCAACATCTTTGTGAGTGAGACACCAAGATACATAGAGAGACATAGCAATGGCCTCCAACCTAATTACATAGAGATGCTGTACACAGCAATCACTGCTTTACTGTCACCGCAACTGGCCCTTTTGGGTAATTACCCTGGAGCACTTCTTTCTTGCTGAAAGTTCACGCGACATTGGCATCGGTATTTACAAGCTTCTTCACATTCCGTGACATCTCAAAGTTTACTTGGCAGATAATTAATGGTGACCTGAAGACATCAACACGTGTTTGGGGGATTCTGGGGGTGTTGACGTTGTCGCTTGCGTTTGGGAGCCAAGTTTTGGAGGGATCTTCGCCAGGACCTGCAGATGAAGGTGTACATGTCCACACTGGAGAGCCGTTCCCGGCCGCTAGACGAAAAGTGTTACAGTGTTATACTTTTTTGGGGGACAGACAACAGCCTGTGACAGCCATCTAAAGATTGAACATCCACCAGTCTTGTGCAAGGGACCACGTGGACTTGCCTGCACTCATACTTTTGCAAGGAATCATGAAGATCAGGTATCACCTCAACTCTGCGTGTTTCTGTGTCGACATCCGAATCTTTTGGAACACCCAACTTTCCGCACAACCTAGGAGATTTCGCAAGGGAATGGACTTGATGGAGGAGAAGGACTTGAAGAACTTATGGTTTGAGCCACTGGTGCTGCTCAGCGGCTTTAGCCTAGTTTGGTGATTGACATGGGTATCAAGCAAAGGGCAGGTATTCCATGCCAGTTCACACAAACGATTTACAGGTGGACCTTTTCTGTTCAGATTCCACAAGACCGTCTACTGATGGAAGGAGCCCCCGTATATGGACTGGTCCCGGAAACCTGCTAGCTCTTCTCATTTTTTTTGTTCCCCACATGCCAGTGTGGGGTTCTTCTTTTTAGGGTCCTACTCTCCCATCCCGCCAGTTCAACACAGAACGCAACAGTCACTTTGACGTGGACAGTCGGCAGTCTTGATGTGGACATTATCGCATCATGCTTCACAGTACCCACACCCACATCACACACGCATCATACATGATCTACGTGTTCACACTTCACATCACGACATCGTTCATTGCATTTGTGACACCTGGTTTCAGAGACAGAGTTTCTTTGGAAGTTATTTTTCTTATGACCCTGTTCGTCACCTCCACTCATCCACCCACTATCATTCCTCTGCTGTCCACTTTTCGTTTTGCTTAGCTACGAACGCACAAACTTGACATGCGGGGTTATCCGGTTCTTTAACTTTTAAATACTTTCTACACCACCTTCAGCGTTTGATGCATCAGGGTACTGTAGGACCCCAACCTGCACCTCAGGCTGAGCTATGGAAGCTTTGGACACCCGGAGCTTTGCCATCGGCCCTGTGTGCATTTGGCCAAAGGTGCTTGATGGGTAGATTGTAGATGAGATGAGTCAAGTTTCTGTGGGACGGTTTGCATGGACATTACCTGCCTTTCTTCCACTAACTTGCCGCATCCCGATATTTTCCAGCTTGCAATCTACAAATGACATTCTCGGTCAGCAAACCGCTTTTGTCGGTTTCCTTCCGTGATGCTGGAGGCTATGCAATGGATTGATTCATGTTCTTGAACATGATATTGTGGTCCTTACCTGGGAAACCATCCCAGGAGTTGGACGAGCATAGAACTTGTGCCCCACTCCCAAAGATCAGAGAATTGCTTTCTTTGAGCAGAAAAGACACTTATATATGCAAAGAAAGATTAGCCACCTGGTGAAGTATTTGATTTCTATGGGCGATCGACACGGTTGCAACACCTGGTGCTTATTCACCCCTATAGGACCTGTTGTCTCTCTTGCAGGTCCACAGACTACAGGTAGATGTCGTGTTTTTTGGATAGGCAGAGCCACTTGGCAGAGCCACTTCATAAGGCCGATCCTTGCTTTATGCTTAGGGCTGACGGGAAGGGCCGTCCTTAGTACCGAGGACTTGCACAGGAAACTCTGACTGCTTCTTGCCTTTCTAATTGCTTTTGTTTCCGTCTTGTTTCGCTGTCAACTCGGGCGTCAACTCGGACTTCCGTTTTGCCTCGAGATCGTAAAGCTGTTGCATCCGCGGCATCTTCCAGGTCGTTTGCCCACTCTGCATTTCTCTTGAAGTTTTGTTTTTCTGTTGCTGTAATCATCTATGCACCCCACTGTGGTGATGGGCGACGGGTGGTAAGTCCTCACACCTATATACACAAGGCATTTGCACCTTGACATGAGCCTTCTGATCCGTTGGACATGTACTCATGTCTTCCTTGGCTTGTGCTCACGGAGATTGAAAGCATCTGGCCAGCTGGAGCATCCACCTCGTTATAGTTAGCTATGCAATACATTAGCCACGCTGGAAGCTTAACCCGCCAAAAGGCCGAGACAAGCCATCAAGCCAAGTAACTGATATACATATAAATATAAATAAATAAATAAACATAAAAAATATTTATACATCGGTAGTGCAGACAGCCGCCTCGACGTTTGTAAGCATTATCTCTATTTGGCAAAGCCCACTTTCGAGTCGTGCCACTGCGCTTGCTTGTGGACACGCGGTGACTCCACCCTCACAGGTCAATGTAAGGATGGTGCCGATTGCGGGTATTGCCACTTGGAGCATGGTCGACCAGTACATCCAGACAGGAAGCAACTTGAGCTGAAGAAGGGGACTCCGAGCAGATCAAGATATTCATCCGCCAAATACCAACATGGACCCTGTGGAAGACTAGTTTCTAAGGTTCTTTTGCTCTGGGTCTGTGCTAAGCTAATGGTCGTTGACAGAAAGTCCTTGCATCAATCATGCTATACCAGTCACAGATGCCGAGGAGTGTTTTTCGGGGATAGACCGACCAGTCACTTGAACAGACATAAATTTTACAAGACCCCCCAAATCTATGAAACACATCATTAAGCGTGAGCCCTTCTGCGACCGATCGGTAATAGCTTCTTCATCTTGTTGCTTAGCTACTACTTGGCAGCCTACGCTTATGGCCTACCCCCCACCGGCTGTTAAAAGGTGCTTTGAAAGATTTTCATTTGCTCCAAGGCAGCGACAGCATTTTAAATCACTGAGCCACCTGGCGATGACAGACATAAAGTCCTGAAGTCGGTTCCACAGGTAGCTTCAACTGAAAGAACTTGCAAACTTTGAAACTTGGAGGTCAAGAAGTGTTTGGAGCCAACAAGAGTTTGTGGCTCCGGGAATGACAGGAAAGAAGTCACAGATCTTTCTCTTGTCCTTCTGTTTTGACGCGATGCCCGAGTCAAGTATTCAATCAGGCTGAAACTAGTATGCAATCAGGTCATATTTTTTCAAATTGTCTGTCCCAGAAGTCCACGTTCCAGATCAACTGTGATTTCCGTCGAGTCCGACCATCGAAGGCTATCCAGCGCTCTTGGCCACGTTGATGCCATTCATCCGCAACCGATGGAATGCCCTAAACCAGGACCTGGCTTGTAGCAGGCTTGGTCGACCAGCAGCTGTAGTACTAGATACATTGGTGATCGTTGTATAATGTTATTGATGTGAACACTGGACACCCACAATATCAGAACTTCGCTTCCAGCCAAGAGTCTTTTTGGCAGTGCATGTTTCAAACCCCCACGGCTCTCGCAGATTCGCACCGGTCCTGTGAATGTGCCATTCGTGCCATGAGCGAGGTAGTGTTGACTCCGATAACTATTTCATGCAGCTGTGGGGCCGAAGAGACCACTCAACCACTCAAACCAGGTAGATCTCAGTTTTCACTCATGGCATCGGGGATCTGGCCGCCAGGCTCATGGACTTTCTGGAACGAGAGCTTCTACTCCGACCAGCTGAGGTGGGGAGCTGAGTTTCGACGGTTCCAACACGCCGGCTCCAACGAACTGAAAGAATCAGGTTTCCAACACTTCATGCATGGAATCTGTCATTTTTTACAATTTTTCTTACCTTCCCGTTGGCTCTCTTAGCAGAATTTTTCAGTGAGATGAGAATGAGCTTGGTCAAACTTGGGTGTGAGTTCTAGTAAAGAAAGTGAACAAAGGACCAACAAGACACAGAACATACTTAGAGCTTCTGAAGAGACCTCCAGCGAACAAGGTAGGGGTGTTTGCCCGCCACAGAATCCTGAATGCAACCTGCACAACAATCCTGACAAGTGCACATGCAGATTGTGGCATGCCTCTGGCATGTGCAAGAGACTCTGCCCAGCAAAGCAATGACCAAATCGTACACTCAGTTCATTAAATTCACCCACACACCCCAAAGGCAAGCCATTGTTACATACCACCGCCAAAGGCAACATCCCAGCTTAGAGTGCTGCAGGTGCCAAAATTGTAGTGTACCATCAAGCTTGGGAAAGTCATTTGGTAAGTCCTGTTGGAAAGCAGTTGGAAAGTGCCACCAGCTGTCTGTTGATCTCACCAGGCGGTGCGCCTTCCTGACCGTGCTCTGACCCAGCTCTTGTCTCGCATGTCTTTGGCAGGCTGGACAAGCAGTAAAGGGGAATACATCGGTCAAGCAGACCATGTCCCAATGTTCTTCATCATGTGACAGAGCCAGATCCAGATAGGACAAGACAGGTGCGTTGCCCGAATGCGCACAGGCCTGGTGGGATTGCTTTCTGTGAGATCCCCTCCTGGTGTCATGGGCCTAATGAGAGGATGTATGGAAGATGTGCGCATGGAAGTGAGAGTCGCTGAAGGCCTTTGAAATGACAGTTTGGGAGTGGCCTGGTTGTGACCTGGTTGGGCCTGGTTGTGACTCATTGCGGTTTTCTGGTTGGCACCCTGCCAAATAACAATGATAGTGGAGTCCGGAGTCATGTTCCAAACACATATACATATACATCTCCGGTGCTGCAAGACGGTCATGCACTGATATTCTCGATCTTGAAGGCCTGACAAGGCTCAGTTTCTCAGGATGTTACTGGAATTGCCATGCTTTGAGGCTTGTAATCCAGCAAGATGCGAACGTGGGCAATATTGAGTCTGTTTAGTGTTGAGTCTCTTTAAAGCTCCATGTCCCACGTGTTTTTTCATTTTTTGCTCCATGTGCTTTCTTTCGATCAGAGCGTCCTCGTTTCCAAGACATGCCCAGTTCGATCGTTCCCGTTCCCAAGTCTTGTTGGCCTCATCATTCCCCGGTGTGCGACGCGACCACGCAGCTCGGATCGGGGGACCCCGGAGTGGTCCGTGATTTTGCTGCTGCGCCCCGAGCGTGGCATCTCGCACAGAGATGAGAGGGTCAGAGCCTTTTTGAAGGAGTTTCTTTTGTGTTTTGGTACAACTCATGAGCCATGCCTTCTTGTAGACACTCGGAGTTTTTGGAGCGTTGGTCACAGCAAACCAATGAACATCCTTTGATTTAGATGATTATACAGTCGACGTAGATGTAACTCAGAAGTTGTTTCTGGAGCCCAAGCGCATTGATCCAGCTTGGGTCATCTATGAGCCCGGTGTTCGGTTGTGAAGTCAATGTAAAGCTGGAAAAGCCACAAAGCTGACATAAAAGACCCTCTTCATCTCAGCAAGTGCGCCGGTTCTGCCTTGTCGGAACCTCAGAAATGGCTTGATGCTTACATGTGTGATTCCATACCCCTCAACTGATAAGATAATCACTCTGCCGTAGGTGATTCCTTGCAGCACTTGGAAAAGGACTAAACTTGCAATGCCTGGCTTTTGGTCATTTTTGGTTGTGGACACCACAGAAAGCTGTTGTGGTGAGGAATTTGTTTAAAGTTCAGGCATCCCAAGTAGTGCAGTAACGCCGAGTACGATTCTACACATCTTCGTGATGCAGCCCAAAAAGCGGCGGGCGGCGGAGTCAAAACTTTGTTGAAGGGTAGGGGGATCATGCCAGTGTGCTACGCCTGCTCCGTACCTCACAGCTTTGGTGTTGCCTGCGAGTTTCGCTGCCCCTAATCTCCATTGGTAGCGCCCTTTGTGCAGCTGCCACAAGCGGAAATAGGGGAAATCAACACCATGTGCGGCCAGCAAAAAGAGTAACCTGAAGCCACTCGGAATCTCTTGCAAGGGACTGTTTCGAAGAGAGTGTCTGACCTGTCCTATCTCTCGCTCCATGTTGCTGGCCGCTGGAACAAATCATGCTAATTGGCCCTCCATCGTCAGATGGCTTTTTGCCTGCGCAGCGAACACGCGGCGCGGCTTGAGGAGAATTGGAGGGATCTACGTTCCGATGTAAAAGGCGGACACGGGACAGTCGGAGGTCTGGCAGTGGCCAAAGTCTTTTCCATCGTCTCGTAATGTTTTATATAGACTCCAGTCAGGTTCCAGCAATATTTCATCGTTTCGGGGCTTGCTTGTGCCACCAGACCTCGTGTTTGCCTTTAGGCCTCTGGCCCTGCTGAGCAGTGGCAAGGGCCTCACTGTAGGGGAAGTGCATGGAGTACCCGTCAATGTAAGGATGTTCTCTTCAAAGAGGATTGTACTTGCATGGAATTGCAACCTATCAGACATGATCAGACGATCAAGAACTATGAAGCCGGAAGTTTGCCATCGAAGCTTTGAAACTTAAAACATTTAGAACCCCCACAGGCTCTTCCTGGGTCCTAAGCACTTGATGGGTGAAAGGTCATGCCAGTCCGCTGCACTCTGTTGTTGAATGGTCGACAAGTTTGGGGCCTCAATCTCCAGCAGCTGTACCCTTTGTGCAGTTGCCAAGGAGGGTAGATTGCTTAAAACTGGTCTGCAGCACTTGCGGCCAAAAGACAGGAATGTGATGTGCCCAGCGGGGCCATCCTTATTGTTTCATAGGACTGTTCTGAAATGATGTTAACAAACCAGCTACAGTTAGATTTCACTATTTTCCTGTCACTAATGGTTGCCGACGGCCCGAATGATGTAATAGGCCCCCTAATGGTCAGCTAGCTTTCTATCGGCGCAGCGAACACGTGGCGCGGCTTGAGAATTGGAGGGACGCCGTTCCGACAGGAAAGTCTTCGGAGGTCTGGAAGTGGCCACAGTGTTTTCTAAATGTTTAACCAACTGAGGTTGATTGGATTCAACTCGAGTTCAACCAACCAAAACAACATGAATCTGAATTTGTATTATTTTGCAGATCTTGAAGTTTTAAGCAACGTTGAATCTCCAAAGAAAACTTGCAACACGTACGGCCAGCAGACCTCATCTTGTCCACATTTAGGTGTTCCTGCTGAGCAGCGTCACGCAAGGGCCACTATGAGAAGTTCATGCCGCTTACCCACCAGCCACTCAAAGAAATAAGGCACTTGCAAATTGCAAACACTTGAAACCTATCAGAATCAGGCGACTGGCGAGTCAGAGATATTGGAGCTGAAACTTTCCACTGGGACCTTGACAAATTGATTTGGAATAATTTTTTCACATATGGTTGTCGATCTAAAGGTCCTAGACAGCATTGTGTATGACGATGGCCCGGAACATATCAAAATCTCATTTGGCGAAAGTTTTTTCTCGAGTTGGCGAAAGTAATTTTTTTTGCGAAAGATCTGGCGAAAGATTAAACATTATATACTTTTGTATGAATGTTCATTTGCTTCCTGAACAGCTGGTGGCAGTGACTCAGAAGTTAGATGAGCTGTGGAAGTTAGATAACCTGCTGCTGCTGCTGCGGCTCCTCCTCCTCCTCCTCCTGCTACTACTACTACTACTACTATTCCTGCTCCTGCTTGGGGGGTGGCTTTGCCACAAAACTCTACCCCGCAAAAGGCGAAAGTTTGGCGAAAGTTCAGCTCAAGATTGGCGAAAGTTCACCCTGCCACATCTGACCCCCAGCCCATTATGAGTAAGTTTGAGTGACCGGCTACTACAGTGATTCTTGCAATTTTGATTCTTGCTGACACCCAGGAGAAACAAAAGAGACGTACAGGGTGTCAACAGTTAAGTAGAAGACACATGCTGACAAACAGTGAAGTTTCTATTTTGTGTTTGCCAGTAAAGAAGAAGCCATCGACGTGAACAAAACACAACATACATGGCACACATAAATACAACATACTTCGGCGAAAGATAAAGCGCAGGAAGGCGAAAGTTTGGCTAACGTAAATTTGTTTTTGCGAAAATGACGGATCCCGGATAAAGGAATTTAGATCAACTCCCATATCTTTACATGCATCTCATTGGTGGTTTCGGTGAGTGTTTTTGATGCCCATCCAACAACATGGGTTGGGATGGTTTAGTCGCTCCGCTTGCTTGAAGGGTGAGAGACATGTGACAGTGTGTTGGTCCGGGGCGCCTTGCTTTGCACAGCACTGATTCCATCGCTCGCGAGTTTCGCGGCTTCCGGGCAGATCCCATGGAGTCACGGAGATCGTTTCTGAAGTCACCCAGGTTGGTTCCCTTTGGCATGCTAAAGATTCAAACATCACTTGAATGCAAGCGTTCTCTCCTTAAGGATTTAGTTTTGCACATGGTTTTCACTGAGCACCAGCTTGTGGTGTTAATGCCAGGTGATTTACAATCTCTTCCCTTGTCGAGTTGGTGACCCAAGAATGTTGCTTGCTCCGTCCGACGGGACAAAGCATTGACATCCCTTCTCAGTCTGGACACTTGAAAAAGAAGATTGAGATAGACCTGAATCTTTGCGAGAACTACTCTGATTTTGAGTTTCTGTTGGGGTGTCCAGCGAAGGTGTCAAGTGCACAGGGTCTAGTACTGACCAGACCCAGCCGTTCAGCACTCCCACTGGGTGCCTGACTGCCCAATTGCCATGTCTGCCATGGTCCTACCTTTTTGGTTTGGCTTGCCATCGCACAACACACTTTGGGCAGGCAACAAACCAGCTTTTTAAGGACATGATGCCAGTGGCAGATATCGGAAAAAGGCACAGCGTTTTTCACTTTGCCCAAGCGCACACTACAAATCAAAGAGCCTTCCTTCTATTCCTAGCCAAACCATTTGTCCTGCTCACGGGCAGCGTTGCAGGTCCGCGCTTTTCGACCTTGAATCCTTTCTTATCAGGGCAGTGCACAACTGCATATACTGTGATCTCCTCGAACTCGTGCAACACACCTCGGGTTCAACACACCTTGTGGGTTAATTACTTTAGTTTTGAAGGCAAATACATGTGGAGGATCGGAACTGAGACCATTTGTGCAGGTGTGGAAGAAGAAGGCTGCCCAGCTTCAAGAAGAGAAGGATGAAGATTTGTTGGGGCAGATCATGGTTAGATCATGGGTAGCTCCGAGATCATCCGCGTAGAGGCTTTTCTGTGGCACCTTGGCTCACATCCAGTGTGTTGTCTCCCACTCAGCACTCCAGGAGTCTCTTGAGCGTCAATTGCGGCAGATGCGCCCACAACACTAGGTATGTGCCACTGGATCGATTCCAGGCGAGGTGGCTTGTGTTTCGGATGAGTTCTTGCGGATGTGCAATATGTGCTGTTGTCGGTTGTTGCAGTAGAAATTGCAAAGCAGATAAACTCGTGCCGGATCAACGAAGTTGTTTATATAATACGCATTCCATGTGGTGGCAGAGAATTTACAGAGTTTCCACGTGCGATTCTGAAATCCTCTAGCTGCTTTCAACTTCGAGGCCCTGCTAGAGTTTCGCTTCCCAGCACATTCACGGTATGAGCTCACCAACCAACCACATTTGTGGGGCGCTTTATCCCGAAGATTCTGGCTCCCAAAGACTTGGCTCCCCCTCTCCCCCCAGCTCTCTTTCTCTCTCTCTCGCTCTCTCTCACTCTCTCTCTCTCTCACTCTCTCTCTCTCTCTCACTCTCTCTCTCTCTCTCTCTCTCGCTCTCTCTCCCTTTTGCTTTCTCTAGCCGGCCAGAAAGTGCTCTCTGTCATCTCCTTCTGTGCTTTCGGGCCATCCTGTCGTCTAGCTTTTCGGCCCGCTTTGCACCCCTACTACCTAATTCAGTAGGTTCTTACTTAATCGTATAACAAGGTACTAGGTACTGGACGCTCCGAGCTACTGGACGCAGGATAGCTCACGCTTCTTCAAGGAAGCTCCCCCGGCCTGAGGGCTGGGGGGGAGCTTCCTTGAAGAAGCGTTCACACTAATCATTTGGTTCCTAGATTTATGGGGAAACTTAACTTAACACATAAAATAATATAATTAACACATAGACATGTTATATATTTACGATATTTTTAGATATACGAGTTGCTGATGGTCTTTAAGGTCCCCAATTATTTTGAGAGCCACCCATCGTCCACTTGTGCATTGACATCAAAAGCCTGGTCGAGAGTAGCGATACTATGCTATCTTGTACTTGACCTCTCCACTTTTGTTGGCCGCAAAATACCCGAACATGTTCAAAGACGAGGATGAGGATTGCAACGAAGATGATGTTGACGATGATGACGACGACAGGTGATAATAGTGATGATGATCACAATGGTGCCAATGCCAAGATAAGGGAGAGAAGGGCGTAGTTTTGCCGCCGTGTGTCAAAGACCGCCGCAAGCACGTTACACCACACCACCAATCATCCCGCTCACCAGCGACACGCCGCGTTTACGCCAACATGTTTCCTTTTCCCATGGACACACGCAAATGCATTCCACCACGAGCCAATCTGCATGGCACAGCGACATCATGGATGTAATTTCGCTGCGCCGCGTGTCACAGACGAGACGCAGCCATGCGACGCCGCGCCACCAATCATCCGACACAGTGCTGAGGCCACAGGTCCCAGAAGCTGCTTCTCGCACTACACCTGTACTGCAAAGGTGCCAATGAGACAGATACCTGTCTTTGATCGACGCGTACACATAGAGACTGATGAGTGTTTTTGCCACAGGCTTCCACTCTCTATGGTTTCTGTGGGCTCCGACGCGATCTCCCATCCGCAGAAAGTCGCGTTTCGTGAACATCGGCCGGGCCACCCCACCGCCTTAAGAGAAGATTAGAAGGATGTTGAAGTTGTAGTTGTGTAGATGAGTTTGTAGGAGTCTTCACCTGTATCTCAACACCTGTGTCTATACACCTGCATCTCAACACCTACCCCATGTATCTCCACACCTGTAGCACTGTAGCTCAACACCTGTATCTCACTACCTGTGCCCCAACACCTCTATCTATGTAGGCGTGTCAGAGATGATGATGATGATGATGAGGATGAGGATGAGGATGATGATGATGATGATGTTGTTGTTGATGTTGATCATGATGATGATGATGATGATGATGATGAGGGCCATGAGCGGCTCAACCCCCATCCCCACGGTGCTGCGGGGGAAGTGCGGTCACGATCTTTCCTTCCATGGGCAACCCTGTGGTGACCGCCTCGATCCTTGAGATCCTCGATTACCGGTCCTTTGCCCACCTACCAGCAGAACACAGAGGACAAGCTCACTTTCTCCAGGTGGCCGGCCTCTACCTGTTCTGGTTCTACTTCCTGTCCCTTGTGACTGTGGCCGCCTCCCTCTTCTGGCTCTTCCGGAAGAAGGCCTTCTACCACCTCAGCTCTTCTTGCACCTGGCAAAGGACTAGGCCACAGAGGCGACGGACACACGCAGCACCGAGCAGCAAAGCTCACCGGGGTCCCAAGTCCCCGGCCAGGGTTGGACCTGGCCTCTTTGTTCATTGCCTGTCAGGCCTCATCATGGCCTACATCGTGGACCACAAGAGTGCCTTGGATCCCCAAGCTCCACCCTGGTGGCCTGAGGGTTCTGGGTCAGCCACACGACCCAGTGAAGCCATCCAATCTCGGGCCTTCTACACCCTCTCTACGGCGAAGCCAAGTGGCACAGGACCTCAATCAGCACACCTGGATTCGGACAAACCTCAACACAAAAAGAAGGCTTATATTCGTGCGCTCAAACGAGCCCAGCTTCATGGACACACATGGTACAAAGGTCAGCTTTTCACGGCAGCCATGCTTGGCACCGAACAACTACCAGCACCCCTGGCCGACCAAGGTCACCACAACAAGCAGAAGATCAATGTGGCCCCTCCGGCCAAAGTCAGGAAAAACCGCCTCACGGGCTTTAGCTGGAACATTTGCTCCTTGGGCTCCTATAAGTTTGACATCCTGAGGCAGTGGATGCGCTCCCAACACCTCGATGTTCTTCTTCTTCAGGACACCCGGTGGGGGTTCAGCGGTGACTGGCAGGACTCTCACTTTGCCTATGTCCACAGTGGCTCAAGGGGCAAAACGGGTGGACTGATGGTGATCATCAGGAAAAGCTTTTGCCCAGTTGACCGGATCTCCTGGCGGGAGACTCTTCCTGGGAGGCTTCTCCACGTTCGACTATATCTACCCTCCTCGGGGATTGACCTTCTCAACCTTTATCAACACGCGTGGGTTCAACATGATCCTCTTTGTCTTCAACATCGAGGGGAACTCCTTCATGCCTGTGATCAACTCCTTGCCGGTCTTCCCCAACGGAACGTGGTCATCCTGGGAGGCGACCTCAACACCAGCCTTCCCCACATACCACACTGTGTGGGGCTCCACGACTTTCAGGACCAGAAGGGAAGGAAGGCTGGACCACGGCATCCTGATTCTGGGAAGCTTGGTCACCTCCTCACCCAGCATGGGCTTACCGCTATCAATACTTGGGACACATCCCTTGGACCCACCTACACTGGTGGACTGGCCCGACAATCCCGGATTGACTACATCATGGTTCGTCACAAGTCCAGTGACTCCTTCACAAAAAAAACCATCTACCTGGAGGATCTGCCCGGACGCTTTGGCCACACCAAGGATCACGTGCCCATTCTCTTCACCGTTCCTTACAAATGGAGGGCCTGGAACTCCAAGCCGGTTGGGCTTCCTCGTGGGCAACAAGAACTTCTCCTTCGGCACTGGGACTCGAACAGTGAAGAGTGGCAAGGGCTTTGCTCCTCATTGGAAGAGGTCATCACTGGCCTTAGGGAAGGTGGCCCAGACCTTGAGGCTCTCAACCAGGCACTCCTAGAAGGATGTCAGAACTTCAAACCACCTACTTTGGAGCTTGGAAGCCCCTCACCAACCTTCTGGACCTGGGCCAACGGACATCCAGGACTTGCTCTTCCGGAAGTGGCTCGGAAGCCCACTTTCTCGAGTCGACTTCAACAGCTCTTTGGCACATGGGTCAAAGTGGTCAGAATTCAAACCTGGAAACGATCCACGAACCAAAAAGCTAGGGATGCCAAGAAAGACAAGCTGGCTCAGACAATTGCACAAGCCAGGCGACACTGGAGCAACAACGACTCCCACAAGTACTTCAAGGTGGTGAACTCTCTCACACCCAAATCCCGACCATCTCGTCCTCATCTCCGACGTCATGCTGGTCAACTTATGTCACCGGAAGAGGAACTGAGCTGGATCCAAGAGTACATGGGCAATCTTTATGCAGGAGTTGATCTTCCAGCTCAACCCTTCCAATTGACTGCTCTACCCTTTGAGGCATCGGACCTTGTTCAGGGACTGCAGGCGCTCTATGGACGCACCAGTGTTCCGCCTCACGTGGCTCCGAGCTTCGTCTGGAAAGCGCTGGCCACCTCTATTGGGTCACTTGTCTTTGAATGGGTGAAAACATGGATGCTCTGGGGGCTCATTCCTCACGAATGGCGGAAAGGCTGGGTTGTCCTTCTACCCAAACCGAACAAACAACCGGTTGAACCAAAAGTGCTTCGTCCAATCGCTCTTCAGACTCCGCTCTCCAAGACGGTCATGTCACTTTTTGTTCATGAAGCAAGGAAGTTTTCACTGCCAACTTTGACCTGGTATCCACAGTTTGCATACCTCCCGGGACGAGGAACATGGGAAGCAATCACCCGGGTTCAAGCACACGTTCGGAAGGTCCAAGCTCTTCATCACCGATGGCGATATGACGCCAATCAGAGGTCAGTTGACGGGACAAAACGTCCTCAAGTGTTTGGAGGGTGTCAGCTCTTTCTCGATCTCACAGGAGCCTTTGATGCCATGCCTCGCGAGCACCTCTACTCAGCTTTTTCACTCATTGGTCTTCCCCATGATCTCATCTCCCTTCTGATGACATGGCACACCCAGACCTCATATGTGATTCAATGGAAAGGAATCTCTGCTGAACAATCCACCTTTAGAGGTGTGAGGCAAGGCTGCCGGGGCGCCCCCTTTTTTTTGGGCCAGCTTCATTGCACTGGTGTTGAACCTGATAGCGCACGAATCCTCCGAAGATTGGATGCGTGAATGCTGCACCTTCTATGCAGATGACGGTCATGCCTGCTTTGTTTTTCAGACCATGGCAGAACTTCAACAAGGCCTTCAATATTTTGGCACCGTTATCTCTGTCCTTGAACGGCTGGGCATGACCGTGAATATGAAGAAATCCGCCGTCATCTTACGATGGGGAGGCAAACAACAGAAACAAGCCAGGCAGCAATTTGTGAAAAAGAAGCTTGACCATTCAGCACTCTGTATACCACAAGCAGACGGGGGCTCACACGAAATTCCGATCAAAGAGAAGCACGAATACTTGGGAGTTCAGATGGGATACAACAATTTTCAAAGGGACACCATGAAAGCTCGGCTTCAAGCATGCAAAGTTCGTTTCAGACAAATGCAGAAGTGGTTTTCGAAAAATGGCATGCACTCGGCTCAGAAGGTGGCTCTATGGCAAACATGCATTTTTCCAATAGGAGTGTATGGACTGGATGCAACTGGAACCGATCACACCTCCATTCCTTTGTTCTCCAAGAACATGACGTCCATGCTTCGACAGGCCGCAGGAGACCATTCCTACATGACACATACCACTCACATGGACTTCTTGACAGAGCACCAACTCCGCCACCCGGTGCTCTCCCTTAGGGAGCGGATGGCCTCTCAATTGAAGCGGCATGAGGACAGACTCTCCTCACTTCAAGAGCATGACATACTCCACCTTCTTGACCTCAGCACACTCCAAAGCTCTATTCATCTCACAGACTCTTGGCTTCAGGACCTTGGAGAACTGGATCTGCAACCCAAGCTCCCCCCTGGCGGAGGCAGGACTTGATTGTCCGCACTGTGGGCTGACCTTTCAACATCTATATACACTGAGGAGACACGAGTTGCATGTTCACGGCATTCTACATGCTGAGGGTCCCAAGCTGGATATAGCTAGAGATGCGGTTGATGGGAAACCTACCTGTCGGCACTGTGGCGAAACCTTCATTAGCTGGCAAAACCTCCGACACCACATTCACACTCTCTCCTGCTCCGAATTTGACTCGACCAAGGCACCACCAGAAGTTCTTCAACAACACAGGCAAAAACTCCTGGAGTACTTCGACGATGGCGACCTGGCCCCTCTGGCCAATGATCGAGGACTTTGCTATTTTCTGACCCAACGGTGCATTCTTTGTGGCTTTTGGTCTTCGAGACTGCAGCAAATGTCTGCACACATGGGTCGAGATCATGGAGATGTCTATGCGCTGATGGGGGAGGTTCTGCCCAATGTGATCAGGGCCCGGACCAACTCACCATGTGAACTGTGTGGGCAGGACTTTCGATCGAAAACGCACACATGCCCTGTGAAGAAACAGCTGGGACTTGCTCTTGCATACCGGAAACACCGTGCACAATTTCCGGCATGTCCACCACCGGTCCCACAACCTCCGCAGAGGATGGATGCTCAATTTGCTTGCGCTCAATGTCCCAGGAAATTCGTGACTGCCGCAGGACTTCATCAACATCAATCCATGGAGCATGCTCACTCCACGTTGACCAGGACCTTCCTTGCATCCAGGGATCAAGTTCCTGGGCTGACGCAATGTGCACACTGCGAGGCCTCCTTCCTTTGTCTTGCAGCACTAAGGCATCACATTGATGGAGGTCAATGTCCTGAACCACTACCGGATGCTCCATCGCTACTTTGGCACCATCCAGTGGTCATCTCTGGGCTTCATGGGGGCACATTTGACCATTTACTTGCCTACAAGTCACTGATTCGGAGGCTGGGCTACATTTGTGGCCTTTGTGGACATCAATCATCCAGTTCATCCTCTCTTTTGAAGCATCTCAGTTCGGCTCACTCTACATCATGGACTATGGCAACCACGTATGCTGAATGGCTTCAAACAGACAGTGCTCTGAGGAACCTTGGCTGCTCCTGTCTTCGGCCTCCGGCGACTCCACATGTATGCACGGTCTTTACTCAACTGGCCCTCTTTGTCCATCATGACCTGCACAAACTGAAGGATGCCAGCGATGAGCTCATCTTGGCACACGCACTGAAGCTGGACCTACAAGTTCTCAGCCCCACCATTGCCATGAACTTTCCACACATGGACAGCCTTCTTGCCACGGGAGTCTTTGACGAACTTCTTGGTGATGGCACACTCTGCACAGCCCTTAGTACTTGGTGCTGCTTATGTGGACGGCAGATTGACCCCAGAGACATGCTTCAACATCTTTGGAACAACCATGCCAAACATGGAAACCGTGGGGGGCTGTTTTACAAGTTTCTGTCCTTCTATCAAAAAAGGCAGCAACAGTGTTCAGTTTGCAACTGTCACCCAACCGCAGCACAGTGCCCAGTGCTCCTGCAGCTAGCCAGCCTTCTCGCCATACTTCATCATGGACATGGAGGGCAACCAGATCTCAGAGATGTGGGGGGGCCCTGAACCAGTGGGTGAAGATGGAGGTGGACGAGGACAAGCAGACGGCAAAGCGCCCGAGATCTTCCATGTCGAATGGCGCGAAGGGCCAGGGAAAAGGAAAAGGAAAAAAAAGGGCAGGGGAAGACCCAGAACATCAAGGACGAGTCCACACCAGATACAAGAACACTCCTGAATGCGCTGACCCGCCTCGTCCTTCGACACGAAGACACGCTTCAGTGCCTGGCCATGGAGACGGACTTCTTCGTTTTTTTGAGCGCGGGACCAGGCTCAGTTCTTCCCAGCATGATGGCCCAGACGCAGACTTGGCAGCAGACTCCAACTGCGGAAAGGACTCATCCACTCCGGATCCTGGTCTTGAAAACCCTGCTGGAGGAACTGTTGAAGAGGATTCAGAAACTTCAATCCACGGCCTCCTCCGATCCCTTGATCCAGACATTGCTGCGCCTGAACTTCTTGCAGCCCGAGCCCGAGAAGGGAGAATCATTCATATTTCCACGTATGAGGTGGAATTCCCAGAAGCAGCAGATGGAGGCTCAGGAGGACACGCCCCTGACCATGGAACAAGCCACACAGACAGTGACCAGGACGCTCACCCTGCTCCAGCAAGAAGCACTGATCAAAAGATTCGGAGCCCTACGTCCCCAACAGCAGATCCAGAAGGCCATGACCACGGACACGGAGGCACCGTCAGCCATCATTCCCTGGCGGATCACACTGGCCCTGGTTCACACCCACGCCAACGAGATGAGGGGACTCTGGCACCAACTCAGTCATTCAGGACTCTGGCAACTAGTGCTTGGACGGATGCGCCCGGCCAGCTCTCATCGCACACCACTTGCCCAACAAGTAGGCAAGATGCTGGAACAAATGTGATGGCATCCACGTCACCTCCATTGAGGACGCTTCAGAATCCTGCTGCCGCCTGCTACATGAACTCAGCGGCCACTGGCTTAGCCTGGAGTGCACTCAAGGCCAATGGTTTGAAGGAGGACCAATGGTCCAACTTCCTCGGGGCATTAGGGGACCTTGCAGATGTGTCCAAAGGGCAGTCCATGCTTTTATGGGCGGATGGGCAGTGGACCACCCTCTTGGCCAACTGGCCCAATCCTTTTCGGCAACATGATGTGGTTGACTTTGCTCACCATCTTCTTCAACAAACCAATCCTCTTTTTCTCAGCTGTTGTTGGGAAAGCAGGCTGGAGGACGAAGGTCAATTGAAGGTGGTGGACCACAATGCCCAAGGGTGCCCACTACGACTTTACATCTGCAGCGAGCAAAAAAGCACCCTGCCGATCGACCTACAAGGTCTTGTTTCCAATTGGAGCCTTGCATCCTTCGGGTTACACGCCCTCACTGAACCAGCAGACGTCACATGCCTGCACATTGACCGCTTTGACTCCACGGGGCGGAAGAGTCACACTCGGCTGACATGGGATTCTAAGGTGTGGCTGCCATACTTCCTGAACTCAAAGCTGGAGGTCGACCACATCCCGTTCCTTGTCCTTGGCGTCTCTTACCACTTGGGATCAGAGGCCTCTTCGGGACACTATAACACGGCCATTAAGGACGGTGACTCATGGTGGGTCTATGACGACGACAACATGCCGGTGAAGTTCTCTATGCTCCCACTGGTGGCCCAGGAGAACTGCTGCCTACTTTGGTTGAACTGCACACCACATGGAGGTGCAGAGGAGGTCTCTGCCCTCTCTGACGAATCGCCCATCCTGACGGACCAGGAGAAGGTGCAGAACATCATCCATGACCCGTCCATCAATGACGAATGGCACAGCAAATGGCTGCAAGGGCTGGACCTGATGGACACGGATCTGCTGGTGGACCATCCTCGACTTTGCCACCGGCTGGTGAAAAAGTGCATCACATGTGGAAGTTGGCCTCGTGATCTGAACTCACACATGCAGGTGGCGCATCGCTCCTTGTGGGAAGACAGCAGCTCCCTGGCAGAACAATGTGCAGTGAGCTTCCTCTCTAAAGCGCACCCCACCAGATGGTGTGCTTGCCAACCGTTTCACAGCATTGGCATGAGTGAAGACCATTGCTGTCCCTGCCTGAGGCAGTTCGCAATGCTGCATAGGGCATTGCGGTCCCATCAACAGATGGAGGCAAAGGCCTCCACCTTGGCGAGACTCCTCGACAAGAACTTCAACTGAAAGTTGAGGAAGGCCCCACGGGGCCCAGGTGGGACCAACACGGTCCACGCAGTCATCGACCGATGAGCGTATGAAAGAAAAAGATGATGATGATGATGATGATGATGATGGAGATGATGATGATGGTGATGATGATGATGATGGTGATGCTGATGTTGATGAAGATGTGGATGTGTTGTAGCAGTTGCATGATGATCATGATGCTGTTGATAAGTGTGATGATGATAGTTAGACAGTTGAAGTGGGCAGTTTTTTCTTTGCGAGGAACCATTCGCAGTTGCTTTCGGGGACAAACATCGAAAACTGTTGATTTTATCAGCCACTCACATATCAATTTCTGAACATCTATGAATCGTTGTGGCCCGCCAAGACGTGAAAGACTTGGGGAGTGCTCATGTTGTCACTATGACACCTCCTTGGCGTTCGGAGTCGTTCCGCATGGAGGTTGCCTTATTTTCGACTGTTGTATTCCTCCATCCTTGCCATGGGTATGTACAAAAGGTAAAGCTGCCAATCCCACGGTCGTGAGGGGTTTGGGTGGTTTGTTTCGAAACACACCCATGAATGTCTCGGTGAACACCGACTTGCTGCGAGGCCCTGAGCGTGAGAAGCGCTTTGCTGCGCAACCTCCAGTGCTTGGTCGGAAAAGTGGCACAACCACCATGGGAGAGGAACATAGTCGATGGAACCACCTCAAAGATGCTACAGTACAGTCAGTACAGGTTTACTCGGACCATTGTGGGAACGCACTCAATGGAGGCAACCCCGATTGAAACAGGCTCCTTGGTTCACGAAAACCGCTTAGACTGTGTCCGTGTCGAACTCTGACCCTCAGACTCGACATCATCAGGGAGATCCAGTTTGTACAGAGACGCTATTCCCACGCGGGTTGATATTGCTGTTAGCAAAAACTATGTAGCCTTTTTTTTTTATATGTAAATATATATATATATGTATGTATATAACTATATAAATCAATGATCGGGCTAGCCTTGGTGGCTGAGCCTCCTTTGCCGACCGCCCCAAACCAACTCCTTATTCTAAGACTTTTGGTTGTTTGTGAATGGCTCATGCTCTGTGCAAGTGAAGGTTTGAGATAAGATTTGCATTGCTCTGCAAATGTTCCTGGACCTTGTGCTTCTCCACACCATCTTGTCCATGTGCCAACAGTCTGGCCGCGGCTTTCTCAAGCTTTGGCTCAACTGGGGTCAGAGGACCGGTTGAAAGGGCTCAGTACTGACATGAGTTATTCTACATTCGGTGGATTAGACGAATCAGCTTTTGAGGCTGCTCGGTTCCATGACCGTCAACAACCCATTCAACCAGGACTATTGACTGGTGGGATTGCTGCACTTCTCTTTGCACCGGAATCAGGTTGGCTGGGCTCTTACTGTTCTCAATCCATGGCAACCATTTGAGAACCTCATGCTTCAAACATGCAAGAACCATCCCACAAACAAACGTGTGTCGGAGAAGAGACTACGAACTCTCCCATTCTTTTGGAGCTCCACAACCAAAGCCACTAGGACCGGGCAGATGCGCCTGAGCTTTTTGCACGTCCCAAGGCGTCGTTGGGTCAAAGGCAGCCACAGTCTCCCAATGTCCATGGATCAAAACATCACCCGCACCGGATGCGCCCGACCCCATGGCGCCCCACGACGAGCCTCGATCTGCCGAGATGGGCGCCCGAGGGCTATGTGCACGAGACGCGAAGGCAGAGGTCGGCCAGAAGATTCATGAAGATTCTTTCTGAATCTGGAGCACCACTTCAGAAGGTATGAGAAATCATAGCACCAAGAATTTTGAAGAATTGGGGTTTACTAGGAGTTATTTTGGCCGATGTGACAAGGTACGCACGCATGGTTGTGCTGTTCTTCTCCCTTTTCTGTGAAAGAGCACTGTGAAGATTTGCTGGCCCTGGTTGATAGGGAGACTGTCACCTGTCATGACAATGCCTGCTGCATGGCGAAGCTCTACATTGTGCTGAGCTTTACTTGTGGTTGTGTCCAATCAATTGGACATTCATTGAACGGGAACTGCTTGAATAGCAGGTGATGCAAAGCCCAAGATGGTTTTGTTGATGGAAGATCGTTCTATCGTTTTCCCTGCAGTTCCTAGCAGGTCGCACTGGTCCCTGGGGTCTGGAGTTCTTGCGGTCGGGATCGCCAGGCGAGGTTGGGCCGATTTAAGGCTGCCTGTTTTCATTGACACAGTAGGAGGCCAATGGAGCCGGTTTGAGCGTCCTTCATTGCTGAGACACATCTATGATCTATGATCTATGTATATATACTTGTATATACATGTATATACTGTAGAAGCTATGGCTGTATGGCTGTATGGCATCAATGTCCCGTTTGCCCAGTAGAAATTTACGTAAATGTCTTATTGGCTGGGCCAGTTCGCGAGAATTCAACCAAATCAAAGGGACAGGGGTGTTAAGTGATTTCGTGCCAGGAGCGCGGCTCTTCGCCGCCGGCCGCTTCGCACATTTGGTGCGCGTGGCGGCGAGTCGCGCGCGCCAGAGGAGCTTCGCCAGGGCCTCAGAGTGTTTCTCAAAGTGGCAGTGGACATGCAGATTGTGAGGTTGCCAAAATCATCCAAAATCATAGCTTTTGAAGGACCAATGGCCAGTGCCAGGCTTCTGCCAGACCAAGGGTTTAGTAGGTCATGGAGTCAACGCAAGTGCAGAGGAGATCAGAGGAGGGTGGTCATCAAAAGCAAAAAACACCAGGAGAGGCCAAACTGAACAGTTGTGCAGAATGACAGGTTTCAACTTTGAACGCCAAAAACAATGTTTAGTGCCAGAGCTATCAAGACCCATCGCCGAAGCAAAAGCCAACCAGCACAAATGGACAGAACGGTCGTCGAGTCGTCTTTCTCGGCTTTCTTCAGGCTCCGAGCTGCGGGAGGTCTTCGAGCTGGCAGATGCCGACGATAATGGCAAGATCAGCGCCCAGGAGACCATGGGGTGGGCGAGGTCCAGGACCCCAGGTGCCCGACGACCCGAGGCGTTCAAGGCATTGACCTTCAAAATCCTCTTATTGTAGTTTCACCTCTTAAACTGACATAAATATAAACCATCTGAGCATATTTGAGGCACATCTCTAGCTCAACGCGGGGAGCAGCATCTGTCTTACAAAAGAGTTGAGGGTTTGGGACGGTGCCAGAGGACCATCAGGGGATGTTAGCAGCGCGTCAGGGTTCGACGTGTCTTCAAGATGGCTTCGGAATCGACCGCATCGAACAAGGTATCTTATGGATTTGGTGGAGGAATTGTTCACGCCTTCAATTCCAGAGGTTCTTGTGGACTCTTCATGCCTACCTAAGCAAGCCGATCTGGGAAGATCATATCGAATCTAGCTCGGCCTGCTTGTCTCAGATTTCCAGGAGCTGTTAAGCGCGCTTCGAGTTCTGGGAATCACCACAGACCTCAGTGGCTTGGAGGATCAGATAGCCGTGGCAGCTCTCACCCCCTGGTGGAGACAACAAGCCCAGCAGAAAAGGTGATGTGATGTGATGTGGACATGGTCGCCACCTGCTGGGCCTTCACTTTTATGCACACTTTCCTGCTGAGCGAAGATCCAGGTTGAGTTGAGTGTTCAGCTCTAGCGTGGGGGGGAACTTGGCTGCCAGTAGAGTGCCTCTGCAAAGGGAAGACCGTCAGCCTTTCTGCTTTTCCTGTTTCAAAGTCTTGGACAGTCACAAAAAAGTGGGGTTGCCGGAATGCCAGGACTTGCGGGCCCTCCAACAGGATCCTGGCTTCCAACTCAAAACCCGCGTTCTTGGTATTAGGTGACTTCTTGGGATCTCCTTTAAGAGCAAGATCTCATAAATTGTGCAATCTTAATTAATTGATGTTTGCTTTGCACTGTGGAGCATTGCTGAATCCTAACTTACAAAACAGGAATCAACATTTGCACCCTCGGGCTTGCTGTGCTATCCATTTGATAAGCCTCACCTGACGAATCGCCGCAGCCACCCAACTGGTGGACACTTCGACAATTGGTGTGTGTTGTTGACACCAGTCATCCGCAGCCTCGCCATACCTATGCTCATCTTGGAGTAACGAAAGAATATGGCGGCATGCAGTTACATATAATTAGGTGTATTAATATATATATATATAATATACATATATATGCAGGAAAACAGCATCCGTCGGTCATCGGGCGGGTGGGTTAGATCCAAGCACCAAAGACCATAATCCCAGCATTTGTATCGAGTCTCCAGTTACAGGGTTTTGGAAGATTCTATTTCTGTTTGAGGCCGAGTCCGCAGCATCGTGGCAGACCTCGACCGAGATGGAGATGGCGCGTGGGTGGGGTCAGTCAGTTGGTTTGTTCACGACTGAAGGAGTCATTGATGAATTCCAACCGACTGATGACTACTGGGCGCGGAGGCGAGATCGACTTCCAGGAGTTCATCCAAGTCAGCTGCAGCCCGCAAAGCGATCTCCTGCTACGCGCGGTCAACCGAGGGCGCTTCGTCTCCCGCTGCCCGACGAATTGGTCCGGCCTTCTGTCCTCAGAGAGTCTCAGTTTGTGAAGGTTCACGACAACGGGAGAGAGCTTCTAGTAGCTTCTTGCTCCCAGTAGTAAGGCCAAGGAGCCCTTAGTAGCGTCCTTGCTCCTAGTAGCGATGCCAGGAGCCCCTAGTAGCTTCTTGTTCGCATGAAATTCTCCGGCCTTCATTCCAAAGTGTATGAGTTGCACGAGCCTGACCTCCCTTGCACATACAGTCGTGACGTGCACAAACAAGTTGTAAGTTGCTGCATGCTCCAACAAAATAGCGTCCTCATGTTATTCTGAAGCTTGAACGGGCCCACTCCACCCAAGTTGTGTTATGGCAATCGTGTGGTGGATCCAAAATCTCTGATCACTAACATCAGCTTTTCCATTATTCAGCTGGATATACAGAAACAGCACCAGGGCATCCAATGCCTGTGAAGTCAGCATCTCACCACAACAAACACAATCTCTATTTGCCCACCAGGTTGGAGCGCGTTGCTTTTCGAGCATGATGACCCGAGCACCTGGAGTGTGCGGAAATGGGCACGAGCCGCTCGCCGTGCCTGGGCTGCGTTTCCACGACGACAGAACTGAGATCATTGCTGAGAGGGGGTCTTTGCAGAATATTGGCATTGGGATGCAAGCTCGATTGTTTTGTACAGGCGCACACTTACAAGCGGCTCCCACAAAATCCTTGTGGCCGCTCTCCCTTGAAGCACAGTTCTGCCCTGTCCTACCTCCGAGCCACTTACAACCTGGTGGGATTTCTGGATTGGTGGGAACATTTTCCCCCGTTCTTGCCTGATGAGTTGACAGGTTTAGAACATCTCACCGATTCCGATCTGTCCCGCTTGCTGGATGAGTCCTGGCAGGGTGCGAGAAGAGAGGATAGGGAAGGATTCTGGGAAGGATGGAAGAGCTTGAATGTGTTTAAAGACCGTTGGACTGGTGTAGCTGGATGGAAGTAGTAGGTTTGCTTGGGTCCCGGTCCAGTGAGAGAGTAAAATCATGTGGTCAGGTGTTTACGGTGGGTCTGGGACACCTGGATCACTTACCCCCACAACTGTTCTGTGTGCTTTATCTTTTCGTTTCGAGTCTAGTCATTTCTTGAGTGACTATCGTCAGTACTATCGTTGATGCCATTTTGGCGAGAGATTGGCACGCTCGCCAGGAAATTCACCCCTCGCTAGGAAAGTGCACCAAGCTTGCTCAAGTCTACCCAGCTCGGTTGTGTAAGCAGTTCGCCAGAGCTCTCCGCTTATATAGTTTGGTCTCCGCACAGTTGCAGGTCATGAAGAGCAACCTCTTCATCGGCAGGCTCGCTCAGCCTTGAAAGCTGAGGAGGCCGCGGGCTACCAACACAAAAGAGGCGCTTGCAAGCCACTGTTGCACACAGTAGCCAACCTGGACTTCCATCGCATGGGCTCTCGACAGTCCTCACGCTATGTGGTGAGGTCGATGTTGACTCTCTCTCTCTCTCTCTCTCTCTCTCTCGCGCTCGAGCCATTGATAACTTAGCTGCTGGCCCAGCAGTGCTGCCCGCCAATCGGCTTGATGCTCGCGTTTTGGGAACACGCGCCACCCAACTCCTTCCTCTTCCTCAGACCGAGCGCTGGCCGAGTCAAGTAAATGATCCCTACCTGCGACGCCTCCTTCACGGGGCGCCTGATGATCAACCCTGACAGGTCGGCCTCGCTTGTCACGTTGCCTTGTATTATGCGATGCTTGATGTTTGCCATCCGGTCAACAAGTTCTTGCCTGTCACAGCCTGTCTGACTTGCTCTTGCTTTGCAAGGCTTTCCAATCCTAGGCCCCATCGCTTGTCAGCGTTGGCCTTTGTATGAGAAAGACCTGAAAGATCATGCCAGTGCAGCTCGCATCAGTGTCCCCATTTCCTTAAGAAGGTTTGGGAGGCAACTCTTGAAGATGTTCAATAGGGCTCGGCGTTGGGGCCATTAGTTCAGGAGTGAGTGCTTAGTTCAGGAGTGAGTGCCGGATCACTAGCTTGGTCGGTTGTGATGGTTGGATTCCGGCGCAGAGGTTCGAGGTGGCCCAAAAGAACAAACAAATAGGATCAGTTGTTGTTGCCCGATTCGGCGCGTGCAGGCTGTGAAAGGAAAGCCTATCGGTAGGTAGGCATGATTCAACCTGATCACAGGAAGTTTAGTCTGTTTGACGAAAGACCCGTCCACTGTATCGGCAGGTCTGCAGCTATACAGTGCAGTGCCCTGCAGTGCAGTGCTGTGCGTTTATCCACTGTGTTGCGACCAATTCGAACTCCTCGGGCGCTCCCTCTAACTGATCACGGGAGAGGCTGGGTCACGGTTAGTGCCAAGGGACCTCAGCCTCGATCGGGAGCGGGTCGCAAAATGGGCATGGAGGGCCTAGGTTCAGAGGGTATTAGATCCTTCTTGCTCTTTGTGGATGCTCGCCGATGAGGCGCGTGAAGAGATGTTTCCCTCGTTTGCAGTTCATTAGATCACACCGGGTACAACGACCCCATGCCCGTTCGTACTCCGAAAAGTGCTTGTACCTGTGCATGTCCGGCGGTCTATGAATTCATCTGAACAAGCGAAACCCTGAGCGGTGTTGTGTTTTCTCGGGAATGAAAGCTCGTGGACACAGTTCTGGTGAGGGGTATGTTGAGTTGAATCCCAGATTGAAGAGCAGGCAAGCTTCCAAAAAATGCAGGTCTTACTTCTCAATGGTGTGGTTCTGGATGGGCGTTTCGTTTTGCCCGTGCCGGTGCTGGTGCTGGATCGGCGTTTTGTTTGGGCGTGCTGGTGCAGGTGCTCGCGCGGGTGCTGGTGCTGGATCGGTGTTTTCTTGGGGCATGCTGGTGTGGGCTATTAGACTTTTTTTCTCTCAGGCAGTGTTCCCTATACTCCCGCTATCTGGGGTCTACGCCGGTGTAATTGCCATAGTTGCGCGGAATGGCATTGGCAGTTTACATGAAAGGGGTTTTGTCCGTAACAAGTTCTGGTTTGAATTCACCTTGTTGTTTTGCATAAGGCGTTAACTTGCTTCATTGTACACCTTTTTGGACATGCATTTTTTGCGGTTCAACATATCAACACATGTGCAGGGTGGGGCAAACAACACAGAACGTTTCCCGAAAGTGTCTCCAATGCCTTGGGGCCTCCCCAAGGCTTCCCCTGAAACACTTCGGCCTGAAAAGAACGCTCTGAGGACCGGCTCGCAACCCCATCTGCGGCGGTCTTTGGTGGGAGTTTTGTACCAGAGGACCACTACCGGACCGGTGTCATGGTGCGGCTCAGCTGGTCGAGTTGTTTCAGGCAACACACTGTCGCGTTATGTCGTGTTGGTTGATTTGGTGCAGAACGAGTGCGAAAAAATCATGAGTCTCGAGTCTTGAGCAGTCAGAGTTCAAAAGAAAGTCATCAACTGAAGGATTCCAAAAACCGATGCAAGAATGGCCTCCAGTTCCTTCACCACACTAGAGTCTCTAAAGAGTCCTGAAAAAAGTTTGCCTTTTCAAGTTTTTTGAGATCCTGTCAGCATGTTTGCAGGATGTGAAGCCACAAGATCTTCAAATCCCAGACAGCTGGAGTTGGGTCTATTGGCCAAGATCTGGCCGCCGTGCCCGTGCCTTGGCGACATGAAGATTGAAGAGATGCTGGCTCAAGCAGATTCTGGCATGAGGTATTTCAGGTCCAATTGGGGAAGCCGTTGATGGATATTTTTCCAGCTTTTGAGACATTCCACTGGCCGGATGGCCCAGGTGCAGGGCATTTCCTTCAGCTGTGCCTTTGCGAAGTGACTCGTCAAGTTTTTTTTCACAGAAAGGCTGCGAGTGTATGCCAGGAAACATCCTTCAAGCTTGGGGTTCTAACGCCAGGAAACCAAGAGCTTGTGGAAAGAGATGCCTTTCCAAAGCTTCCCCTACACAAATGGCAACTTCTTCTCCAAATGCTACATGACTCTTTTTGTGTGTACTTCTCATGCGTCTAGGACTTTGTTGGTCGTTTCTTGATTCCCAGGGATCCAGGAAGACCAAACTATTGAGGAATCCATGGTCATTGTATTTTGACGTCTTTTCCAATTTGGCGTGGATGCAATCCCCAGGTCAATTCAAGTAACACGATATCGTTCCCATGGTCTCAAGCCGAGGCTGCGATCAGTGTGCTCTCCTGGGCACCAACGGCCTACTTGGTGACCTGGGGTGCAGGAAAGCCGCCATGAAAAACGTTGGGAGTGCAGAGGGTCGGAGATAGCCAGGTCACAGCCCTCTGGGTTGCAGGGTTCTCTTCTGGGCATTTGGATGACAGAAACTATCAACTGTACTGCAGCTAGTTCAGCTAGTTGTGCATGGATTAGCAACTGGCTGACGCCCTTCAATACGATCGAGCAAACAGTCTTGGCAAGCCACAGACGAATCGCCTGAGATTCTGCGAAAAGCTTCCAGTTGGTCCACCATCTCAACTGTTGAGAGTCTTGATTTCCTATTCTTTTTGTGGGCGTGGTACATTGGGTCCTGCTCAAGAAAAGATCACATCTGATTTGTCTTTGAGTACTGGAATGGGCTGGGTTTCTTCAGAGTACCTGAGGTGAGTCGCTTGCTCCGGTGGCGCTTGCTAGTCCTGTGCTTGAAGCCAGTCCTCACTGGGCGTTTCTTGAAGCTCTTGTTCCGCCACAAGAAAGCTCGACGAGCCATGCAGCTCTGGCAAGTTTGGGCAGGGATTTTGGGTGATCAAACGTTCAAACGTCACCAAAACTATCATCCCTGGAACATTTCTTTTGGACTCTTGGCCAGTTCTAGTTGTGGGTCTTAGTTGGAACAACTTGGTTTGAATCTGGAGGCAGTCGAACTCTGGGATTTGGATAGCTGATAGCTGCCTTTTCTATCTACTCTGCTAGGGACGCTTACTTTCATTCACCACCAACACCATGTTGCACCTGATATCTATGCATATGGTGCAATTTTGGGTCTTTCTGGGTGCAACGTGCAACCTACGAAATTCTCTGCGGTGGCTTCGCGCTGTTCATCTGGGCTGAAGCGTGAAACCTCAGGCTTGTTTTCCTCCGAACAGACGGAGTGGAGCGCGGTGTAGTGAATGCAGCTTGGCTGACGATAATAGAGGCGTCAGGGTCAGTATGATTTTCCAAGTACCAGTTGTTGGTCCCTTTTGATCCAAGACTCATAGGCTCCTATCAAGTGAAGGCCATAATTAGGTTGAGGTCACTTCTTCGGCTTTCCCACCTGCTCAACATCAGCGTATGGTGGCACCGGGGTGGGACCAGAAAGCTGCGGAGCCAAACCTGAGGTTTTTGTGCTTGATGATTGGTGGTTCAACATGCTAACCATGAGACTTGCCCTGTTGTGGGCAAATTACACCAAGCGTGCTTGGGCCATCCTTTGAATGGTATCAAACTAAATGAAACATGTGCCACCTTCGGTGTCAAAAGAAAGGTCAATAAGCCAGTTTTTGATGAATCTAGGAAACGAATGAATAGTGCGAGCATGAGCCATACTGCGTCCGCTTACCTAGCCCTTAATGAAGTAGGGATCTACTTAGTATTATATAAGTAGGTAGTAGGCTAAAAAACCTTTGATCGACATACGGGCGTAGGAGAGTCCCGACCAATGGAACTCTCATTTTGGGTTCCCAGATCCTCGAATCTTGGAACTTCAATGGGGGGGGTGGCAGGTCCTCTATTTGGATACCGCCTTGGTGGAGCTTTGCCGCGAGAATCAGGTTGGACGGATCATCCGGTTGAAGACACGAGTTGGTTTCTTCCCAGCATGTTGTCGGTGATTCTCAGGATTGGCTTCTTGCAGTCAGGTTTTCCATTGATTTTCAGATGAGTCTTGATTTTCGTATATCCAGGTTTTTGTCTCCATCCGACCTAGCTGGTCGACCTAGACTCTCTGAAACATGCCTGGGATTTGCCAAGATATGACCGAATCCCGAAAAGACCCCCTCGTTTCGGAGCTTTCAGGAGACTGCTCGGATCCTTGCTGGAACTGTCCTGGGGCGGAGAGGCATGGGCTCTTTTCTACGGCGCCTCTTGCTTAGCATTTTGGAAGTTTCATATTGTTCTCTACTATGGCAGAAAGGCAGGACCTGATGGTAATGTTCAATTGTTAGAGGTCGCACCTAGTTCTTCCCGCACCAACCCTTGCATCGAGAACCTAATTATATACTGATACTGATACTTGCCTAGCATTCTGTTGAGGGCATCTGGGGCGGGGGTGACATGACTGCAACTGCCCAAGACCAGTTCACAAAGTCCCCTCCTCCTTCAAGTGCAGCCACTGGAGACCTTTTTTTCATTCAGCTCGAGCGAGGCTTCATCGTCGCGGTGCCTCCACATTTGGTGAGGCCGATCTCGAGTCCGAACTTCCTCTATAAGTCAGTTAGGAAGATCCTACGAGCGAAGCCTGGAATCCCCACTACAGCCAGATCATGTTCCATTGGTTCCTTCGCAGCTGGGATCTGCGTCATCAAAACACCAAAGATGGGGAGCCACGCTTTTGCGAAATCGCGATGTTGGGCAGGGGCTTGGGTCACAGAGGACTTTGTCCTTCTGATTCGGATAGCACTCATTTCCTTGCGAAACGGGAGTTATAGGTTGCAAGAACATTCATGATCAGAATCTGACTCAAATTCCATACCTGCTGCCCTGACGTGTGGTGCACACGTCGTTTACATGGATCTTGCAGCGTGTTGCCAGGCGATTTCTTCAGTACAAAGCCACGGCAAAGCTGGTCGCCAGTGTGGTCCTGAAGACCAAGGCAGACATGTATGCAGGATCATTTGTAGGCATATTAACTTCAAGGTGAAAGCTCAAAACAATGCGACCCTGGTTTGGACCCTGGTATCTCTGGTAACCGTTGTAGAAGGAAACTATGCAAAAGATAGCAAAAGCCCATTGGCTCCTATTTTGTACACACTGACATTCCTTTGAAGCTCAGGCTTGATTCACTTTTACGGCAAGCTTGCCAGTAGCTGTTCAAGTTTAAGGGGAGCAATCTGTGCGAAGTTTACTCCACAAATCGAAGTCGAGCTTTCACTGACAGTGAGTTTGAACATGTTTGAACCTAACAATCTATGAGGTCAACAGAGCCTGCAATACTTCGGATCTTCCAACATTCACAATGTTCCTCTATTATCTATTCATTTGCTGTGGCGTCTCAAGCACGACTGGATGGGGGACGGGATGTATGCAGCAGCTATGCACAGTTTGTTTGAAGCTACTGTATTCCAGGCTTCATGCAGGTAGATGGTGATGATGATGGTCCATTCATGTTACCTCGTACGCCGCGTACACCAACTTCAACTGTTCCAAAGATAGGTGACGAGAGCCTTGTTCCCCCTTGGCCATGCGAAAGCAACCTGTTCAGCAGCGTAGCTGCCAGATGTACTTAGCCGATGCAATTCGTTATTCGCAAGAATTTCTTGCATTGGCGTGTCTTCTTGTGCGTCGGTCATGGTTATGAATGTGAAATTTACGATATGTCCACCCCTTTTTTCAGACTCATCCTTTCCCAAAACCAGGTCCATTGAGTCCATGAATTCTTGGGCATCCTTCCCCGGATCAACCCTTCGCCCCAGTAGCTACTCAGTGCACTCAGTACGTCCACTCAGTTCGACGCAAATCTCGTTGATTCTTGACCGAGATACAAAAGATCTAACCTACAAGCTACCCCGAGCTTTGGTATGGAATCTCCTCTCAAGGACAGAAAATCAATTTGTCCGGAATGTTTTTCTTCTGATGCCTCGCAAGTTTCCTCTTCAAATCTCAATCGGGGGATTTTTTTTCGTGTACAGGAGCTATATACCTGTTCATTAAACCACGACTTCCGCAGTCAACACATAACAGTCGAGCATTTGGATCTTGTGGGGTTCAAATTCACTGAGAACTCACCCCGAGGCCTACTCGACCTCATTCGATCTCACTCGACCTGCCACTCACAGGCAGAGGCCTCAGCAGCCTGGGCCCACCGCCGGCGCCAGGAGCTGCCAATGGCAGTGGCCCGCGCATGTGCGGTACCCGGTGCCGAGCTCTGGGTGGCCTGACGGCAAAATCTAAGAAACACTTGGAAGAAGCTCCCAAACCAACTTCTTTAGAGGCGTATTTGAGTTCCGCTTGGTTCCCTCTGGGTTTTTGATATGGTTGGATCGTTGGTTGAGTATGAACTTATGTCCTCCGACGTCGCTCGTGGTCTCTAGAGCATTCAGCCAAACGGTTGAGGCGATGAACTTCTGCGCGACGGAGGGCATCGAGATCTGGCTGGCTGGTGTGCTCAACGACCCCCGCGGCGCAGGCTTCGCAAAGCGGCTCCTTTTACAGGATGGCTTCATCGCCCTTTGGCAGACATGGCTCGTATGGCGGACATGGGCGTGGCGGCCAGGGGTCATTTTTTGCTGATTTTTGTACAGTGCAGTAGGTCTGAGTTGAGCTTCTTCTTCAGACTCTGGTGGTTGTTGCCACGCCTTTGATGAAGTGTGAGCCTTGTCTTTGCTAGGTCGCCTTTGGCAAGGTCACTAGAGATGGGGTGCACAATTTGACAGTGGAAGCATTCTCGGGGGCCAAACTGTTTTCAAAAGAGACACATGTGAGAGTGGTCGTCTTACAAGGAACACTTGACTGTAGTTGAGGTATCGCAAGTAGTGTGTGAGCACATCCTGAGAAAAAGACAAGACTCGTCCAAGAGAGCATCAGTTCTTCAAGAGAATCTTCCTACCCCGTCTATGCAGGTACAGTCCATACCCATTCCCCAAATAGCCTGTCATGCCCACACGGGTTTGGGAGACGGTAACCCGAACATACCCAAACTCCTCCACCATTTGGTCTCAGTCAGTCTCTTCGTGTCTCAGCCAGATCCGAAAGTGTTCCACTCTCCATGTCCGTCCATCTCTGCCCCACTTCCTTTCTCCCTGATGTCCACATCTTACAGCGATCGGATCCGATCAAGGACAAGGTGGCGGACTTCCTCAGCTTCAACGAAGCAAGACGCTTCGTGATCCGCCTCCTACGGCAGCCGGGGGTCTACCGCTTCGTGACGCCCCTTGAAAGGTGAAGACGGATGGTGGACTAGGGAAGGTCGTATTGGCATGGTGGAATCGTGAACAAAGAAGCGGTTAGGACGCTACTAGGGGCTCCTGGCCGTACTACTAGGAGCAAGAAGCTACTAGGGGCTCCTGGCATCGCTACTAGGAGCAAGGACGCTACTAGGGGCTCCTGCAAGAGTGGAAGGAGAGATTTGAGCTAGTGTGGTTTGGGAGTTGATGTCCGAGAGTATCATAGAACATTTATGAACATTTGTAGTAGCTTGATGAAGCATCCCATCCACCATAATAGAGGTGGAGACCATAGATTTGAATAGGTTCGAATGGTCTCCACGTCTGCTGTGTTTTGCACGTTGGTCACGTGTTGCTTAAGTTTTCGAGGAAACACATGAGCTCTCTGAGGCCTCTTTGAGGCTCCATCATTCGAGCAATAGTCCGCAGGTATCCCATAGTTGTTCGATGAATTGATGCTGTCAAGAGTCGCACCGTTGTTCTCGGTTTCAGTATGTTTTAGAGGCTTGTCGAGCAGAGATCATTCGCTTGTCAAGACTCCCGTTGTACATTCTGAAACTTCGCAGAGCATCTCCAGAAAGATCGTGAAGCCCGACATATGGGCCATTGGTGAATCAGAATCAGGGCCAATTCACCTTGACGCGAACCGGTGAACAAATATGTAGACACGACATGGCCGACCCTGTGTCAGTGGATATTAAAATCCCTAGAGCCAGAGTTGTGAGACATGACGTGTTATATATGTCAAACAGAAATGGTCCAGACAAGACACGTCTGAAGGCAGATTTGGTTCTCCAGCTCCAGCAACAGACAAATCCATCGAACGCATATCACATATTGTCACACATCCATATCCACGGTGTCATCCATATGCCAGATGCTGAGGTGGTTGAACCGTGATCCTGAGATGCAGAAGTGGTTTGCCCGCATTGCTAAGCGCGAGGATGTCATGCTTTTCATCACGGAGCTCTTGCAAGAGCCAGGTGCGCCATGTTTGAATTCGTGCCTGCGGCAGGGCTGGCGTTTTTCCTTTTTTCTTGTTCACGCAACTGTACCATTTTCTATATATAGACATATTTTTTACTGGGGTCAGGTTGCAGCGGATTGGGATTGGACACCTCCCGGAGGTCTCGACAAGTTCATCGTCCAACTGCTACTGCGGCGTGGCAACGTGCCTCGGCTTTGACGTGTTTTTGTCGAGCTGGCAAACCTCTTCTAGTTGACATGTCTATCATGCATCATGCTGAGTCTTTGGATCAACACCTGCAAAGGGGAGGCGGTGCGATCAATATGCATTTCGGATCTGCCTCATCGGAGCATGATGATCGACATATTTGTTTGAATTTCAGGATTTTCAACAGGCTTCTTGAGAAACCACTGCCCCAACCTTGGGCTTTGCTGGAACAAGGGTCATTTTCAGCCATAGGGCTGCGAGTTGAGTTTGGCCGATTCGGGCACCAAGGACAAAGCCTTGCGATCGATGCTGGATTTCTGGGTTCACACCGAGGGCTCCTTTGCTTCGGTCTTTGGCTCCTTCTCGAAGAAGCCAGGCGAAGCGAGAGCGGGAGCAGCGACACAGGAGCAGCGAGCAGGGCCAGACCCGGACTGAGAACTTGACGATATAAAGCTTGGGTATTTGATGATTCTGACCCACTCAGTGACTCTTTGGACTTGAGACATCTTCCTGGGTGTTATCAGGGGATAAAGCTCTTCCCTCCCGAAGCATAACTGGGTAGAACCGGGTAGAAGTGTCTCACGGGCCACGTGGGGTATTGCCACTCTTGTTGGGCTTCTCCACAGGCGTCGACCGAGCTTTGGCGAGGGTGGTCATCAGCCCAGGCTCCTTGGCGCTGTAAGGGAAACGTGGAAAGCACGCTCACGGAGTGGGGGTGTTCTTGTGAATGGTTGCTGGTATGGTAATACTGCGGCGAGTACATGGAATTCCACAAGCATTGAAAGGTCTAATATGCATGTCATGTGCATTATTACTGCAAGTCTTCCGAGACTTTGACGCACAACATCCCTCAACTGTGCGATTGAATCAAAAGCGGAACTTGTGATTTCCCCAGGTTCTCGTCAGTGACCGGGTTGTTGTCGAGACAAGCTTTGCACTCTCAACATGAAATCTGAGATTAACTTCTAGATTCTAGAATCTAGAATTTGTCGTGCTTCGTCCTGTTTTGCGATGCTGTCTGGACAGAAGCAATTCGACATGCTCTGCAGGGGGTGCGCCTTTTCGAATCTGAAGCATTCATTTCCTCCGAAAAGCATCTCCAAGAGACTCTTCCCAGCTATCAACTCTCCAGCAGTTGAGAAACTATGAGCCACCGGGTTGAACTGTTGGAATGCTACTTTGGGGCCCGCGCACTGAGGCTTTTTAGATGGCTTCGTGTTCAGGCCTGGAAGGGGACTGAGGGACCCGTTTTGGAAGACCCACCCTGGGCTTGGTTCCGGTCTTGGCACGGCTATTCACAACGATGGGACTTCGGGCCACTATAGGGATTCTGGCACTCTGAGAAATGTATCGAGGTCTCCAAGTTGACAAGAAGCGAAACCCTCACAGATCAAAGAGATGAATGCCGGTCACGGCCCATGGAGTCCATGTCCGTTCCTTCCCGAGGAAGTTCCTTTGGCAGGAAGGCCTGGGCGACTTGGCTTTGGAAGCTGCGACGCTGGTGTCTTGTCCCAACATGCTCATCGGGCTCGGGAAAGAGGAAGACCATCTGAAGACAGTAGACCATGCTGGAGCAGAAACATTGTGGGATATTGTGGGGAAGTTCGCGCACTTATGGCTTATGGCCACTTTTTGCAACATGTTGTGGCAAGCTCAAGTTCTCCTTCCGCAGCTTGACATTTCAATTGACCGGTGAAGCCCGATGCCTTTGGGGAATCGTGGTGGTTCTTTGCTTGACTCAACCAGGTTGGAGTGCGCGGGCTCATGGAGACGGTGCTTCCTTTGGCCTTCGCAGTGGTCTTGGCCATCTTGGCCTTTTACTTCCAAGGCCGCTTCACCATCTTCCCTTTTGACTTTGAAATTCGTCCACCCGAATTCTGCTCCGCTGATATACAATTGAACGGGAAATTTGGTTTGGAAACTCGAGGGAGAACAGTCTTGGGAGGTCCACAGAGTTTCCAACGGATTTCAAAGGAGACATGGCGACTCGGCCTCGCCAGGTGTGTTCAGGGAGATTGACGTCGGAACATTGTGCCTTGGTCCCTTTGTGTCGGAACTTGCCCTTGTGAGGTTTCGACAATCGAGCTGTGCCAGTTGTTTTCACAGATCGCGGAATTGGCGGGCAGAATGACTGACTGTGAGTCCAAAGATGGTATGTTCATGTACTGTATGTTCCTTGGTCACCTGCCAAGCAGCCCAGCGCCAGAAAGCATGTTGTGGCGGAAGTTCTTAGTACTCCCATGTCAGGGCAGGAATGTGTCTCAATCTCCTTTTTGCAGTCGATCAAAATCCACTAACAGTTGTTAGGACATGCTAGGACAATCACGTGCCATGTGCAGTATGCCTACTTAGATTCTGTGGTAGGAGTCATCAATGGTCAGATTTTCCTTTGGCCAAAAACACAATCCGAACCAACAGAATAGATCACTTTCCGATAGCTTGTCTTTTATACATGTGAAAGTGGTTTGTTTTGGTTTGTTCATAACATTTCATAAAGGCAAGTGGGGAAGCGGGGGCCCAAGCCATCGAAGAGGAAATTAGCAGGCCACATGTGTAGGCTCGTCATGACCTATAGGCTTATTGGGACTAAGGCTAAGGGTTTCTCCACGAGACCGGGTCCTCGATGATCACTTCGTTTCAAGTCTGGTACGAACTCAACAATAGCTTCAATAACTTCACAATAAGTCCCAGTTTGTTTCTGACATGACCACGACAAAGGGGGCGACACTCCGGGCACAGAATTCAGGAACCTGCGGTCACTGGAGTCCGTACTTGGTGCGGCGGTGGAGGAGGCAGTGGCTGAAAGGACTGACTGGAGGAGTGCTCATCTATTTGAAGAGACACAGAGGTTGTTTCTGACGTGCTGAACGGCACAACCCTTGTTTCAGGGATGCCGACTTTATTGCTTCTACAAGCGGGAGTTCCAGTCAGATTAGTACTGGATCTCGCAGCACTATGAAGGATCAAAGGGCCCATCAACAAATCGTCATTCCACGGCTTTCCTCACTGAAATGCACTCACCGCACCTGCATGGCCCCTGCCCACCGATGAAGAGATGTTTCGCAAACAACACTGGTCACTAGTAGCGTCCTTGCTCCTAGTAGCGATGCCCTTTGTTACTAGTAGCTTCTTGTTCCTAGTAGTACGGCCTGGAGCGCCCCTAGTAGCGTCCGAACGCTCCTGGTAGATCGGCAATCCGACCAGGTGAGCCTTATGGACTTGGTTCTGCCCTTTGTGGCCGCTTGAGCGTCGTCGGGGCTTGGAGCGGTCGCGTCTCGAAATCCGAAAGCAACCAAGAGCAGTGAACATAGACCATCAGAATACCGCGGCAAACCTCTATAATCCTTCAGTGTGACCCACTTCGGAGTGACCTCTAATCCACAACATCGCAAGTCTTTTCACTGAGTTCGTGAACCACTGCAGGATACTTGCTTGTGTGCCCGCTTTTCAGGGACCGGCTGTGTGGGAGATCACCCAACAACCCCCGGCCACAACTGTCCACTTGGTTTGCAAGTGACCCAGAGCGTGATAGACAAGAGTTGAATCTATCGAGGTATGGCCAAGAACCAGCAGAAACTATTGGTACTTTCATGTACTTTCTGTACCTGTACGTCTTTGTTCTTTCCCTTGAAAAGCAGGGCGTACATAGATCATCATATTTGTCATAGATTCTTTCAGATTCCTGAGCCTAACGTCGCAACCCCCACCGAGGCGGGCCTGTCGGGCTTCTCGGCCGGGAGCTTCTTTCGTGCTCGGCGGGAGGAAAAAGGGACCGCCGCATCGAGGCTCCGGTCGTGCTCAGCGGGGCCAGCGACATCGAAGGATGACGAGACTGTTTGGACTCCGGAACAAGGCTTGGAGAATTCACTTGAAGGTACAGGTGATTGAAAGTACACTTCAAGGTTCGGGAAAGCCACCAAGGGCGATTGGAATGGGTTTGTGCATGGGGAAGAGGGAGTTCAAAGGGATATTTGAGGGAGAAAAGCAAGGTCCAAAGGTGTATAGAATATCTACATATTGGTTAAACCATGAAAAGAAGGACATGGAAAGGGACTATTTATTCAATCCCTGCCGTTCAACTGCGGTCACTGACCTCGCTTGTCTTGATGGGCTGGTAGAGGAGAAGGGACACAAGCAGCCCCTGTCCTACTCAATGTTCCTACGGACGGAGGGAGCTTTCCGTGGCAAGGATTTATATTTTTTGTTAAATCATAGGTCATAGGTTCTGGACAAGGGCCATGTCACACCTCATCCATGCAAGCAAGAAAGAGTGCTCTTGTGGCTTCACTGTCCGCATGAGCTGCAACATGGACGCCAAGTTGTGGGCAGCTTTTTCAAGGGCTGACCATAGACCAGAGGCTTTCAATCAGAAACGTATCAAGGATAGAAGAGCATCCACACATCGACTCATCCTACCGCATCGACTCACATACAAAATGCTTGATGACCCTCGCGCCATGGCGATGAAGGTGTCCGTGTTCCAGATGAGTGGCCAGATGACCATCGTAGAAGTGATGCCAGACACCAAGATCTCTGACTTCAAATGGCAGCTCACAGCGCTGCAGTCTTCAGATCATGTCACCAGGAGAGTAACGACTGTAGAGTTGGTGCTTGATGGCCAAAAGTTGGAGGGTGATGAGAATGCGACTCTGCTGGACACTGGAATCTCCGCTGAAACAGAGGTGCATGTCCTTTTCTCAGTGGATGCAGAGGAATGTCGCAGCTGGGAAGAATCTGGGTACGATGTCCAAGAGTTGCTGATTGTAAGAATTCCTGACTCCGAGACTGAGATTCTGCCTTTTGGTTTCGAAGGGTGCAGCTCTTTAATCAGCATAACCATCCCAGAGTCTGTGACGCTCATCGGAGACTCTGCCTTTCATGGCTGCAGCTCCTTGGCGAGCTTGACAATCCCCAATTCAGTGACGTCTATTGCATACAGCGCTTTCAAGGACTGCAGTTCCTTGACTAGTTTGGCCATACCTGACTCTGTGACCCTCATCGATGAAGCCGCGTTTCAAGGCTGTAGCTCCTTGGGAAGCCTCGAGATTCCAAACTCTTTGACTTGTATCAGGGACTGTGCCTTTGCCAGCTGCAGTTCCATGCGAAGTCTCACTATTCCAAATTCTGTGAGTTCGATTAGATCTGCTGCCTTCAAAAACTGCAGCTCCTTAAAACGCCTGACAATTCCCAGTTCTGTGACCCATATTGGGCACAGTGCCTTCGCAGGCTGCAGCTCACTGAGCAGTTTGGAAATCCTCCCTTCGGACTCTGTGACCCGAATTGGGGAGTCGGCTTTCAAGGGGTGTAGTGCCTTGAAGAACCTCAGTCTTCCAGAATCTGTGGCGGACATTGGGGACTTTGCCTTTAAAGGTTGCAGTGCTTTGCAAAGCTTAACCATTCTGAACCCAAAGACCTATCTTGGGCCAGGTGCCTTTGATGGCACCTCCTTAGTCGAGCTCACCATCCCCGACTCTCTTAGAAAGACGTTTCACAGCGAAAAGGAAGTGCGGCCTCCCGGCCTCCCGGTTGAAAGCACTCCACCGGATTGAGCAAAGAGATCCGTCAAGCTCTCCGAGAAGAAAGGGATGGACTTGGTGCCAATGAATCGAATGAATGGATCCTAGCTCATGGACTTGGCTCAACTTTTGAGAAACACCATATGCTGGGAGTGGGCCATGAGGCCATGAGTGAAGGACACACTGAAGACAGGTACTTGCAGAGCATTTCACCAATTCGTAAAGCATCGCGAAACATGGTAAAATTCGACGAAGGCCCACCCTTGTTTGGCTTGAGTCCAGGTCAGACCCACCACGTCGACGTCGTGGGCATGTGCGGGCGCGCGGATTAGGTGGTATGGCCACTGGGGGAGTGTTAGCTGAGCTTTTCAAGAGGTACTCTCAGAGAAGCCGCCCTAAACGAACCCTGATCCTGATTGGTCATCTTCAACACACGTTCCACCAACTCTGGCACCCTTGACTTGCTTCAGGCAGCCACATGCCTACTCAGTCTCACCGTTGCCGTTGCACCTTGGGTGCCACGGGTCAAGAGACAGCTTGGAATCCAGATACAGTGAATCACATGGCAGATATGTCATTTCACAACACTCAAACTTCGCCTTAAGCAGTGTGATTGACATTCATATCTCCTTCCATGCTAGCGATTTGTCTGGACGTCAGGGAAGGCCCCTTCTAAGCGGTTGTTCAAGGAGCCCTGGTTATTGGTCAAGTAGGGCTCTCAAGCAGAAGAGGATCCAGTTTCATGGACAACAGAGCTGGAGCAGACCCGTCCTTGACCTATAGAAACACTTTGCCTCGAGCCTCGGGTGTACCATCGATTCAATCGATTCCACTGAAAAGGTGCTCATGCTCAGTGGTCGCCGATGATGGCCTTGGTTCCAAACATCATTTTGTTGCATCGCTTGTGACAGTCCCGGGTGGTGGGTACGCACAAACAAAGGTAGGGACTAGACCGTGGAGACCTCAGAGATTGCTTAAGCACTGTACTCATGGTGTGACTTAGATATTTTGGTTTTGCAAGGAGTTTGCGGATTGCAAACAATGTGTCCACAATACATTTCATTAGCCAAAATGGCCGTAGCCATTTTGGCTCAAGGATCAGCCCCTGATCCATCAAAGATCGAACTTTTGCGAACTTTTGCGACTTTCGCTTTTCGCTCTTTTCTGACTTTCGCCGCCATGGCGGAACCCTTCGACTTCGAACTTTTGGACTCTGCGGAGGACTTTGTGATCCTGGGACCGGATCCCATGGAGCAGGAGGTGGCAGCGAGGATCCATCGGCGGTGTCAAGCAGCCGCAAACGCCCCTTGGATCAGGGAGACGACGCGGGAGTCCCGGCAGGTGCCTCTGGCCCTGACACTGGGATTCCGTCAGCGAGTCCCTCTGAAACTGGTGCCTTGGATGGGGGTGACCATTCGAGAGCCTTGGCAGGTGCTTCATGCCCTGATACCGAGCCTCCCCCGGATGTGTCCCTGTGCCGGCCTCAGGGGCTTTGTCGCCGCTGGGCAAGCAGCTGCCGCCGGTGCCTTCCTCGACTTTGCGGACGAGTCTGGACACTGAGGTTCCGATGGAGCAGCGCTTGCAGGATCCTGTGACCTACTCCTTTGCCCAGGACGGGAACATCCTTCTGACCAATGTCATGGCTGGCCTTCCCTGCCTCCCGAAGAAACTGGCGCAGCCGCTGCGGAGCCTCCAGGTGGGTGAGATCGTTGAGCTTTGCTCAAGTTTGACGTGAACAAGCTCACCCCGCCGGCCTTTGCTCGCATTGTTGAGGTCTATGCCATTGCCAAGGACTTGGCGCAGGAGATTTGGGAGGCCAAGCACTTGCCCAAAGGGGCGCGCTCCATGGAGAAGCTGACGACCCTCCCGGAGGTGGAGGACAAGCTGCCCTACATGTGCGCCAGCTGCTTCACGAGCTGGATCTTGCCAGCCAAAAAGAAGTGCCTCCACCGTGGTTCTACGGAGGGGAAGGTTCCGACGGCTCTGTGACGGTGGATGGAGTCACTTGGACCATGAGCTTTGATGCGGACAAGCAGCTCTGTTGGCAGTCGGATGCCCCCGATTTGGGGGACACTCAGAAGTCCCTTTGCTCGGTGGAGGTTAGTGTGGCAGGTGGTGGCGCCTCCGTTCTGCCACTGGCCACAGCCGTAGAGTGGACCGTACCACTTGCAGTCGCCCGAGTCGTAGGGAAAGCCCCTGGTACCGGCTTTTTGCTTTTGAAACGAGACGGACGTGACCTTTTGTTTTCTCGTTTTCGATGTGGGACTTGGGGCCTTGTGCTTGTTCCGCAGCCATTTGAGGGTACTTGGCGCTGGCGTGAACCTGGCGGCAGTCGGGCGGAGCCTCCGGTGTGCATGGACGGCTCCCCAGCCTTGCTCCATGGAGCTTCAGCACTATGCCCTGAAGCCCCTCCCACATGCAGGACACCCTCAGACGCAATGGCCTCTCGCCCGTCCAGGCAGACGGGGAATGTCTGACCGCCCTGATCATGGCGGCTCACTACGGGGAGGCGGAATTGCTCATGGGCTTGTTCGAACCCTTTCTAGTGATTGATCCTGCACAGACACCGACTGGAGTGGTGAGCACAGAGTTCCTGGACTTCTTAATCCACTCCACCCTGGACAACATGCCTCAACCTACGACTCCAGAACATGCTGAAGAAGTGGCGCTGGCCTTTGGCCGCCTAGCCCATGCCACCGCTCAGGGGCGCCACTCGATGACCTACAATGACCGAGAACGACGGTGGGCCGCAGCGGACCGGGTCAACTGGCTCCGAACCCCAATCGAGCCTCTTCCGGCGCTGAAGGCCTTGGAGAAGTGGCGGCACTGGAAACCCGGTCGCATCCGGGACATGGAACCATCCACCCAGCGACGACTGGAGAGTGACCTCCGGCTCCACTGGGCGAGGAGGCTCATTGCCCACATGGCGCCCTATGCCAATGAGATCCCCCACCTCCAGCCAATACATGGGCCAGACCTCTTCCAGGAGTACATGGACCTCTTGGGTGACACACGCTTCCGCGCCCTACGTATTCACTGCCTGGGCCTTGAGCAACTTATCCGGATGGGGTTCAACCAGATCCCCTGGGATGAGGCGGCGGTGCGCGCCCTCCTCAACAAGCTGCGCGACACGGAGGCCACCCCGCACAAGATCCAGCGCATCTGGGACACCCTTCGCTGGTTCTCCAAGAGGTTTGGACTGTTGGATGTTGCCTCCCTCGGTCGGCTCCAGGAGAAGCGCAAAGCACTGCAGGACCAACTGACGCCTATGGTGTCAAAGCCTCAGCGGAAGGCCATGGTTCCCTCCAAGGAAGTGATTTGGGCGGCTTGGATTCCCCCCCCCTAGGTGCTCCGAGCCCTGATCAGGGGGGAATCCCCCTGCTGGACCAGTTCATCCTGGGAGTGGTCCGCTTCCAGGTTGCATGCAGTGCGAGGTTCAATGACCTCCAACATACCTCGACTAGCAGCCTGCAGATCAGTTCCTCCACCATTGAGCTCAGTGCATGTGTCCGCCTTCAAGATGAAGAAGTCCCCGGTCCCTCTCATTGCGCCCAAGTATTCCTTCACGGGCCACGATTGGTGGACCCCACTCACCATCACTTGGCGCAAGATGCACGCACTTGAGGCCTTCGTGGACTCGGACTACCTGATCCCCACACTGAGCAAGGATGGTCTGGGCCTGATTCCTCGACCCTCCTCACCGGACAGGGCGCTTCGATGGCTCAAAGCAGCGCTGGGACGACGAGGCCTACGAGGCCCACAGGTGGAGAACCTCTCTTGGCACTCCTTCCGGGTCTTCATCCCTGATTGCGCCTTCCAGCTGCACATCCCTCGAGACCAGCGCCAGTACCTGGGCAACTGGACCACTGAATCCGCGGACATCTACACCCGGGAGAAGCGCAACGTGGTCACCCGGGTTTGGGAAGAAGTGGCGTCGAAACTCACCTCCTTGAATCTTGGTGGGGCACGGATGGTCCGGGAAGACCTGAACCACCCGGACTGGGCGGACCCGGGGGTGGTGACCATCGACAAAGAGGGACCTGGACAACCCGGCACCCCTCCGGCTAAGCTCGCTCCTGCCGGCCCGACGGCCTCTGAGGCCCACCCGGAGAGCACGGCCAGCTGGGAGATGGTGGATGCGGAGAAGATCCCAGCTGACTTGGTCGCTGATGCCTCCGCAACCTGCACCACACCTTCCCCGCAGACTGGCAGACACCATCAGCCCCACATGCGCCTCTGCCTTCCGTCCTGCGGGATTGGCTGATTTTCGAATGCCACCCAGTGTAAGCCAGGTGAAGACCTGAAAAGGACAGTTCAAACCTGTAAAGGCAGACACTACCACCTCTCTGAAAAGAGGTGCGAGCTGCTTCTGTGATGCTGCTGTCTGCCTTTTTGGATTGATGTTTGGGGACACTTTGGTTTTGCAAGGAGTTTGCGGATTGCAAACAATGTGTCCACAATACATTTCATTAGCCAAAATGGCCTGCCATTTTGGCTCAAGGATCAGCCCTTGATCCATCAAAGATCGAACTTTTGTGGACCTAGTCACTTGTGTGTGCAATTACCGGGGCTATGCTGCCCTGGGGGTGCATTGCAGACCCAGCCGTCCTTCATGACGGGGCAGTTGTGCGAGCGCCCACAGTTGCCTTGGCACGTTTTCCGGACGTGGAAGTCGCGGCAGAAGGGCGCGCCGCAGTGGCCCAAGAGGAAGGCCATGATGACTTCGTCTTGCCCTTGTCTTTTGTCTTGGACTTCCCCTTGCCTTTGGGAG
>CAXAMN010025495.1:249573-279700 GCA_963970005.1 Durusdinium trenchii
TTGAGTGAAGAAAGGATTTGAGGAAAGAGTAGGAAGGGCAGAGTGTAAAGATAAGGGTAGAACCCCATCAATGCAAGCAAGTGATGCTTAGCTTTCTCAAACAGCAACAATTTTCTATTTAAGGTTTGCGCTTTTTTTGGCCGGCGCGTTTCTAGTTGCAATGAATTTGTCCAAGCTACATTCACAACTGGAGGACAGGTGTTCACAACAAAGTGTAGATTTGGTTTCTAGATGGATGGTATATTATAGGCGACCAGTTTGTTCCTTTGAGAATATGTTTGAACACATAATTTTGAATGCAGTTAGAATTGTTTTTAATGTTTAGGATTAGCCTGCCCTTCAAAGTAGCCAATCAGTTCCAAATGCATCTGGAATTCATCGTTTCGACCGGGAAAAAGGAAAGGCAGCGTTTTTGTTGGTCGTTTTTTTGCTGGTAAAGTGCATGGGTTGCATGTATGTTGGATCAATGGAATGTCATTTCTAACTTTCTAACTGCATATTTTACTAATTCTAAGTGCATAATCCTTGAAAAACAATTCTAACTACTAAAAAGCGCCAATTGCATTCTATCTGTAGAGAAAAATCTAATTCTAAGTGCATCCCTAGAAAATTTGACAATTCTAAGTGGTAGTCCGCCACTATATATATATATGAAACAAGAAGCTACTAGTAACAAGTGCATCGCTACTAGGAGCAAGTGCCTTACTAGTAGTAACAAGAATCTACTAGGAACAAGTAGAAGTTGCAGAGGGACTTGGTAGAGTGAGATCTTGTCGAAGGGCAGACTTCTAGTATTCTAGTATGTGTTTTGCTCCATCCGCAACGAATTGCTCGCACCCGAATGTCATTTATAAGACTTTTTGGTGAGGCCAAGTCTTTGCCTCCTGCAACAGCTGCTGAGCTCTTCCATCGAGGCGTGAGGCTTTGTGGAGCTGAGGGGTGCGATGTAAGCAGATATCTTGCTGCTGGGGAAGGCAAACAAATGCATGGCGAGAAGAATTCGCAGGTTTCGGAGCATAGCTACTGACTGTCTCAACAAGAGAAGGCAAGGGGTCTTCGAGCTTCTGTCATGTATGGGATCATTTCATCAAGGTACCAATCACAACTTGAGACAGTGCAGCAGCCTGAGGGTTGGTCTCTTTGCCACCGCTGGTAGAGCTGACGTTTTGTGGTGTCCTTGTCTAGGTCTCCTGTTTCGCCCCGGCTGGAGATCCTCATGACATTGCTCGGGATGCATTTCGGAGTTTGCTTCAGCACAGTGGATGGTCGGACGCATGGTCTTCCGTGGTCTTCTGTCACTTTTTGGTTGAGAAAAAAACTGCCGCAGACCAGGCGACCGCTGTGTCGTTCAATGCGGTGCTCAGCGTTTTAGCCTCCTCAAGCCAGTGGGAGAAGGCTTCTTGGACCGCAGAAGTTGGTTTGCCGGTTGGTGGCAAGCAGCGGTAGACTCGGTAGACCGGTAGACCAATTACTCGGAAGGATCTGAGCCACATACTTGTACTTTGAAATCTTTGAAGATATTGAAGTTTGATGATGTTTCTTTGTTTGGGCTGGGTAGTTGGGTGCAATCGTTGGGATCCCTGGAAATGGCCTTCAGGTACACTTGAGCATCGTTAGTTCTTTTGGTATGTAAGGCTTTACATGAAAGTGGAACATAGTGGAACTGCATCTTGGCCCGCTTAGGCAATTCTCACTTGTGCCCACATTTCTCCAAGACTGCGCAGAACCACCCGCTTTCAGTCTTACGAGATCGAACTCTGGAAGAAAACACATACCACCAAGGGCTAACACTGTTCATGAAATGTTGGACAGATCAAAGTGTCAATGCTTCACGGAACGGCCCGGAAAGGGTTGTGGAATCATCAGCTCCCCTGAACCATGACCTGAATGACAACTAGCCACTTTACTTTGTTTCATCTGATGGATGTGGGCTCATGAAGCTGCTGTTTTTTTCCTGCTCTCAGCGTCGCTGTTTGTCGGTGCTCCTGTTTACTTGAAGTTGATTGGCCACACCCTGCAGCCACGGGTACCTGAAGATCCCAGGGACAAGGGCCTCTCTACTGGGAGCTGCACCAACTTTGGAGGCCCTCCAAGTCAGATATCGACTTCGGCAAGCAGCAACCGAGCCACTGGTTATCGACCTTTGTGGTTCCAGATTCTCAGCTGATCTTTTGTCCACAGTACAAAGTGGACACCAACGAGTTCCTGCAGCTCTTCCGGTGGCTCGTTTCGATAAGGTACGCAGCCGCGGCATAAAGAAGCTACCAAAAACGACAAACTCTTTTTTGGCGGAGGCATTGAATGTGCCAGTTCCATCCAGTTCAAGCCCTGAGACACTTGAGTTTTGCTGCAGAGCACCCACACGGTTTTGCGTGATTGTCTACTTCAGATGATGAAGTAGCAGCGTAAGTGAATCAAAGCTCTCCACGCTGCAACACATTGCCGTCTATCTGACAAAACCCGAAGCAGACTAGAAGCGCATGAGACTGATTCAAGCCTCAATATTTTCGACCACATCTATAATAACGCCACTTGCAACCTGGTTTTCCGAATCTACGCAGAAGACTACGAGCTTTTTTTGCTGCCTAGGCCTGCTTGTCATGAGACCTCCCTCTTGTAAGGTTTCCAGTGTAGATGGAACTCCTTCGTGTCTACAAATTGGACAGAGGGAGTAGAGAGTCCATGAGAGTTTCATATATAAAACATCTCCGGCAGCTCAAGTCAGAAACGACCAAGAGCCCAAAGTATTCAAGGGGCCGTTCGGGAGCAATGATCTTTTTGTTTTGCTTCACTGACACACACACACACACACATACACACACATACATACGTGCATGGCTAGTGGTGAGAACAGATTCTGGTGATGAGACAAGCTGCACTGGCGATGTGTCGTGGAGCAAGAGTTGATGGTAGCCTTGAGGACATGGGTCATGTCATGTTGACTGTGCGGATGGCACGTGCTAAGGCCTTGCACGTCTTGAAGGATGCTCAAGCGAGATCTTTGGAGACAACTACAGGTGCGACTCATGCTCCTAGTAGCGTCTTGTTCCTAGTAGTACGGCCAGGAGCCCCTAGTGGCGTCCTTGCTCCTAGTAGCGATGCCAGGAGCCCCTAGTAGCGTCCTTGGTCCTAGTAATGGAAGTTGAGAATATTTGTATTTCTTTTTGACATTTTCTGTAGCCCGCAGGGGTGGGCCGTAGTAGGCTCAAGTAGCTAGTAGTATATAATAGCAAGGGAAAGTAGCAGCTCTAACTAGCTATTACCGCTTAGGCTTCAAGGAAGCTCCCCCCGCCTATGATGGCGGGAACCTTAATGATGGCATGGTCACTGTTAAACCTGCGATTTATGCCTACAGCCCAACGATGTAGAGTCCAGAGTGACTTTAAAGTGCTGTGTGCCAACCCAGTTCTACATTCAACCTGGAATGCTTGACAACACCATTCGAATCTTCGCACCATAGATGTTCTGGACCGTGGTCACTGCATATAGATGCTATCGGAGGCTGCAACACGGCCGTGAATGCTTGCATCCGCGGCAAACACTGGCAAGAGGCACCAGACGGCGACCGACGTTGGTTTATCTTTCAAGGGGAGACTGGACAACCAGCTCTCTTGGTCCATTTGACGAGTGACCTCCCTATTTGAGTCACAGGAAACAGCAAGAAACCCTGGGGTTCGGTTCGATTGGGCTTGTATGCCTAAAAAGTTCCTGCTAGGTTTCGGTTCGTGGGGTGTTCTCCACATGGCTCTAATCTGAACAGACACACGTGCGTGCAGCTGTCAACGGTACTACGGCTCATGTTTGCGCTAAGTGAAGCAAAAGCTATTTTTGGCCGAGTTAAACATGTTTATTGAGATCTACTGAATAAGAATGAATAAGAAAAATCACACACTTATGGATATGCGTACTGACTTGACAGCGGTGCCACACGCCAGCCTAGGTTACCATTTCCTAAGAGTACAGGTAAAACCTAATGGAGGCTGGGGGTCTTCAAACGGAAGTGAGGCCCAAAGCGCAAGCACCAAATCGACGAGTTCGGATCGACAAGATGACGGCGGTCCGTGCACATCTGCAGAATTAAAAGGAATAAATGGCCACCAGCTGCGTCTTACAATGCGTCCCGGTGCACCAAGCAGGTACGTTTTCACGACAGCTTGGATGGGTCTTCGTTGGCCCATGCCATCTAAGTGTCCATGGGCCCCCTGCTGAAAAAAAAGAAGAAAAACACAATCCGAAAGGATCCCTGTGACTACAAGGGGCACATACACCCCCTTTTCGAGGGGAGGCGAAGAGGTAAGGTGAGGGCCAATGTGCACGTGTGCGCGCACAAGAGACAAGAGAATGAAGACATGACAAGAGGACGAGACGGGACAAAGGTGCGTGTGGTTGAAATGAAAGGGGAACCAAGTGCAGAGGGACACCCGATGAAGCCCAGCTCATTGTAAAGACCTGGGCGACCTGAAACCTGTGTTTACATGTATGTAGAAGTGCACGTACACACTAAGGCCGGGACCAATGTGCGCGCAACGAAGAAAAGGATGAGATGACCAGACATGAAGACAGGAGGACATGAAAGAAAAGAGGAAACAAAAGTGTGTGAAGGGGAAGGGATGAAAGGAGAACCAAATGGAGGGGACGAGAACCGATGAAGCCGAACCTCATTAAAACGACCTAGGAAAACCTGCCTCGTTTGAATGTATACGCTGTATGTGCACCCAAGGTTTCGACAGGTTCCAATGAACCTTGAACAAACTTCGGTCGCTGCGACCACGTACAGCATGCCCGAGGGCGGCCACCTCTGACCGCTGCGGTCACGTAGAGGCATGAGCCAACTTGGAATTCCAAAGATGAGACAAACATCCAAATTCTTGTGGCATGAGCCAGCTTCGCCCGCTGTGGGCACTTACGTTTCCAAAGCAAGGGAAACAACGACAAACCCCCGTTCGACGGGTCCACGGGAGGCACTCTACGGGCTCATTCCGGGTTGGCACGAGGCCAAACACACTTATGGATATGCGTACTGACTTGACAGCGGTGCCACACGCCAGCCTAGGTTACCATTTCCCAAGAGTACAGGTAAAACCTAATGGAGGCTGGGGGTTTTCAAACGGAAGTGAGGCCCAAAGCGCAAGCACCAAATCGACGAGTTCGGATCGACAAGATGACGGCGGTCCGTGCACATCTGCAGAATTAAAAGGAATAAATGGCCACCAGCTGCGTCTTACAATGCGCCCCGGTGCACCAAGCAGGTACGTTTTCACGGCAGCTTGGATGGGTCTTCGTTGGCCCATGCCATCCAAGTGTCCATGGGCCCCCTGCTGAAAAAAGAAGAAAAGCACAATCCGAAAGGATCCCTGTGACTACAAGGGACACACACACACTGTCGTGTTTCAATCTGCCAAACTTTGCGCCCGGCGCGCGCCGTGTGATATCAACATTATGAATGCTACTGGTAATGTCTGTTGAATGCGCCTGGCCCGTGCCCTGTCTGTTGAATGCGCCTGGCCCGTGCCCGGCCCGCGCTTGGGGTGCCCTAAAATTGTTCCAAGCCGATCACAGCCGGGCCGGCATCTTGCTGTGCCTACTGACCCCGCAATGAGTCTTTAAGACATGATCGACGATCCCACGATCATCAGCTTATATTTACACTGCCGGCCTGTCTGGAAAGGGGCGGAGGGTGGCTGGGTGCATGGTGTTTGTAGTGATTCAGACAGGGATAGACCTGGACCTGGTTCAGACCCCTCTAGCGAGGCTTGAAACGTCGGAAAAGGACGCTGTTCCTTTCTCTTTCTGTGAAAATTGTGGTTGGGCGGGTGCGAAGTATTTCAGACCCATTTGATCCCATTTGCCGTTCAGACTCTCAATAGACACGTCCCAATGGAACATGCAACCAAGCTGCTAGATTCTAATTTGTCATCAAGTAACTGCCCTCTACCGTCCTCCACCCTTTCTGGTTTCATTTATTATAGGGAACTGACGGATTTTGCCGCGTATGTAAACTTTGGCGCGTCTCGGGGTGAGAGTGTGGTGCGAGCATCAAAACGGGTAAAGAAACTGGAGGTTCCACCGGGTGAGGGCACCATTCAATCACATCGAATGTTTCAATGTGTGTACAGTAACAAATATCATTCTCGCCGTCGCTTTCCATTTTCCTTTTCTTCTGCCAGCCTTACTTTTGAAAGTTCACGCTGCCTTTCGGATGGGCCTGTAATGGGTGTTGTGCCTCCGTGCCTCCCTTGAAACACGATCAAGGCCCCACCAACAACGAACATGCACGCGGACACCTTTTAAATTAGAAGCAAGTAGTCCAACCGCAAACCGTATCAGATCCGAGACTCTTGTTAAAACCAGTTCTTAACACTGAATGAACAACAGCAGCTCATCACAACGGTGCTTTAGACAAATAACGCGTGGGAACACACGTGCGGTTTGGCTTTGTTCGGTTCGGCTGATGGGCTTAGTTTGCCGGGTCGTTTGGGCTCAGTGATTGCCAGTTCAGTTCAATTCGCAAGTTCTGGAGACACACCAAGTTTTTCGAGCAGAGAGAGGGGCTTATCTCTTTCTGAACCACTAATTAGTACTTGCGGGCCGCTTTTCATCCTCGATCAAATCATCACACGGTGGTTTGCTCGGATCAGCGCTGGGAGATCCGGAGTGCAACACATGCAGCTGATTCTGATTCTGCCCGGCCTCGGCACAGGGCCTTTGGTTGGCCACCTCAGGCACTTCCAGCCACCCGGCGGACGATGCGATTGTGTTGACGTGGCGATTTGGTTAGGAAGGCTTGGACCGATGCTGGGGATTGGAAAGGGAACAGCAAGTCCTCCGCGGATTGCGGAAGTAAAATGTGACAGTGTCAGTGTTTCATGGCTCACAGGGGTGCATGAATGATTTCATCAAAGGCTAGGGACTCGTGTGATAGAATGGGCCAGAGTTCCATGTCCAGCAGAGAAGTGCATTTAGAATAGGATTCCATTTTGGAATGAAAACAGTCCATGTCTTTTGTTATGCCCCAAGGTCAAGATGATGGGACCTGGGTCCAGCGCTTAGGATCCCTAATTGGCCAACTTGGTCAATGAAGCGTTCCCCAGTTTGAGCTAATCCCTGTGCTGGCCAGGGTGACACTAGCAGGAAGCTTTCTATTGCGTGAAGTGGTTCAACGAAATGTTTCGGTGGTTTCCCAGCAAGACAACAAGTGTGGCAGAGTACAATGTACAAACAGTACAGTACAGCACAGTGAGTAATTGCCAGTGGGAGCTACAGCGATGTATATAGGTTGAACTTGATGTTCAATCAAGGCTGGAGGCGACATATAATGGCTCATGTGGGTGATTTGGAGAGCAAGTTTGAAGGGGTCAAAAGCTGCCAATGTGCGAGGCTGATTATTCCAACCCATGGTCTCAAAGCTTTTTAGATCCACGATGGGCTGTTGTGCAGCACTCATGATACGGCCTTGTTAGCAGGAAGGTGTCCAGCTGTATGGGCTCAAAACACCTCCCGCAAAAGATTCATTTTGACTTTCCCATATGCCTGGGTTTTGACGTAAACTTCATACATTACCTTCCCAAAATTAAGGCCTCGTTGATGAGGGAGTGCTTTCGGGGCGGCCGAAAGGCTGGAGGCCGCCCGAACATCCGCTGAGCTAGCAGGCCACTCTCAAAGACTGCTAGCTTACATTGCACTCCACAGCAAGATCACGCCTTGCTGAACTGAGACCCTAGCAATCGTGGCCTGCAAAGAGGGAAAGCAGTTGCAGCAGGCGAGACCCAGCCCAGTGATCAATGATTCCATTTTCTTGGATGCTTCCCGCTTCTCATGGAATCAACAAACTAGAAACACTCCTGAAGTCAATTGCAATGATAGAGCCTTGAGCATTGCAAGTAAAGGGTCTGAACATAGCAACTGATTCGATGACTCATTGTCAGCTTCCCGGACATTCTCTTTGTCAACAATTTTAACACTACTCGTTAAGCATCCGTAAAAATCTAGGAACCAAATGAATAGTGCAAGCGCTTTGCCTAAGTAGTAGCTACTTGAGGTACTAGCTACCTCTCCCTTACTTAATTAAGTAGGCACCTACTTCATTAAGTAGGGAGGGGGGGGAGCGAGCTTTAGACAAAAAATACACGGTACGAAACTCGGCCTTTTTGGTTGTGGTCCGAGTTGGATGTCCTGTGCCGACCAGGCACTACAACTGCTGGCGCAGATGGATGAAGGTGGGTGCCCTCGTCTGCCTAAAGAATCCTCAAGTGGTGCTCCGTATGTCCTTTCTTCCTCAGCGACCTCTTGAGCATCTTCGTACCGGTGATTCGCTTCGTGCGACGCCTTGGGCACCCCCACTCCGAGGCCTCACCAACATGATGAGTTACGGTGCTGCCATCAGCAGCTGCTCCGGCCAGAATTGGCAGCAGGCCGCTGCTGTCGGGCGTCCAACAGTTGATTGGAGGTTTCTCGGTCACGGGCTCCACTGTGACCAAGCAGAGCATTTAGATACATTTAGACCATCATCTGCAGATCCACATTGGGGATGGCACCTTCCAATTCCGGATCCACCGGATGACCCACCGGATGACCATCTTGGAGCCATGGAGCCATCTCGCCATGCGACTCTTCCAGGCCGTTCAACTCTTGGCGGTTATGAAGGCGTGAGGGACTGGTTGAGGGACAGGCATTTGTAGATTGTAGGTGTCAACCTTATGAGATGTAAGAATTAGATTCAAGCGATGGCCTTTATCATTGATCATGCATAAAACTAAAAGACAAAACTATCCTGCCTACCTGCTCCTGAAAGGGTCTTAGTTTGAGTGAGTCTGAAGTTGCCAGAACACTTGCAGGTAACTTTAAATGTTTTTGGATTGTGGCATGTTGTGGTAAGGGGAAGGTATAGTTGCCTGGTGTTGCCAGGTGTAACCACGCACTTACTTTACCTGTGGCGGCTTTGCTTGAGGCCAAGGTGCTTCGACCCAACTATGTGGTTTTCTCCGGTGCGATTGGTCGAGTCCTTGTGAGAGATCTTGTTGGTTCCTTGGGTTTTTCCTTCACATCAGCGGCCTCAAGAGAGACCACTCAGCGGCCGCATCGGCCACGTTGACCACGGCTTTCAACTGATCCGACAGCTACAACCCAGGCGCATGTGCTAGCCAATCAGCTTGGCCCTCGGCGCCCAGACCTCAGGAAAGGGATCGCAAATTTCTGCCACACCGTTCTGCTTGCAAATTGAAGAGAACTTATCAGGGCAGACGGTCAGAAAGATTCAAAAGATCAATCTGTGGTTGGGTAACATGTCAGTCGACGTCTCACTCGTCGTGCCTCCGAGGCTGTCTCTGCTGGAGCACCTTCGGAGCCTGGAGCTACGCGGGGCCAGGTGCCACAAAAAGGAGGATGGCAGATTGAATGCTAGGGAATCGGAGTGAATGTAGATGTCACAGGACTAGGCATCTCAGCAGTCACCCTGAAGTAAGCAACTGGGGCCAGAACATGTCCCATACTTGTAACCGGTGACATGATTTGAAACAATGGACACCAGCCTGCACTGTGCTGCGCTGCGCTGCACTGCGCTGGTCCTTCATCTTTCGTCGCCACGTTCCAGCAGCCAAGGTTGGAGCCCTTGGAGCAGCCATCAATGCCTGTGAGAGGCTGGGAGGTTGGTCTTCGCTTTGCAAAGCATTTGGGCCATTTGGGCACCGAAGGGGTCGCCTTCGGAGGCTTGATAGCGGATTGGTCGCATGCATAGATGGATATACCTGACCGGGAGTTGCCAGCTTCCACCCAAGTGTAGGTAGTATCCAGTTCTGACAGGTTCTGAGAATTATTCACGAAAGCTAGCACCATCTAGCTGGAGTTGTCCTTGCTTTAGCAAGTGAGGGTCTGGAATCCTCGAGATTGCCGCATCACGTGAAAACTTCATATGTAGAGCCCCCCCCCTCCGCGGGTTCAACTCCCCCCTGGGACGCCTCTGGGACACCTCTTGGACACCTCTTATGGCTTCCACTTTGGTTCAACTCCTCCGTGGAGGTTTTGGGATACGATGCAACAGATTCAACAGATTCACAAGCTAAGGTTGGCTGTGTCATTGCTGTTCGTGTGTCTTAGCGAGACCTTGTGAACCATCCCTCCAACAGCCCCATGCCTATGAAAAAAGATTTGCCTCACTCCGCTTGATGTCCCACCAGTCCTTTGTCACTGGACGGCGCTGTATGCTTCGCCTCCACTGACACGGACGCATCCCTGCTAGCTTTCGTCACGTACCCTTGGCCTCAAGTTTCTCTACCTCCGACTCAGGGCGAGCCAATGGCAAGCAGCGCCCTTTGGCCGTAGATATACCGGTGAACCGCGGCGGCCATGGATTGACTTGCTGCAAAACTGCAGTTGTAGAACATGTATGAACTTGTTATCTACTTTTATATAACTCCAGTGGGTGGATTTGGGTGCCTTTCAGTAACGTTACCGCTATGAATATTGCACAAGGCTTTGATTTGTTTTGACCCCTACCCATGAATGCCTGAATCATTGGCTGCATGGATTTGGATGAAACGAGGGCACCCTTTTGCAAGAGTGTGAATCGGCCATGGTTGCCCCAACACACGACAATTTCATACAATTTCCAAGAATGTCCAGTACTGCGTCCCTATCACCCCCTGGCTGGTTTCGGCCGCTTTTCTTGGCTGACTGCCTCATGGCTCTACCGAGGCTAAGCCTCCTCTTCGCAGAGGGCCCAACACGAACAGGCTGGCTCAGATGGATCTTATTTGATCTTATTTGTAGCTGGTAGCTCTATCTCACGATGCTCATGACTGCTCATGATGCTGCAATCGTTGAGGTGGTGAACCGGACTGGGAGGCCTCGAACGCGGTGTGTTGCAAACGCTTTGCGAGGCGTTGACCTGCAGGCGGTGAACAGCGCCATCACGGCCTGTGAGAAGGTGGGTCCAATGGGTTGGCGATTTGGGTCCTTCCAATGGCACTGACTGCCGTTTGTTGCCCAAGGACGAAAGGTACTGCAGCTATGGCATAGCATAGCCATTTATGCAGCTGCCTGTGGGTGAAAATCCTGACCGAACCACAAATGAACAGGATCGTCTACGGGCCATTATATATAACCATTAACCTTCCCACAGTATGAGAGTCTAATCCTCACTCGCACTCAAGCTGAAAAAGAAGTTCCCCAGCGATGGACTGAGTTTTTTGGAACCCGCTCTGATACTACCAAAGCTTTGGGATGGTGCGTGGTTGATCCTTCACCGGTCCAATTTAGTTTCAGAGAGGGATGTGACGTTGTAGCGCTGGAAGGTCAGCGTGAGCTGCTTGAGCGGGTTTGAAGGAAGTGGAAGGTTTTTAGGTTCTGGTGGAGACTGGACTTTTGCCACGACTGACATAGAACTGCTCAAGGGCCTTTGGGTTAGGAGCCGGTGCTGCATCCTGTATCTCCTGGGTTTTCAGCAAAGAAGATATAATTGCTAATCATGCACAAACAAACCAAGCTTCATAGATTCATTCAATCAGCATGATTCGATTCATTCCTGGCCCCGGATGAATGACTCTGGTTTTCACGCTCTAGGGGCAGCAGTGGCCCACAGCTTGGGCGGCCCAGAACATTCTGTTTGAGTACAGATTTGATGATTCGATTGGAATTTTCTCCAAGGCTTTTCGATACGTTTCGGCATGTTCTTTGTTCTTCCTGCGGGAAATTGCAGCCTTTGCAGATTTGAATTCCTCCCATGTAACAATTTGAAGAGAGGCTTGTGTAAGATGCCTTTGCGAAAGGTAAATACATACAGTCAGCACAAGCCAAAACGCGAGCTGCGCATTGCGGAAGGAACTTGTGAAAGGAACCAATCCTCAGTAAGGTGGAACAACGCTCATACAAGTTTCTCACCGAGGCATTGCTGCTTTTTGAGGAGGCCGGCCTGGTGTGGTTCCGTTGCGCAAAATCACTCTGAGCCTTGAGGTGCCCAGGTACTAAGTACCGAGAACCAAGCTGAATTTCTTTCATTTTGATGACTGAGATGAACAGCGCGTGCTTTATATACATCGTTGGTATCTGCTTCCTCTATGACCCGGGCAGCAAAAGAAGCATTTCTCACGAAACCTTTCTTGGCGGCAAGTCCTACACGATGCACAATGCCCCACTAGTCACTAGTCGCAGGGGTTTAGGGTAGCTGAGGAAGTGTGGACGCTGTTTAAATATCAATCGGTCATTGTGGTTACTTGTATCCCTGGGTTTTCAGAGGACCAGAGGACGGAGTTTGCGTGCCCTCAGGTCAAAGCAGATATCGTGACATTCGCCGCCAATCTGGCATGTGTTGAAAGGATCCCGCACCTGTCTAACACTCTGTCAAGCAACAAATGACACGATTTTCCCACTTGTTTCCTGCATCACACACCAGCGAAGTTCCTGCATCCACCACAACATCACTACCCAGAAACATCTCTCGGGCAGTGAGAAGCGCCAATGTCATGTATATATATATATATACATACAGTAGACCCCTTGAGCAATGCTCCAATTGTGTCCCAAAGCTTTGCCTGGGTTTTGGTGCTTACCAGCATAAAGGACGTGTGAAATACAGCAAACCAACCACAACTGTTCAAATTTTGTAGCCTTAGACCTGTATTTCCAAAATTACTTTTCAGAGTGAGCACTGCTGCACTGATATTGTCTCGGCATCGACAGGCGGTGGTCAGTTGCTTGGGAGCCGCTGCGAAGTGGGTGGAAGTCACTCAGATGCTGAGAAGGTGCCCACGCACCCAGAGACGGACAGTTTTGTCCCACCTGCGCCGGGCCTCCTCGCCTAAACTGGTAAAGCTTGGTTTCGGACAAATCAGCTTGAGGGGAACCGAGCTGTTGGAAGCGGCCTAGGGCTCGGCTAGGGCCTCTAGGGCCTCTAGGATCCCAAAATGCTAAACATTGGCACCTGGACAAGCTCGGGAGAGGACTTGGTCGCTTTAGCTTGACACTTTGAAGCACCCATTTTTGGTGAAGTTGACTCTTTTGAAAGGTCGGCAGTTTTGAACAGCCTCCCGCAGGCTCCGTGGCAGCGGTGTGCAAAGCAATGACCGGATGCCCGGAAGAACCGATGAGTTGCTGGGCTTGTGGTTTTATGGCTTTTTGAGACTTGAGAAATGGACTTCATAGAGGCTAGCTGGCTTTTCTGGTGTTGCTTTCACATGGAAGATGTGCATACTGTATACTATTGGTCGTGGGTCCCTCGAGCTCCAGAGTCAGTGGGCATGCTTCACATCCCGCCTTCAAAAATGCACTGGGACTTTGTTACTCCACCTATATCCTCTAATTTTAATTCGTCGGATCCATACTCTCGTTTGATCTCACTTGGTTGAGCAGTCACGGAGTTCGCGCAAACCTTGACATACTTCGGCTGTGGCGAACTACTTGCTATTGGCAGAGTGACAAGCAGCTTGTGACCGGACATGAAATGGTTCACCATTGGGGTTCTTATCCCTGTCGGACAGGTCCTGTCCAATAAGATCATCTTTAACCAAGCCAACTGACTGTGAGGGAGTGCTGGTGGGGGGCTGCCCTGAGTGCCTTTGGCCGAGGACCGATGTGGGAATAGGAGGAAGACCCAAAGTAGCTTTGAGGAAAGATGTGAGACTAGGAGCTGGGATGGCTAGGAATAATAGTGCCCACCATGAGACTCTGAAGGATGACGAAAAGTGATTCGAGATTCTTGGTTTTCGGATGCTGATGGATGTTCCTGCCTTAGGCAGCTCGAAGCTTTTCGATGTTGAGCTCAAGATCTGCTGCAGGTCTTCTTGTATGGTTTGAGACATTGCTCACTTGGCAGCACACCTGAAAGCACCTGCAAGGAGGCCAGTGGGAAGACTCCCAAGCCTTGCTGGCCAGGCCTGTTTTGAATTGGAGATTGGAGATGGCATGTATGTTCACAGTAGTTTGGACCCCAACTGTTGTAGCATCTCACTTGCGCAGTAGCCTGTTGGATATGACCTTGGTTGAGGAGAAAGACACCCAAGTGCAAACAGGCCAATGGAAGCCACATGAGTTCACGGGTCAGATGAACTTGTGAAGCTACAAAGTTGGGGTCTCTAAAGGCCTGCCTTTCTGTCTAGTTGCCTGCCTGCCTGTCAGCCTGTCTCTCCTGAAATATCATGGAATTGCACTACATTCCAAAGCACCACTCAAGCTTATCAACTCAAGGATCAGTCCACGTTATATGCCATCAAATCCCTGTGGCATGAACCGTGTAGCGGCCAAGTCCTGCCAAGCGGAGGTCGAGAGAGTGCGCTCTGCAGATGGATGCCAGGTGCCCCAGGGGAGACACGGCAGGAAATGAAGCAAGGGGCCCAAGGAGCACACAGATGAGAGCGAGCACCTAATAGCGATGGCCTCCAACGTAAGAGCGATGGCCTCCACAGATGAGAGCACCAATCAGTGCTGCGATGTTTGGTGACCGTGGTCAGTCCGCCTCCTCGCTGTGCTGACCCATGGAGACCAATGGAAGCACTGTTCGTGTTTTGGGGGAAACCAATGGAAACTGTGTCTTTTGCTTTCGATTCTGTACTTCTTTTTGCAGTGCCGTCACAAGAGGGCGCAGCACGCCGGAAGCGACTGTAAGAACTCCTTAGTTGCAAGCAACCTGCTGAGGGCAAAGAAATTGAACACGGTGTCTTGCATGCACAGGCTCGCTACACAGCAAGATCCTGCTTGACATTGTGTGTCCTCCTGCGTTCTCCAAGTCTTTTCCCTTGGTGTTTTTCTTGGCTTTTCCCAAGTGCAAAGCGCCGTTGGTGGGGGCGACGTTTGCTGTGGACTGAAGTGCCCAGGTCAGGGGTTTCGCCAGAAATGCACAATGCTGAAAGTTACCTGTAACTCGCACTGATGCTCCAGACAGATGGACGCTAACTGTAGACAGCAGGAAATTGCCAGAAAACGCAACACCGATGGGAAGCATTTCACTGCAATCACCACAGATGCATGCAGACAAGTCCAACAAGTCATGGAGGTGACCTACCCCAGTACGGCGCCAGGTTCCTTCAAAAGTTATAGACGCACAATGAGTCAACAAGTCCGATAAATGGAACACGATGATGCACAGGGTCGCCACCACGTCACCCTATTGACGTCTGGACACCCTAGAATTAGCAATTGCACCAAAGACTTGAAGATGCCAGCATGGAAGGGCAGATTGGATCAAGAGCGCGAGCGCATCCTGGTAGTGCAGTATAGCCATGATCAGTGCAGAAAATATCAGCAGGATATGGTACCTGTTTGCATGTTTGTTTGAATCGAATGAGTTGGGATTCAGCCAGGAGCTACCTTGAAACTAGTTGCGATTGAACTGTTAAACGTAAACGCACATAAACAAGAGATGTTTGTCCTCTGCCTTCCCCAGCTCAAATTTGAGTTCCTTTCGGGGGATGCCTGTTTCTTATTTGCTCGAGGGACATCTAAGTGTTGAACAATGCACAATATGTTGCCTGATACAGGTTTAACAGGGTTTGAGGTTTAACTCCTTTCACTTCCTTGTCCGAAGCAAAGTATGCGAAGAACATGTGTTTCTTGCTGCGCTCAGGTCGCCTGCTTCAACGCATGCATCGGGTCTGATCGCGCGGCCAGGGCAGCATGGTCTCAGGCATGGATGGACCGGGACAAACTGTGTCATCAAAGGCCAAACCCAAACCAATTCAAAGTGCAGAGTCCAGGTGGAAAGAACACACACGATAATGTAAGATTTGCTTCAGAGTTTGCTTGATCATTCAAACATCTACTCCCACAATTTTTTGTTTTTAGGTTTTTTTTGTTTAACACAATTTACTTTTTTCAAGAAAGGTGATTTCCCGAAGGGGATGGATGGAATTAATAGAATGCCATCCAAGTCGAAAACTCTTCAAGGAGGGTGTGCTCACCGCAAGTGTCTCTTACTACACAACAAAGCGCTGCATTTCTTGGGGTCATCAACACCCCTTTGCTGAGAGTAGTCCGCCTACTCCCAGGCCCTGGAATTTCTGCAGGAGCCTATGTCTGTGGGGATCCTTGTTTTGCGGAACGACACGACATCCTGCAGGCAAGTCAAACTTAGCCCCGATTTGTTCAATCGAGTATTGGAACTCTCATCGTCCAAGCAGCTTTTGCCATCTAATTACGCCTGATGCATGTGTCCAACTCAGGATGAGATCTCCTACAATGCTGCTGCTAGTGTTGATGCCTGAGGATTCGACGTCGAAATGCCAGCAAGCCTGGATTGTCCAGATGCATTGGAGTTTGGTAGATTCGCACCTCTTGGGTGTGGTCCACAAGCGCCCTCATCAGTTCCCTCTTTTCACAGACCAGGCTCAGACTGGGCTGGGGACCTGAATCACCTGTTGCCAAGGGTTTGGCTGGGCTGACCTTGTCCAAACATTCAATGGTTTGTTAGTGAGTTGAAGTTTTTGGCCGTCAATCAAGGAGCAAAGCGAGTGCAGCTTGGGTTCCGAAACTTCAACGAGGGATTGAGGACAGTGTATCCAGTTCACTGACTGCTGACTACTTGATTCAACATGCAAAGCAAGGGGAAATCATCAGCAATTTTGTATATTTTTTGTGTTTGGGATTCTATTTGCTTTGACAGTTGGTTTCTGATTTCACAGAGAACGCCGGACCCGGATGGCCTGAAGATGAGTCGCCTATCTTGGACATCCTCAAGGAACAACAACCACTGAAACCAAAATCACTCCATAGATGTCAAATGATGTCAATGTGTTTCACGGATTACGATCAAATTCTCCATAGAATGTATAGAATAGAAGAAATGAGGATGTTCCATCAGTCTGATCTTGCATATATGTATATGTAGATACACAGTCAGTATATATATATATATGTATGTATATCCTTATTATATATACAGTCAGTTACAGGCAAGTCCCATCCTTTCACCACAAATACTGGTGAAACCGGAGCTCTCCAAGTGGGACACCCTTTGGGATGGGATGGCACCAGGTCTCGAGCTTGGAACGTTGCTGGGACTCGGCCTTGGCGCCTTGGCCAGTGGTGGGGTCAAGTTGGACCAGGAGTCTGACCCAGGTTCTGAACAAAGTGCCTTGCACCGTTTGTTTGTTTGTTTGTTTGCTTGCTTGTTTACTTGTTTATGTTTGTTTAGTTAGTTAGTTAGTTTGTTTGTTTGTTTATGATTTGAAGACTTCCAATATTGGAGGGTTCCCAGCCAATCGGCCAAAGTTGAAGGATGAATGGAGATCACAAATAAAGTTCAAACGTTCAGTTTCTTTGTATATTTGTTACTAGTAACAAGTGCCACGCTAGTAGTAACAGGTGCCTTACTAGTAGTAACAAGAAGCTATTAGAATTAAATTACCCTTGGATCCCCCTTGGGCGGCTTACGCGGCCGATCTCCATATTGCTCAGAGTTTCGCACGAGGCTCTTCTCGCAGCGAGCACTTGGAACTTTCCTGGCAACAAAGACTCAGGCGGCTGGGCGGGAATCCAAGCCCAGGACTGAATTAAGCAGGCGCCTACTTAATTGAGCAAGGGCGACTACTCGGCTACTACGAGAAGTTTGCTCGTAGCTAGGATGCAGGATAGGTCACTCTTCTGCAAGGAAGCTCCCCCTGCCTGTGGGCGGGGGGGAGCTTCCTTGAAGAAGCGCTCGCACTAATGATTTGGTGTCTAGACTTTTAGGGAGACTTAACTTAACACATGAAATACAAACATGCATCACAGGTGGCAAAATCACCCAGAAACGCGTTCGCCACTTTGAACAAATTTGCAGGAGGTTTCTGCTGTAGACTTGCGCTTGAATCCTGCTTGCAGATTTTAACTATTTGACTGATGACGGTATGGCTTCCTCACTTCTGAAATGCAGTCCCTTCGCAATCCCTTCACAGTCCCATCGCAGCACCCCCCACGTGCAGGCTTGATCAGCAGGGCGCCTCAGCGAGGGCACTGTTTCGACGACCAGAAACTAGTGACCCATTTAGTAGCCTCCTTGCTCCTAGTAGTAAGGCCAGGAGCCCCTAGTAGCGTCCTTGCTCCTAGTTGATGAGAAATAATAGCCATCTACCCAGTTGAGTCAGCCAGTTCAGTCCATCTTAGCCTGTCAGAGACGCCCAGTCACCTTTATGAGACTAAGGCGAAGGCCGAGTCCTATCTCACTTGCTTGCAGAGTAGAGGTCCTGCGATGATTATAGTTATATAGGTTGTTGCAATCCTGAAGTGATTACCCATTTTTCGTGATCGCTGATAGCGGCGACGAAGTGCCGTAGCTGTTTTCTCTGGGATCTGTTCGACGAACATGTTGAGTGTCTCAGAGATCTGGCCGCTGAGAGATTCACCCTACTATCGGCTGTGCCTGAGGTTGCAACATTGCATTGAATGCCTGTGCAAAGGTCGGCTTATGGAAGGAGGCGTCACACCACCATTTTTTCGTGCCTTGAAACCTTTGGCCTGATCCTAAAGCGTCGAGAACAATTTGCTTCGTGTTACAAGAACAACTACTTTTCTGTCTTTTGTTTCCGACCCACTTGAGGCTATGAGAATATGTTTGATGTTCGGACATGTTCCGGCAAGCGAAGCAACATAAACAATTGGAGCACGGTTTTCGCAGACTCCAGCTTTGGAGATGTCCAAGAACGTCCATGCCACCTTATGCCACCTCTCAAAGGCCTTAATGTTCGAAATCTAGTGTACTAATGGTCAAGCATTTATGTAAAGCTCTTTGGGTCTTTCTGAATTGTCGGATTGGATCCATTTCTTATGAGGTTGAGGAATTGCAAGTTGAGATCTACTTAGCTGCCACTCCGTGCTTAATCTTTGATAGGGATTAGGCGACCCAAAACCACACACATCATCGGGAAAATTTTGCATGTTGCTCTCTAGAGTCTAGAATGCCCTGCTGCTTCTTGTTTTGCTCTTTCTTTATGGCACCCGCAATTCCTGCAAAGTAGCGACGAGTACATCCTAAGGAGAACCTCATCAACGACGACCGTTGATGTCCAAACGACCTGACCTGGCTTTGATGATCTGAATGCTGGCGCCTCCATTAGCATTGTTTGCTCACACCTCTCCTTGAAGATGAACAGTCAGCCAGATGACACTCACGTGAATCAACATGCATGTACGCTGCGATCCTCCGCAGTCCCTGTAGGACCTGCCAGCCAGCACTTATATAGTTGGACGGATTTTGTTGAACCTCCACAATTGGCATAATAGCAGACTAATTCATTCATATACTGTGCTTGGCTCGTGGTTCCCCGTATGACCGAATTGAAAACACATGAACTTGTCAACACCAGGGGGTAGAAGTTCCTTCTCTCAGTGTCTGTCTATACAGGGAGTCAACATTTATCCTGACAATTCCTGGCATCCGAAAGTTGTCAAAAGTTGCTCCAATAGTAGTGGCAATTTGCTCCAGAAACTTCAAATCAACAATTTTTGCGCAATTTGCGTGTCGCTGATCTTCACCATGGACGAGCAGCAAGAGGCAGCTGTGTGCGGGTCGTCCAGCGTTAGGATCTTCAAGCACTTGCGATTTATCCTTTTTGGTAAGCTGTAATTTCAGTACTCTTACGGTCTATATAGTATGTGTGTTTAGATCAACTGTTCCCACTCTCACATGTAGTTGGTCACTACCCAACGGGGATTAGGGAATAGGGAGGGTACGCTTCTGATCGTCCCTCTCGATGGTGTGTAGAGGGGCCAGGGGAGCATGCCATTTTCATACCCTGTGCTCCCCAGGAACATGTGTGCATGCTCGTGTCAGATGGTCACTTGATGTTTATCTTGGCAACGCTGGACATACTGACATACTTGGATTATGTGCAGATGAGCACGAGGAAGGCCAAATCAAAGGAAGGGCTCCCTGTGGTTTCTCAGTTGGATTTCTCTCTTCATGAGGCCCCATGAGAACATCGGCATGATCATCATGATCAAAGGACACATGAACTGAAGCTGGCTAAAACCCACAGGTCTATGAACTTGCAAACAAGGACCTGGAGGTTCAGCCTCGCAATTGCGGCACCACCGGTGATCAGCAGTTCAGGACAGATGTGTCTACCGGTGGACCGACAGTAGTTCGAGCCGAGCCCTCGAGCCCGTCAAGGCCCAGCACAAACGGAAATGGTGAAGATGTACGCATCGAATATCTCTTGGGTTGGGGCGGGCCCACTTTGACCCCACCGCCGAGATGTCAATATACGATAATTGTTTCGGGGGGGCGAGGGGCTCAACAGCTAGGCCTTTGCGACCTTCCGAATTGTGCTGGATCAGCAGCTGAGCAACTTGGAGATGGACAGGTTAGGGGTTCCGGATGCTTTGGGGTTAGTTGTTTGATTTGGGAGGTCGACTGATGTGATGTTCATGTCAAGTCATGTCTTCTTTCTTCTGAAGATGCATCATTCATCCAGTGTTTCGTTTCAGTGCATCCAGGTGAGTTTGTTCAGAGGTCGATTGAAGCCCTGGCACTGGTGATGATACATCCGGAAGATTCCCGGTTGACAGGCCTTGAATTTGGTAGGGGAACCACAAGTTCCCAACTGGTCAGCGGTCCATAAAACGCTGTTGACATATACAGAAGATCTGGCATGTAAACCGCCATACCATCCCGATGGCATGATCCCAATGACTTATGCCAGCGCCTCGCTTGCTGCGCCAGAACAATTAGGACTATGACCAGTGCTTTCTTTATCGTCGCAACATTCGAAAGGCGTTTCTCCGCAAACAACATCTTGACAATGTGCCGACCCCAAAAATTCAGAATTAGATGCTCTACTTTCGTTTCTTGCATATGCACTGCGCGGAGATTCGGTCGCACCTGTACAGTAGTTTAGACCATATTTGTGTTCAGGGTTACACAAACCCTGGGTACCCTGCGATGCAGAAGGACCCTAGGGTGCGCGTTCAGACAGTCGCAAGTATCGCCGGTAGGTGAACCACAGCGACCAACGGTGGGCTTAACCACCGTCACTCTTGCCTCGCTTGTTTTTATGTCATAACCCTGGTGCGTCATCAATGTCAGCAAGGATGCCTGCAGCAGTTATTTGTACTTGTAGCTTGCACTCAAAAACTCTTAGGGATGACACAGTCATACCACGAATGTCAGCATTCTATGCTGAGGCATTCTACGGAGGAACTTGCTGGATGAGCAGCGCCGGTGCTTCCGCTTGGAGGTGCCGAGAAAGCGAGTCCAAGCTGCTTCAGGGCTCCTTCGATTCTTAAAAAAAAATATATATACTGTAAAAGGTGAAAGGTTCCCCATACAACTGAACATTGCAACCCCACCTGAGATGTGGAATGCCGGGCCATTTGCACAGTGAATTGCGGTGGGCGCGCAGTTTTCTTGCGTGAGCAGAAGTACTGAGCCAACCGATCGACTTGATTGTTTCGAAAGTCCCATCCTGGTTGCTTTTGTGCTCAGCCCCTGCCAAAAAGCGGCAAGATTCAGAAGGATCAACATAATGTGCTATTGATCTGGTCCCATGGTTTGTGCAACTCCCCCTGTGTCACAGCTCTGCGCAGCATTTGTTTGAGCATTTCAACAACTTTTCAAGTTGCTTTTCAAACGCACTCTAGCCTTGGCCCTTCAATCAAAACATTTCTGCTTAGACCGGATTTGCTTCTCGCTCAGCGTCTTCGGGCTCGGCCGGCGAACAAGCGGTTCGCCACGGCAGCGCTCGGGTCCGTCAGGTGCCCGTCAGCCGCCGTAGCTCTCTAAACAGCACGTTCTCCGCCCTGAAGGATGGCTTTCGAACGGAGATTTTCCTTGCATCACAAAAAGATATTAAACACATTTTAAGGTTCTTTGCACATGTTTGGTGAATTCATGATCATTTTGTCGGCGCGTGCGATTTGGAGTCAAAATTTCCAATCGACCCTCCATACCTCCGTACCTCCCTTCCTTTCCTACTTTGTCTTTAATGCTTCCCTCCTGGTGTCCTTGCCCATTTATCATAGGCCTGCTTTGCTGAGGGCAGGTAGGCTGGTTGCTTTAATCGTGAAATCACTGTTGCTGGGAACTTCCTCTCTGCACCTAGAAGGATGTTCATCGCAACACCTGAATCAGCAGAACAAACCGGAAAACGGATCCTTTTTCAGCCACCTACGATGGCCATTGTTGCGGCCGCACGGACGGGCACTGACCCATGGCACCAGGAGGGCGCTGCGGCTCTGGCGATGGATCGCGCCTCCGGCATCGATGGGGAGTCCAGCGAGGCGCGCGGAGTGCGGGGAGCCGGGCAGAGTGTGGAGTGGAATTGGAGAAAGATGAAGAGAGACTTCATAGTAGCGAACATTGCTCCTAGTAGTAATGCCAGGAGCCCCTAGTAGCTTCTTGGTATTAGTAGTAAGGAGAGAGAGTTCTATTCATCCCGAAAGATCTGAAACATTCATAGATGTTTGCAAAAACTAGATGCATGGACATGGATCAAGATGATCAAGTCTGTACTATTGACTAGCCGCTTCATTGATGTTTGATGCTTCACTTGAACCTGTATATTGGACCACTAATTTTGGTGCAGAGCCAAATCTTGAATCAAGCTTCCACAAGGAAGACACAGGTTGGGATCGGAAACGCCAATGAGTCGGTTTTCCAGCTGAACAGCACTCTGTATATCCAAAGGTTTTCTTTCCCCCAATCCTGGCCTGTTTCACATCATCCGGAAAAACACATGAAAAGACATTGGAGAGCAGTATGATAGGGTGACGGTTATACATCTGTGGAGCTTCAGCTACGGACGCTGGGGGGGACGAAGTGACCCGTCGAAGCAGTGGCTGTTCCGAAAGCGAGGTCCTGACATGGACCATGGATGTTTCACACCACAAATCGAAGGACCTCCAACCTACTAGCCATGGCCTCGAACCTAATAGCGATGGCTTCCAACCTACTAGCGTCCTTGCTCCTAGTAGCGATGCCACGAGCCCCTAGTAGCTTCTTGTTCCTAGTAGTAAGGCCAGGAGCCCCTAGTAGCGTCCGAACGCTGCTAGTAGCGATGCCAGGAGCCCCTAGTAGCTTCTTGTTCCTAGTAGTGAGGCCAGGAGCCCCTAGTAGCGTCCGAACGCTCCTAGTAGCGATGCCAGGAGCCCCTAGTAGCTTCTTGTTCCTAGTAGTAAGGCTAGGAGCCCCTAGTAGCGTCCGAACGCTCCTAGTAGCGATGCCAGGAGCCCCTAGTAGCTTCTTGTTCCTAGTAAGGCCAGGAGCCCCTAGTAGCGTCCGAACGCTCCTAGTAGCGATGTGCGAGCACGCGTACGAACGCCGCGCAGCTGTTTCTGCTCGCACGAGCGAGGTCGCGGGTCAGTCACGCTGGTGAGACGGTGAAACGGCCTAGTGAAGCTGAGAAGCTACTTGCACTACTCCTAGCCACTCACTTGAGCCAAAAGTATTGGCCCTTGAGCCAAAAACAGTTCATGCACAAGTGAAACACACACACATAAACATGTTTACGGGCAAGGCTACTTAGGATCGCCCCTCAGATGGGTTCTGCGGCCGTGGGATCCATCTCATCCCCAAGCCTTGCCCGCGCAGAGGATGCGAACCGCAAACCTCCGCCGCAAGGCAAGCCCTGGCTCCCTTCGAGCTCTGGCTTGCGCTCCTCCGACGGGTTCAGTCCTCTTCCGTCGGCGCACTCTGCTTTCCGAAGACCCTCCTGCGAGGCTCTTCTTCCGCCACACGCGTCCCGTCAAAGACGACAGCTTCCTTCCAAAGCCGCTCGAAGTTCTCGGTGTACTGCTGGTACACCTCATGCCCACAACTTCCTGTCAAGAGGACACCAGCTTCGGCATTGGAACGGGACGCCGTAGTCCAGTTGCAAGATCCAATGATCAACTGGAACTGGCCATCCTTCGAGATCGCGAAGGTTTTGGAATGCTGAATTCCACGCTGACCTTTTCCGATCCTCGAAGTGTCTCTGTTGTCGGCGGAGTACACCGCCGCCAGGTGCGACCCAGAGACTACGCGCACGCGAACTCCTCCACGAACCAGCTGCTGCAAACTCTGAAATTGCAGCTTGGTGCGCGTTCCATGACTCTGGCCCTTGTCCACCACCAGCCGGGCTGATCCGCCCAACACTAGAAGGCCCTCTACCAAATCTGGTTGGTCTAGCGTATAGGCTGTGGCGATGACTTCTCCGCCCTTCAGCGTTTGCAAGGCTGAGAGGATGGCCTCCTGCGACTCTTTGTTGATCAAGAGCTGCACGTTCAGCTCCTGGTCTTGAGAGCCGCGACCGCCGCGCGAAAGCGCAACGCCGGTCCACGGTGACACATCCTCCAAAGCCAGCCTTGGCTTATTTTCACGCTCTTTGCGCACGGCGAACTCAGGCGTCTGGCCTTCCTCTGGCTCTCGCAGCTGTTGGCCCTGATCCCCGCTGGACCCTGGCTGGGCTTCCGAACGTAGGCCTTTGGCCTTCTCCACAAGGCCTTGGAAGCAAGCCGAAAGGCCAAGCGATTCTACTGATCGCCCCTCAGCTGCGGCTTTTCCTCTGGCCAGGGCCGTTGACGCCGCGCTAGCCTCCGCACCTTGCGGCCCAACCAGCTTTTTGTGCGCAGCCAAAGCGACTTCCACGTGGTCGCAGGTGCCAGTGCGCAGAAACTCTCTGCAAGCGCACCCTGGGGCTCTCCCTGCGATCCTGACTCGATGAACTCCTCGAGTCCCTTTTACTTCCCACGTGGAGACGTTTCCGTCAAACTGAACCAAGCGTGGGGTCGCGTTTCCATGAGCCATGTGCATCATCACGTTTGCGACCTTCCTAGAGACCCACCAAAACACCAGCCCGACGATTGCAAATCGAGCGGTCGAGAACACCGTCTCGATGAAGGAAGCCAACTCCTCGCCGCCCTCGGCGATCACTACCTGGAAGGCTTCCGACCCGGTCTCCACGATCTCTTCCATCTCGAGCTGGACCCTGCGGACCACCGGCGCTAAGAACGCGGCAAGGACCAAAGTGGCCTTGCTGCCGAAGCTGAACCCATTGCCGTTCAAGGCGTGCGCTCGCCGGTTCCGAGCCCTCCTTGACAAGGCCCACCCCTGACGCTTGGTCTTCTTCCGCAGTCTCTTCTTCCTGGTCGCGCGAAGTCTACGAACCGTAGACTTCACCGCTGACCGGGTCGCGCGAAGCCTGCGAACCGCAGACTTCACCGCCGACCCTCCTGAGCGGATTCGCTTCCGCTTCTTGTGACTCTTCTTGTGCTTTGTGCCAGCACGCTTCTTCTTGACCCGTCTCTGCGATTGGAACTTCTGGATCTCTTCCGTCAGCTGCTGTGACGGTTTCGGGTGGTGTCCGTCGTCGGACGACCCCTCATCCGGCTCTTCCCGGACGGCAGAGCACTTGTAGCATCTGTTGCGGAAGCATAAGTTCCCTGACCAACAGCGGCTACACCACCAGCTGTCAGGCCGTTGCAAGACCTGACTGAGGACTGTCTCAGTCCGAAGCCGCTTGGCCTCCCTCCTAGAGTCCGGGCTTCTGCGCCGAGGAGGTCCGCTCTTGGCGTACCTGGCCATAGACTCCCAGCGCTCGCCGCAACGCTCTCCTTTGATCCAGCCCTCGCAACGGACCAGTTTTGGTCCGTTGACCGTCTTGCAGGCTCCGCAAACCCAGCTGCCTTCCTCGTAGGGAAGATCATCAAGGCCGTCGTCCGGCGGACGGGGGGGGGCGTTGGCCCTGGAGTCATCGGGCTCCTCATTGGCGAGTCTGCTTGCAGCGGCCTCTGCGGCCAGCGACTTCCTGTGCTCCTCCGCTCTCATCCTGCTCCGCGCTTGTTTTTTCAAGACCTTCCGGCTCACGTCAGTGGACCCTTGGGCAACTGCACGGAGCCCGGCGTCGAGTCGCGTATCCGACTCTGCGGCGCTGACGATCCTTGCTCGCGGAGTCTCATGAGCGAGCTCCAGGCGCTCTGCTGCTACGGGCAGTGCGCGAGTCACCGCCTCTCCATAGCGCCCACTCTCTGTGTCACCCACAGGAAGTCCTGAACGCTTCCTGGTGACTGCAGCTGTGGTCGTCGCTGAGGCGATCATCCGAAGACTGCCTTCAAGCTTGGCGGCTCCTCCTTCCGTTGGCCGCTCTTCCTGCTTAGCCATCAGCTGGCTGAGACCGCCTACGGCGCCTTCCTGGTGCCGAAGCTCATCCGCGGCAGCACCCCCCAGCAATGACTCGACAAGCCGTGCCGTCCGAGTCCGGCCTTCCTTACTCCAGATGGCTTGCAGCTCCTCCTTGGACATTTCGCCTTTCATACGATCAGGCCGTTCTGCGCGACCGGGGTCCGAAGACAGACCACCAGTCCGCGTCAGAGAGGCTACTACGGCCTGCTTGGCTTCCTGCACTTCTGCCTCCGATTTCACCGCAGGCCCCGCGCTAGAGGAAGCTGCCGAAGGCTCTGCCACCTCCTTCTTGACCGGGTTGGCCGCAGCGGGAAGGGCCGGCTGCGTAGGTGCCTCGCGCTCAGGTTGCGGAGGCGCAGCCTTGGCCTGCTGGCGCTGCTGTTCTTCATAACGAGCCTCCATCTTGAACATTTCCTCGATGTGCTGCTCACTGAGCAGGTGATCCTCATCAACGGGGCATCCACCCCTGACACCCTTCCGCGTCTTGCACAGCAAGCAGTACCCTTCTCTCTGCCATAGCTCCTTTGGGAGGTGCGCCCACCAAAAATTCGGCGGCTCACCATGATACCCTTTAGGGATTTTAGCCGCTGGCCTCCTTTTGACGGGAGACGCGGCTGGCGCCGCACCTTGCTCTGGCGGGCTGACCTCATCCTTGACGGGAGACACCGCAGGCGCCGGATCGCGGCCCGGAGGGCTGGACTCAACGGCCGCGGGCGCGGCCGGCTCCTCAGGGTCTTCCTTGACGCCGCGTCCGGGCTGCGAAGGCGCAGCACCGGACCGCTGGCGCCCCTCAGCTTCATCTTCCGAGGACGACTCATCGGTGTCCCCAGTAGGCAGCTCGATGGGCACCAGGCCTTCCTGGCGCGTCCAAAGGAGATCGCCCTCCTTGCCGGTCTCGCCATCAAACATGGAGATGCGGTCAAAACACCGCGGTGGAACCTCGCTCGTGAGGATGACTCCGTCAACCCCTGTCCGCATGTCCACATTTCCTTCCTTGAGCCGTCCCACGGTCGTGATGACGACTGCGTCAGTCCCAGATCGCACGCCTGTGTGCTTACCGGGTTTGTCCAGAGCATCTTTGCTCCAGTGCACGAACAAACGGCCTTCCCCACTTCCGAGGCCGCTGGGCAGCAAACCATCCGTGGTGATGGAAACCACCCTTTCACGGAAGGTCCCGTGCACGAGGATCGTGTTATCCTCTGGCAGCGCTTCCTCATTTGCCAGCTCGAAGTCCTTCGCGGTCAGTCCGCTATCCGAGCTATGCCCTTGGCACGCGCGGACGAAGTCCCCGTCCGCGGACAGCTCCAACCTCTTCTTCGCTGCCCCCCTCTTGCCAGCGCACCGCCTTCCTGACATCTTCGAAGGAAACGCCGAACACGGTGGACACGCGCTCGACCGAGATCCATCCTTCTGGGCCCAGCTCGCCCTGGACCTCATGCCTTCCTCGGCATGACCTTGAGCTGCCGTGTCGCAGCGTCTTCGTCATCAAGAACTCAAGGTCATCCCAGTGGATCCCTTTCCCGCTGCCACCGACCCTTCCGGCCGCCTTTGCCCTTTCCCCCGGCCCGCGGAAGCGAGGGCAGGCCGGCTGTTCGCGAGAACAGGCTCTCGAGCTCTCCAAGCTCTGTCGCACTCACCCAAGAGCAGCCCCCAAGCGTCGACCCGAGAGCCAAACAGCTGCGGCGCGGACGACGGTCGAACGAACGACGCTCGAAGCGACGCGCGCCGGCCCGAACCGAACGGCGCGCGACCCCAAAAACCGACCCGAACCCAGGGGACCCCCCTAGACCAAACCCAAAGAAGGTCCCGCACCCTAGGGCGAACCCAACCCTCGGGCCGCTGGTGATGACTGGGATGGTTATGGTCTGAAACCTTGGGGTCGTGCTTCCCTTTTGTCCCTAATGCTTCGGCTTGGACTCCCAAGGCCTCCAAGGCATCCCGAGCCGGCTGTCCTACCGTGACCGGGGCGTCTCGCATTGCACGCCGCACTTCTTCTTCGTGCTCCGCGTCGGTTCGAAAGCTCCCATCAACGACCCGGCCAGTCCGGATCGTGAGATCATCGACGTAGGCCACCCATTCACGAGTGTACCGGTTTTCCCTGCCCCGGCCCGGCCCGAAAGCACGATCGACAACATAGCAGAAGTCATCCGGGCCGTTGACAGGTCCGAAGGTCAAACAGACCGGCAGGAACTTGCCCGATCTGGCGACGATGGCCAACACTTCCATGGCCCTTCTGGTGTTCTGGATCTGGTTGAACCCAGTCACAGCGTCCACGAAGGAAAACCAGATGGACCCAGCACACTGCGCCAGCACATCGCTAGCTTTCCTGCAGTAGTAGGTGCTCCGCAGCACCCGGGCGTTTACTCGCCTGTAGTCGACCACCAACCGTCTTTTACGATGCCGCTTGTGCGTTGGTGCCTCCTTGGTGGGGAAAGGAGGACTGCCCCACGGAGACGAGCCTCGAATGAGCTGCCCCCTCTGGACCTCAGCCTCTAACTGCTCATCAACCCACGCTGCGCTCTCCCCTTTCAGCGAATGCGGCTGCAAAGAGACCGGAGGCCCCGTAGGAACGCAGTCGTGCGCCACGCCCCGGACAGTCGTGCGTGGCGTCCCTTCCAACCAGAAGGCAGCGGCCTTACGGGACAGCACGTCCCGACACGCGCCCAAGTCGTCTGCGGAAAGGCTCGAACGCTTTTCCGCAGCGTCGGATCCAAACCCCAGGCCTTCTACCACAGCCTTCCTATAAGCTTCCTCTCGTCGAGGGTCTGAAGTGACGGTTTCGCCGCTCAAGCGGTACACACTCAAATCCGCCTTGACCTCATCCCATTTTTCCTCCGTCGCTAGTTTGTCCCATTTTCGCGCCATCTCCGCCGAGAGGGCACTGATCTCTTTTTCGAGCAACTCGTGCTCCCGAGCGGTCAGCTCAGCACTAGTATTCACATCCGGAGGAGGGATCACAAGGTCTTCAGACGCCGTCGTGTCCTCTTTGACCGCGACCAGGTCGGGAACACCCAGACCCGGCCCGCTAGTCGAAGTGGAGGGCGAAGAAGCGCCACATTCTGGGCACAAGACCCGCTCCATAACTTTCGACTGGACGTCGGCAAACACGGCGCGAGCATAGGCGTCGCAACAAGCGACTGGGTAGAAGCTGCTCATGACTCCGGCGGAAACCCAATGAGTGTCTCCGTCCTCGCACGGCACCTTGACCGATCCCCTGACCGGTCGATGAGCGTGATCCGTGACGCTCAGCGCGTCCGGTCGTTTGCACCGAAGAGAAAACCCTGAAAGCTCTTTGTTAGCCACCCATAGCTGCCCCTTTTCGACCGCCTGGCCTAAAGACCCATCGTTGACCGCCCGCGACACCATGCCGTACTGGCAGCCATCAGTCCGGACAACGGCCCACGGTCGCTTCGGATTATCAAGGGCGCCGATCTCTTCAACCAATGGCGCCGCCTGGAACACAGCACTCCCAACCGGGTTCTCCAAGGTGCCCACACGCTCGTCTTCCTTTTGCTTCCGCAAAACCTCAACGGCGTGTTTCAGCATGGCCTCATCTTGCGCCGTTAAGCTGCCATTCCCGATCCTGCTGTATCCCTCGCATGGGAGACCCAAGTGGATCGCATACTGGGATGTCCCCTGAAGATCTTATTGTTTATCAGGAGTTACTAAAGAAGTTATAAAGTTTACAGGACTTAGCTAAGTGGTTAAGTTGTGAGTGAAAAGCTAGCAACTTAGCAGGTTTGCTAACTGGTTAGCTAACTGGTTAACAGTTTGTATATAAAAATGCACCTCGGTTAGGTTTTTGTGTTTTCTTAATCAAAAAATATACATTTACATAAATATTCACAGTGTCTTTGTATATTCTCCCTGATAGACATGCTTGTGAATTGACTGTTTTCTGCTTCAAAAAGCAAAAACAATTTTGTGTGTTCATGTGAAAACACATTCAAGTGTGCCTTGGAATGTGAATCCATTGTCCAGGCTTTGTTGTTTCCAAACACAAACAGAGTTAATCTCTATTTGTGTTAGTGTAAAATATTTTGGTTTTGGTTCCAGGTGTAGTATGTATAG
>CAXAMN010025495.1:289983-331891 GCA_963970005.1 Durusdinium trenchii
ATGTGCGGTGGACCTGGGCAAGATGTCACAACCGTTGACTAAACAATTACTTTTGAGGAAGGACCTGTTCCCATTCGCATGTGAATAGCATCACAAGGCCATACGATGTGGGGTGCCTATCCTAGAGCTAGAAGTCGAGAATTGAACACATGGATTTGACACGTAGCCGCAAGATTTTCGGACCTTGGTCAGCCAAATAGCAGCAAGGGAATTTTATTATTGGTCACCTGCCACTAGGATAAGACAAGAGGGTGAACCCCAATATAGAATTCTATTTAAATGTTCACATCGCAACTCACCTCCCCTAGTGAAAAACGGGGGCAAAAATATGCATGTGTTTTTCTCAGGGCATAACATTGAGGGCTTCACGGGAGACAAGCCTGAAATCATGCGGCCAGAGCACTGAGAGAGAGTTCCTCACCCCAAATATGCCCAAACATGCCCAAACTATTGCTATATATAGTTATAAAAATATATGAACCGATGGTTTTGGCGGGTTGATTGCTAGCGTTATTTTTTTGCTCCACTTGTATCCATTTGTGGATGAGGGTTCCTGTACCATGGTGTACCCGTACCCCACTTCGATGCGGCAAACATGTTGTGAAACAGATCGCAGTGTTGGAGAGCGCCGAGAGCCTTGGTTTGGCCTTGAGGCCGATGTCTCGGAAGCGACTCGTTTGGGATCTCCTGGCACTGATAATTTTGTCCGCGGAAGTTGTCCTGCAACTTGGCCAGATTGGGCGTCAGATGAGTTCTGCACGGTTTTGGATGACCATGCAGCACCATCATGCTCCTTTTTGACACTTTTGAGTATTTCTGTAGGGTATGTCGGGGTACAGAAGTTTTTGTCCCACACCCGTCTACAGAATCTACACAAACATTTTTCAGTAAACTTGGAGAATTGGCTGCCCTCAGCACCTTCCCAACCTCATTTCTCCGAACATAAAGCCACAAAGCCAAGGGCAGCTGCACACTGAGAGCAAGATAGCAGAACAATCAAACATGAGTTTGACTTTCGTTCTTTCAAACACAAACCAAGGTTCCCACTCACTGCCTTTGAGCAACTGGCCGCTTTGCTGCAGCGACCTAGTGACCCAGATGTTTGGGAACGTCTGAAGTTCTGCCCCATGGATAGAACAGGAATGAAGAACTCTAGAAGAAAGGCATGATTCAGCATCTTTTTTTTGATCTAGTGAAGGTTCTGTATCAGTCAGCCCCAGGTACAAGGCTTATTTATTCTATCCAGATCCGTCGTGTTCGCATTGATCCTTTTTGTAGTGCGACACAGGTTTTTAGAGATATAGAGAGAGACACTTGGAACGGTGGAACCACTAACTATGCCTTGCCACTCACCGGTCTTAAAATCTTAGGGTCCACGGGGATGCTTCACACTTTGCAGGGATAGTCAGTCGTGAAAGTCCAAGATGTTGTTTTAAAGGCGAATAAAGGCCTCCGGGTGGTGGGGGGGCAACTGATGCGCCCCAAATGCTAGGGGCACCATGGGCACGCATTTTTGTGGCTTGTGATAGGAGCAACATGGTTGGTTCTAACATGCTTGACAAAGTTCCACGTTCAACATTTGACAGCGCGCACAAGCAATTATTGGTGGGCCTGCACTTCGGGGGTGATTAGGTGATTTAAATTTAACTCTGCGACCACGCATGTGCTTCAAATGTAATTTGACGGTTTTGTAGCAAGACATGCTGCCAAGTTCTGAATGGAAGGGGCAAGGCTAGCCTTCTGCCTACCATCTGGCATAGCAGAGCATGTGGCGGGAACGCGACGTTCCAAGGAAGCGATCATGACAACTGCAACCTTTTTCATTACCTTCGATTGGATCTCTGCTCCTTAGATGAATTTTTTTGTCACTAGACATCGATATGATTGACGCTTCACACAGTGGTCAAGGAAAGTCAGGTCCCCTTTAAAGAGGCCTTACTTTTCTCTTTTCATCTCTTTTTCTTGATTTTTTAGAAAGCAGCTTGGACCGCAGAGCAAACATCTACCACTCAAACCCATTCTACTGTGTGCTCACGCTGTTCTTTCCCTTTGGATCCTTTTTATTGTTTCTCGGACAAACACGGCCTTTTTCAACGCAAATCCTTTGCTTCCGAACTTCGTAAAAACTCAATGTCCCGAATCTGTGACCCACTCTAGCAAGGTGCTGGATCCATCCGAGTTAGGAATGTTTCCGAAGAGTTGCCCTGTGTCCTTGTGGGGACCCCTCCATAGAGGACAGGACACAAACCGAGCTATATACCTCGAACGAGAGTGACAAGAGCCCTCGGAAAGAATCGGATATGGTGTTCAAAGTGTTTTCTGGCCCATCAAAGCACCACAATGCAGGCCGTATATTGGCTAATGGACATGCCGCTACAGCTCTTTTGCGGATTCAATACCTTCGAGGTGGGCCCACCTCACCTGGCCCAGGGGGGGCCTCGGATTGGGGAGTGTTTGCTGAGGCAGCAAAGCTCCAGTAGCTTCTTGTTACTAGTAGGAAGGCCAGGCCCCTAGTAGCGTCCTTGCTCCTAGCAGCGATGCCAGGAGCCCCTAGTAGCTTCTTGTGCTAGTGTGAAGGGGATCATTTCGCTGTGAACGAGTTCTGACAGCAAAGATCAGCAAAGTAAAAGTCTGAACGATCACCCGGTGCTACTCTGAGACACTGGTTCGACTGTTGTTTGCCAGGACTGGAACTGGATGAAATAAGGAAAGCCCCCAAAAGCCCAGGTCAGGTGGCGCAGCAGCTCGAAAAATGACTTTTAGGCACCACGAGCTGCTGCGCCACCAGCATGACTCTTTCAGGATGATCGATCATGATCGACCAGCAAGTTTCCCGAACCCTCCTCCGCTGGACACATTGGTCTCCGAACCTTGGACATTGAGCGCAGGGGAAGGTGGAGCGGCGCTTCTCCCGAACCTCTATGAGATATTTGAGGTCGTGGTTCTTGCTGGATGTGATCATTGCCCCTTAGCAAAAGTTGGCCATGTCCAATCTTTCAATCTCCCACTGCAGGATCCAATCATTTAAGAGAAGGGTGTGTGATTTTCGTTGATACTCTGAGGTCTCGATCGATTGGATTTCCTTAATTGGCTTTTACGACTCCCAGTTCACGGAAGCCTTAAGCGCCTGGGCAACATGGGAAGTTCCAGCCTGGCGAACAAAGCAGTGGAAGCGCTACAGCAACGCATTGACATTTTTATGTTTGGATGTTGGACTATCATCATGCGCGGGTTCCGGACACTGCCCCTGTTCATTTCTCGGCAGCATTTGCTACCCCTTGACAGGAAAAAGAACCACAAGTGTTTGGCGGGATTCCTTTTTGAGCTTCAGATCCAGCGACAGTCGCTGGGAACAGCCTGCAATTGAACGTTTTGCCAGCCGCTGAGGAGTGGGCAAGACTGTGCGTGGCATCCGCATCATCCGCGGGGTGCGGATCCTGCGCTTAGCCAAGTTGGCAGCCCGGGCGCAGATGGAGGTCTTCAAATAGAAATGAGCGGCTCATAGACATACTGTATCAAGGGGCCTCCAAGAAAATAACTTTAGAATACTTGGCATTCTGTCATCCGGTTTGTTGAAGTGCGGGACCTTCCAATTTTTCTATTTTTGGGAGAGGTGAGGTTGGAACGGGTTCCCTGGGCCACATTCTTTGGAGAGAAACACTAATTCACGAGGTCACCTTGGAAATGAGCTTCAAGAAGGAGAAGAGGTGTACCAATCACCCCACAAAGTTTATCGAGGTCCTTTCCCACGGCAAAGCCTTAATACTCCTAGATCCCCCTCATGCTTTGGTCCGGGTGGCTTGACCAAAATCACATCCAACGAGGAATCAAAGACTCCCGCCTGTGTTCGGCCAGAGAGTTTTTGACGTTCCTGAGTGAGATCCAAGGATTGCTTGTTTGCTGTTGCAGGTTGATTGTTCTTACGCTGCCATTGCCCTGTTGTTCTGGCAGTGGTGATAGTTGCACTTGTGGACCTTCAAGGGCTTTAGGCTGGAAGAATAGCATGACCATGTCAACTGGAGTATACCGGCATCGCTAGCACGGATTCCTTGACAGATCCCAATCCGAGCTCTCCAAGGCACCTTTCTTCCAGCACATCATCGACTCGGTACACTCAGACATCTCATTGCTACTCTTGAAGTTCTGGATCATCATTGTTATTGCAACTTGCTTTTCGGGGCGATCTGGAAGGATGGGTCGATCATGGCTACGGTTTGGCAGGTGGGTCTTCCTCAGAGATGAAATACCCGGTGGGAGACGGCCTCTGGACAGGTGCAATCTCCATGAGAACTGCATAGGACTCCCTTAACTCGGTGAATTGCTTCAAGTTGATGCGAAAGGGAACTGTGAAGGCATGTAGAAGCTGTCCGAGCCATGTGCAAAACCGCCCTCAAGCCTTGACGCTGTGTTGACGCTGTCCGGGCAGCCAAGCACGGCCGTGTCTTTTTCCTCCTGAGGCCTTTTGTCTGAACCACTTCATAGGCTGCGGTTGGTACTTGATTGGAAGCGTCACAGCGCAAGGCGGGGCCACAAACTCAGCTGTCTCACTCAGCCAACCCATGGAGCGCAAGGAGGGATTGAATGGCTGTCTAGCAGTTGTGGAACGTTTCGAGGGACTTTATCCGATATCAATCCTTCTTTGGCAACTGACACCCCGAAGCTGAAAGGGGTGGAGACTTAGAACTGAAAAACGTGGCGACTTAGGCTTGTTTGGGTTCACCGAATGGAAAGCCCATCACATGTCCGCCCGGCCAGATGGCAATGAGAGCTGGGTGGTGCAAGCAGGTCTGGCGGAACGCGGCGCTGGATACCAATATGCCACTGGGCCAAAGAAGGGACAAAACAAAAAGCTTTACCTGACTTCCAGTGGTGGGAGGTGTCCAAAATAACGGCTCCCTATTACAACGAACCGCCTCGTGGAGAACCATTTTTCCTGCATTCAGGATATTTCAGGATCATTTATTCAGTGCAGTGATCACTAATCTCTTTGCTCATCCAAATGTGGCCTCTGAGTGGATGGTTATCGATGTGTATCTCCGCTTTATATTGCGAAGTAGAAAACACGGTGCAATGAGCCTCCATGAGAGACATGAAAAACACCTCCATTAACTGTACCCAAGAACTCGCGTAGTTGAGGTCAAAACGGAAAGCACCGCAGGAGCAGACTGAGCAGACCACCGAAACCAGGGAAACCCGACTTTTTCCGGGTGGATTTCGTCACAGGTGACCGCGCTCCATTGGAGCCTTTCCAACTTTGCGATCGCGACCACTCGAATCCACGCGGTGAACGAATATGACGCCCGGATGCAGGCTTTGTCAAGGCATAGTAGTTTGGCGGCAGGGGTGGTGTTTTCCTTTTCAGAATGGATCGTTTCATTGAAACAGCTGAGTAGCTCCTGAAAAAGAAACACGTGTTTGAACCTTCATATCATCATTATTCTATATTGTTCTGCAATATTCTGTACTTGCAGAATACATGTTCCGCGCACGACTGTGGATTCTAAGCAAAGGCGTTTCTTTTGTCCCAGTTGTGCATCATTCAGGATCATTAGATTGATGTCACATGTCGATAATTATCCAAGACTAGCTCTTCGACCTTGAGGCTCTCATGAAACCCGAACCACTAATGATCCTTCCTAAGCCTCAAATGTTCCTGGCACTTCTGTAAAGCCAACTAGGAACTAGATGTTTCAGAGGCAGCCTGGAGGCTCTGGTGCCCTTTCATTTCCCCCACCATTAAACCGCTTTGAAATCATGAGATATCGTGACACTATATTGAATCGGTCAGTTCGTCAAGCCTCCACAGATTTCTGTGATACCAATGGACATTCCCTCGCGGTTTGCAGGAGCTTGAATGCACAAACTGTATTCAAAAAGGCGTGGATGACTAGCATTCGCAAGGCCTGGATCAGGAGGCACAGATACACCACGGTTTTGTTTTGTTTCTTAAAGTGTGTTGAAGAAGCCTTGGACCTTGGTTGCCTCGAGACTTGTCTCAGGAGCATTGGTTTGGTGTGGTGGTGCTCCTGGTCGGACTGGTTTGCTTTGCCAGCTGCTACTTGGATTTGAGGGAATGACGTGGTTCAAAGTGTTGAGTGTCAACAGGTTGGACAGGCGGAGCGTTGGGACATGTTTGGACGAACCGAGAAACTGAGTCAAAGGCATCGTGCATGCACATGCCTAGTTCATGTTCCGTTTCCCTGCACAAATGGCTTTGTTTTCGAACGAGGCCTCGCTGCCATTGGCCGGCTGGTGACCAGATATCAGCAACAAGAGAGTGGAGCCATCTACAACGCCGCATGGCTGCGATCGGTAGGGTCAGTCGGACGACCAGTAGCAGCAGAGAATATATATATATAGTTTTCATTAGTTTTCACATGTTTTCAAAACTAAAACTGCTCGGAGAGGACATGGTAATGGTCCATGGTCATGAAGTTGTTCCTGTGTGGGATGGGGCGGCTATTGAGTTCTTTGGGCTACTCACGGCTACTCCTTTAGCAACACCATCTGGGGAGTGAGAGTGAGAACAGGAAGGGGCTCGAGCAGCGCTTGTCCAGCCAAAGGCAGGCATGGGGTCCATGTCCATGTCCTTGATTCACACAGCTGCTTTTCCTCCCTTTTCAACAGCTACCTGTTTCCCACCATGTTCTGTGACATCCATGCAGATCGTGTGGGCACGTTTGAGCTGGTGGGAACTCGTCTCGTATTCCATCGTCGGGACGCCGTCTCTGAGGAGAAGACTTTGCGGTCCTTCCTGGGAGATCGATCTATTTCTCCAGCCGCTGGGGTTGGCAGCTCTTATGGGTACAGTATGTCTCAAGAAGAAGCTTCCCTAGCGAATCAGTTGAGGGATCGGATGAGTGGATCTGGACAGGCAAACTCCCACTTTTTCTTCTGGGACCTTCAGACGCTGGAACGAAGGCTATTTGCGGGTCTCTTTGAGATTCTTAGGGTGTCTCGTTGCCATCCAGTTGGCAGGTGAGTGGCGACAGTGTAATATATAACCGACCCTGTTGTAGGGAGTTCAGACAGCTGTCTAAGTGAGGAGTACAATGCAGGATAATTCGGCCATGTGCCTGTGCAAAACAAGACGCATAAAACATCCCTGGGGCTTGGTGGCCGCTTCGCCCGCAAGTGGACGACATATCACGTCACGTGCACCTTTGGATTCCGCAGAAAGACCACTGTCCGGAGATCTCTCAAAATAATTTCCAGAGAGGCAGTGAACAGTGAATATCTGGATACCACGGATACCATGGATACCATGGATACTGGTCAAGAGCCAAGCAATGGATTGTGTTGATTTTGTCTAAGCGTCAATGGTGTCCGCAGCCCAGGTCATGTCGCAAAGAGTCTGGCAGTTTCTGCGAGGCAAACGCCACTAGATTCCAACAGAGCTGTGTTTTCTTGGGATTGGGGGCTCGAAAAGACAAAGAGTCCCACTAAGTTCCATTCTTGTTCCACGAAAGAACATGCGTTGATGCATGGGAGAAAAAAGGGATTTACTTTTTGGATCCTTTTGGTGTTTCTTTGGTTTCTCTGGGGAAATTTGAGTGGCAGCGCCCATGCAGCCCACGAAGCCGAACTGGGTATCGCCAGGCTCTAGGCGCTGGTTGGTGCCAAGTAAAGTACTGAGCCGTCTGTTCTGCAACAAAGATATAGACGAATATCAATAGATTAAACACATGGAGGGATTGACCTTTGTTGCGATCTCCATTGTCAAGCATGTTCTTCTTCCTCTCGCGCCAGAGCGAACTGGCAGGCACAGGTGGCTTTCTGCCATCTGTCCAAACTTGATGTGAAAACACCACATGAATTAGAATTCAGCTACCTCAAAGCTGAACTCCCATGCCGACAACTGCGCACCCGAAACCGTGGTCAGAATGTTCGCGAAGCGAGTCAACTCATCCGACGAAAAATAAACAACTGCACCATCAATCGTCGCGTTTGGTAGAGATTTGCCAAAGGATTTGTTTCTATGGCGGTTGTGTTTGCCAGGCAAAAGAAGATGATCTTGATTAGCTCTCATCATCGATGACGCTGCCTTTTATTTAACCAAGCCCATTGCTAAATCCTTGGACTGCGAACCAAATCACTACAGAATTCAGGTGAGATGCAGAAACTTGCGACTCAAACGTAGAAGATGCGTACCATTTGAAGAGTGGGCAGAATCTCTGGTGAACAGTACACAGTGGCTTAGAATGTGGTTGTTAGTTGGCCCTGCTAGAAAGCATCATATTTGGGCTGAAAAGCCAGCGCCGCTCCATCTGCATGAATGCCATATGGCTTTTAGTGGCTACTGTCCCAGCTGTGCGTGGCTATGTGTCAAAACCTCAAAAACCTCGACCTGTTGGTACATTTTTGTTTCATTCTTTTTTTTGGTTCACCTCATTTGATCTATGCTTGCTCCGTGCGACTGGCTGACCGGATGGTCGGCCCTTGGAGATCAGAATGCTCTTCCTTTGCGAGGTTGGTCACTCCCCATATGCCTATGGATGAACCTACAGTATTTGGCTATTTTTTGAATAAACATCCATCTGCCCATCTGCCAGCCCGATGTGAACTACAGAGGTTGAAGAAGGATTTGACACCAACAGCGTCCGATGTGCCACACGCCTGTTGCTTTTTGCCCGAGGGCGGAACCGAGCTCGTCTCTCTGAGCAAGATGTGGTGCTGCTGAAGGATCTGCCGAAGGCCGGACGGACGTTCTGTGGATTGGCCGTGACCACGTGGTGGAACGGTGGAACATGTGAGAGACGGTTTGCGAGGGTCAAGATCTACTTCACGAGGTTCCAGGTTGACCATCCCTCACATGCGAGAGCTTGATTCTGTTCTGATGGGGTCTCTCTCTCATGGGTCGCAATTGCTTACCTAACAATTCGTAAGTGTACAGTATATGTGCTTGCAAATTATATAAAGTAGTTGTTTCTTGACTAAACCGAGACTGACATGCCGACTACACCCTGTGCTACGCCGTGTCACTGTGCCCCGATTCGTGTGAAGGTCTTGAGGGTGGAGCTGCGCAAGGACGGAGGGTTCTTAACTCATTGCGTGTGGGTAGTTTAATGGCCAAAGTCAAGACAGTACCATTATCTGCAGGAAGTGGGAGGATTTTCGCGGGAACAGCATGGAAAACTGGCGGAGGGCCCTCACGTCGTACACTCTGTCGACTTTGTCCCGGTGACATAACTAGCGGCTGTATTTTGAGGATTTGCATCAACCAGCCGGCTCTACACCTGTTAATTGTTGTATTCTCGCAACCAGCATCCATAGGGTTCTGGACTGGCCTGTTTTGGCCAGTCCAGGCGGGGTTTTGAGATGGACAATGGCGGGGTCGTGGGACAATATGAGAAATGTTTATCGACAAAGCTTGAGAGAAGAATGAGGAGCCCCTAGTAGCATCCTTGCTCCTAGTAGTACAGCCAGGAGCCCCTAGTAGCTTCTTGTTCCTAGTAGCGATGCTAATGCCAGGAGCCCCTAGTAGCGTCCTTGCTCCTAGTAGTGCGGCCAGGAGCCCCTAGTAGCTTCTTGTTCCTAGTAGCGATGCCAGGAGCCCCTAGTAGCGTCCTTGCTCCTACTAGTACGGCCAGGAGCCCCTAGTAGCTTCTTGCTCCTAGTAGCGATGCCAGGAGCCCCAACTAGTAGCGTCCTTGCTCCTAGCAAGGCCACTTTGATTTACTTAATTACTATAATATAGATTGCTTCCTCAACTTTGCTAAGCCTTGGGACTGGCGATTGGCGAAGGCAATGGGCTTCTAAGTACGAGTGGGCATGTTTCAGAATGGTGGGTCGACGAACAATTGGTTTCATCATGGTTTCATCTGTCTTTCTCGTTTGAGATTTGAGGCTCGTGGATTGAGGTACGATCAAGTACCCAGGCCTTCACTGCAGTGCCTCAATTTGTGGCCTGGAGGAGCCAAAGATAGCCGAAGTGAGTTGGTCAACTTGGACGTCCACATCATCCCATGGAATCCATGAAGCCATGAAGTTCATTCCATTGTTCGTGTGTCGTTAGATTCCAAACTTTTCCGGCCATGGCCATAAGAATTCCAGTGCGGCAAATGAGCGGCAAAGTGGTAGTTCTAGAGGCCTGGCCAGATATGAGTATCGGCGAATTTAAGCAGCAGCTCAGAGGCTGGCAGCCAGGTCATCTCGATGACTTGACGCGCAAGATGACCACGGTAGAACTGGTGCTCGAAGGCCAGACGCTGGAGGATGGGACTAGTCTCATGGCGGCAGGCATCACTCCGGACGCACTGGTGCATGTCCTGTACTCTGTGAATCCAATTGAGACCTGCTGCATCGAACATTCTCCTTGTGACGTCAGCCACTTGCGTGTTCTGGTGATCCCGGAGACCGTGACGCGGATCAAAGATCTAGCCTTCAGTGAGTGCTTTTCTTTGGTAAGTCTTACCATTCCACCCACTGTGACCAAGATTGGGGAGTGTTCCTTTGAGCTTTGCACGTCTTTGGCAAGCGTGACACTCTCCGACTCTGTGACTGACATTGGAGACTGTGCTTTTGAGGGCTGTAGCTCGCTGACCAGTTTTACTATACCCAATGGTGTGACAGAAATTGGAGAGGGTACCTTCCGAAATTGCAGTGCATTATCAAAGTTGACCATACCAGGTTCAGTGACGTGCATAGGTCCTGGTGCTTTTCAACATTGTCAATCCTTGACCAGCTTGACACTTCCCAACTCTGTGATAGAGATCGGAGGCTATGCCTTTTACGCTTGCAGCTCATTGATCAGCTTGGTGCTTCCGGACTCTATGAGTCGACTTCCGTGCTGTGGATTTCAAGGCTGTAGCTCCTTGACCAGCTTGAGAATCCCGGAGTCTGTGACTGAGATTGGAGCCTGCGCCTTTGAAGGCTGCATATCCTTGATCAGCTTGGACGTTCCAGAGTTGGTCTCCTGCATTGAAAGCTGTGCTTTCGCAGGTTGCAGATCATTGGCCACCCTAACCTTCTCCAGCACTTCGGTGACTTCGATTGAGACCTTTGCCTTTGCCAACTGCAGCTCTTTGAGCAGTGTCACACTTCCAACACAGGCAAAGATCGCGACATTGGCTTTCGCTGGCACTCCCTTTGACCGAATGTGATTTTTTGGCTCCTCACCCGAATCTGGCGGTAGGGCAGAAGCCCGACTAATTGGGGTTCATGCGGGAATGCCTGGAATGCGTGGGGTCTGGCATTTGATACAAGCTGATGTGGTGGAATCTTTGAAGAAGTGGAACCTCCGCCACAGTGAAAAGGAACTGCCAGGAGTGCGTTCAAATGTGTCCAAACCACTCCAAATCACCAAAACAGTGAACCTCCGGTTGCATGTTGAACCTGAGAGAGGATGAACATGAATGAACATGATGGAGCCAGGAGACATCGCAAGTCGCAAGTGGAGCTTTCTGGGTTTTGGCCCAAGGCAATCTCACATCATAGGGAGTGGATCACTCATGGCAAAATCCACAAAATTCTGCGTTTAAAGGGTGGAACTTCTCCCGCCCCGGTCGCACCACGTATAGTTATAATTTATACACATGATCCTTCCCTAAAGGATTGAATGGTGCTTCGTGCTAGTTGGGGGAATGAGATTTTGGGGGCAATCAAGGTCGTGTGACCTTTGTTACCCAAGAGCCTTCTTGGAGGGTTTCGGTCGTTGAAACGTTCGCAAACCGATGTGACGCAAACCATCCGCGCAAGGACATGTACATGCCTTTGCTCTCACACCATCCTCTTTTCCAAGGACCAGCTGTGGGCAATGTGCAAGCGAACAGCAAGAAGACAATATGCACTAATCAGTGCCGGCCGATTGAAAGCACATGACTAAGGGGCCATCGTAATTGTAGCATATTGTAGCCAAAGCCTTTAGCACTTGTGTACTACTAGGAACAAAAAAGCTGTTAGAAACAAGTGCCACGCTAGTAGTAACAGGTGCCTTACTTACTAGTAGTAACAATGTTTGCGAATTCCGGGTCTGGGATGGTGATGTTGAATCTGTCCTTCGAGCGACACTGGGTTTGTCCTGGTATGCCGGACAGGACTGCAACTCTCAGACCCACACATCATTGCAAAGATGTGCGATCGAGGCGCTGTGGTTGGTCAGGAGATCAAGCATGGATAGGGCACACCTTGTTGATCAGTTATCAAACACCTAACCCTGTACGGATTGCTTCATGAAACAGCAACACTTGGACGCACTTGGAACTTGGACCATCCCTGAGCCCAACAGCACGAATGACGGATGCACTACAGAAACTTTTCGACGAGTCCAAGACCTGAAGTCTCTTCGACCAGCAATCCTAGGAGGCTTCCGTTGTAACGCCTTGGTCTGAGTACACGAGCATCCGACAAAATCTGCGAAGACTAAAGTATATAGTCATACTGTGGACATTTGTGACCAATGGGGGCCGACCCATTCTAGGCAGTGCCCTTGGGCTGGATACAAGATACAAGATTTTGTCCGGCAATCACAGCTGACATGTGGGCAATTTGTGAGACATCCATCAGTTCCATAGACGTTCCTTGCCAAAACGTGGTGAGTTGGATCGTCAATCTCCTGTTAGATCGTTTGAAAGCAGAATCTGTTCAGCGACGCGGACTTCTGTGTGCAGGTCTCAACTTCCGCACCGCTTTGCCCCTGGAAGATATCTTCTCAAGGGCGGAGAAATCCACCTACATGTGGCCGTGCTGCATGTGGCGCTACGGTCTGTCTTGTTGCTCTTTTTGGGGGGGCTTGGTAACACGGAGAATCTTTCAACTCTTGCAAGTGGCCTTTGTATATTTAGGGGATCCGAATACAAGTGCCCTGCCCAGAGGGGTCCCACCCACGCTGCCAAAAAATGTGCTTCACGTACGCATATGATAGGTTTGACTGGATGCACCCAAAACAACCACAATCACAAAGGTTTCTACGGTTTCTACCAAGGCCTTCGGAACCATAGTACGAGCTGATTCACTAGTCACATCTAGTCACTATTATGTTACTTTTCCAGCGTGCACATCCATGCAGATGAGTTGCTACATGTGAGAGGATCCAATTGCCATGACAACGCTTAGGCATCTCAGACAATGCGAACATGCACTTCACTTGCTATAAGCACAACACATGTGCATGAATCGGATGGGGCAAATACGTCCAGTAGCTAGAAGCATCTAGAAGCCCATTGTATGATCCTCGAATCCTCTATGTACAGAAGAAACTGTATCCTTACCCTGCTTCAATAACAATGAAAAAGTAACCCTTGAAGACCAGAATCCAATCAGATTCAATAGCTCAAACCTTGGAATTTCCGTTTTACCCATGAGTTGCCCGTGGCCCATTTCGTTGCCAAGCTAAACAGACTCTGGAGTCGATAAATCTCTGCCTCGGCTGAGGTATTACATCATCAGTGGAAACCAGCTCTACCACATCGTCCGGCCAAACCGCCGGGCCAACACTGGCGCGGTGTCTGTCTCCCCTGGAGAGCTGCTTGATCGCATATGGTTTCCTTTGCTATAATCATGATGGACATCTTCTTCATATACCTGCTTTGGGACGTCATAGGACGTCGAATATTTGACCCACAGCCTGAGGGTACTCCCTTCCTCAACATCCCAATTTGTCCGACATCTTGTTTGTGCCACATGCCGCAAGAAACTCATGAGAGGGCCCTCAAATGCGCCCAATACATTTGGCGCTATGAGGGATGTTCAGTCGTAAACAGGTGAAGACAGTTTTCCAGCCAGCTGATGTCTCTGCAGAAGTGAGATCGTTGCCGAAATGAGATGACACCAGGTGGGTTGGTGAAGGAGCACTTTGGTTTGCCCCATGGTTGCAGCAAGCTGTACGGCTGCGCATTGGGGCAAGTCGAGAAGTTGAGTGTAGAGCAATTAGCAGGCAACACCTTATTGGAAAAAAGACTTGAAGAAAAGAAGCTTCCAGCTTCCAGAAAAAGATACTGTACATTTGGATTACAAAGAGCCTTCTGTGCAACACATACTTAGGATGGATGTTGTTTGGTTGGTTGCTTTGTATGGCCTGAACTTTTGAAATGATAGCATCCTTTCGGGTTGGCTAGAAACTATGAAGTTTCCTTGACATGTCCTGAATTTCTACTGACGTCAGCCCACTCCCTCCCGCTCCACTTCCGGTACCCGGGCACCCCACTGGCAGGTGAGATCCATTGAAATCATATTGTAATATATTATATATATATAAGATTTGGATCTCCAGTTCCAAGCAAGCATTCGTCGCTCAGGAAAACTGGGCGCACTTTGGCTGGCTTCGGGCCAAGACAGCCAGCAACTTCGGCTAAAATCCCATCTCAGGAGTACAGCAAGGAAAGGAACAAACTGGCATTGCAGTGGAATAGATCTTGCACCATCAAGCAGCTGTTCCTCCAGGTTGTTAGTTCTTGTGTATCCAGCAAGCCAACGACTGTACTTGGTTGGTCTTTTCAACTTACACATGCATGCTTTTGACTCTCTTAATCTCAACTGAGCCAAGCTTGCCAGTTGGCGGCTTGCATGTGGAGCAAGCCTCGCTTCTGACATATCAGATCTCCTTTAAGGTTCCGACTGTGCAAATTCATGGTTCAATCGAAATCCAAACCAACAAGTGTCCCCCTCGTTGTGACGCTGTTTCTGAGGTGAGTTGCTTTTGGTCAATGTCGACGCATGGATGGATTTGTGTTTTTGCTTTCTTGCATTCAAGCAGGAAACCACTCAGCTGTAGCTAGGTCTAGATGTTGTCCTCGGTTAAAATATTGAGCTTAAATGCACCAGGGACAACACTCGAGAAATTGCTAGCAACCAGATCCGCAAGAGGTTTCTTTATCAAGTCATGAAACGGTGCAATGACGTGTTTATAACTTATAACTCCCTCATGAAATGGTGAAGCGCAACTTCAGACCACCTCTACTGTATCGACTTGCTTACAGACATGCAACTCTGCACCTCTAAGTAGAACTTGTTGGCAGTCTTGCAAAGCTCGTTTTGTAATAGCAGGCAGCAGTGAAGAGAGACCACAGGTGACCACAGGTCAAATGTTTGTACGTCTCATTGTGCATGCCTGAAGAGGTTTTATGAGGTTTTTACAATCTTGCGGTGCTTTGTGAAGTTTATATATATATATAGATGGTAACACCATGATCTACATCAGACATAGCCCTCACCCTTCCCCTGTTTTGCTCTGTCCTCAGGACACCTTTCAGCAGGTGGCCATGAAGTCGCCCTCGCCCTATCTAGGACGCCGGTTTTGGCATTCGCCTTCAAAGCAGAAATACCGCGAAAGGAACTCCTGCATGTTGAAGTGTAGGAGCTAGGATCCATAGGATCTATGGCAGGATATCAAGTTTTGAGTTTGTTTTTGTGGCCTTAATATCGCTGTATCGCAGTCATAGACCGCCGAGCTGCCAGGAAGCACCATCTACAAGCAGGAGACTTGTCCACTCTAGCAGGGACGGGATGCTCTGGGAGCTGTCAACATCAAAGGCAGATGCCCCATGATGCCTCCATTCAATTGCTTCGAACTAACTTTGGGTTTAGGTACGACTTCATTAATGGCATCTCCCGCTTTTCGAGAGCCAAGAGACACTCGAGCCATGCAAAGTTGTGATGCGTTCTTGCGCAGCGTTCCGGAAAATCATAGTTACTCGACTGACTGCCCGACCGATCCAAACCGATTCAGCGTCCGTGATTGCGTGATGAGAAGACCACTCGAGTGTTTCCTCCTAGGTTCCTTGAGGATTTCGACCGTTTCCATGGCCAGTACGGCCTACTGCGACTAGACGCCTGAGCATTTCGTAGGATTCTTTAAGTAAAGTCCACAACACTCAATGAAACAAGATTGTGATGGATTGTGGCAAATGCGCCAAAATGGCCAACAGATGGGCTGAGTGCTTATTTCCGGTTCCGACACTTGGGATATCACCAGCTTCAGCCTCTTGGTGTCGGCCATCCGCCCCACATCATTTAATCAGTTCTGTCCAAGGATCACTAGATTTCATGCATCCCCCAAAATACCAGATCATCCATTGCGACCCTTCCAGGACTCCCGGTGTCCCTCTTCCAAGGCCTGGGTGAAGCGCATCAAGGAGGACGTGAAGCACGGCGAGGACGGCGTCACGCGGCTCTTCCTGGGGCGCCCCAGTGACCTCGCCGGGGAGAGACAAATCATCGAGCCTCTTGGGCACAACGGAACTCACGGAGGTTTCTGAAAGGGTGGAGTGTGGAGTTCGGTGGAAGGTTCTGGGTGTGGAGAATGAGACTTTGTCATTTCATACTGTACCATACTTTCTCCCTTAGTTAACAGTCAGGCTGCTACCATTTGCTCCGTCAAACGCCTCGCATCACATTTCACGAAGGAGGGGTCATGAGCTCTGCTTGTAGACAAGTCCATGATGCTTCTTTGATCTTTTGCTCATTCCAAGGCAAATCTCAGCAGCAGCTTGGCTAGCAAGTTTGAAACCATGCCTAAGTCTGCAGTTGCTACATGTTATCACAGGGGTGCTAGATTCAAAACTCAGTTTTGTCATTTTCGGGAAATACCTCCCTGTGATGGTCTAGCATTCCTTCATTTGTAGCAATGACAAGGCGCAGAACCCATTTGGCTCCATTGATGCGTCAATTCCTAGGACGCATTTCCCGATCTCGCAAAGAAGCACGATCGCACCTCCGAAAGAATTGGTCAGGATGGGGGAAGGATTTCAACTCAGCAAGATTATATACCGTTAACTAGGAGCAAGAACGCTACAAGGGGCTCCTGGCATCGCTACTAGGAGCAAGGACGCTACTAGGGGCTCCTGGCCTTGCTACTAGGAGCAAGTTATATTACAAAAGAAGAGGATCTCATGCCGAAGAGTCAAGCTACAGGCTGGGTTCACTTCACGGAGTGAAGGTGATCTTGCATGGATGAGATATTCCAGAAGATTCTATCGTAGGGTGTTCTTTTTGAAGGCTGCAGACCTTTCCTTGGTAGATCCGGGAAGAAGATCATGGGGGGCCATGAGAGCAAACGGGCAATAGTGGTCCTTGCGGTTGAGAGGCAACGATTGAAGATCCAAAAATACATTGCCTGACGAGTACTGTATTAGCAGTCTTCAATTCTCGTACCAAGAGCCGCTAAGCCTTCGAACCACAGGCTGGTTCAGGATTGAATAAGGACTTCCTGGGTTTCACGTTCAGATGACCGCATTGCCCCAAAGTCATGCATCTTTTCCTTCCAGGAAGGGGCCACATGGTTGGTGGAGGGAGCCATAGGTTTGTTCTTAACAAGCTAACCACCTGATGAGCCTCTAACACGGAGTGTTTGCCACAAGATGCCACAATGACATGCTGGTTCCGTGCAGGATCCAGGGTTTCAGGATGTTTCAAGGCTGCCTCTTTTCCAGAAAAAGAACTCTTGTGGTGTTCAGCCGATCAGCCTTGCCTAGGTGTCATCAGCGGCTGGTCCTCAAGCTTCTCCAGCCGCACCATCTCCTTCGCCTCAGTGGGCGAGGTGGGGCCCTGAGGGTTTGATGAGCCGCGACATGTTTTTTTCTTGGGCAAACTGAAGGGAACAGAAATAGCCCCTTGTAGCTCCTTGCTCCTAGTAGTAAGGCCAGGAGCCCCTAGTAGCTTCTAAATCAACATAATAGCTTCCAACCTAGAAGGAATGACCTCCAACCTAATAGCGATGGCCTCCGGAAGCAATGGACAGTCGACCATAATCGACCTGAGTCCTCTTTGATCGTCCCGACTGTATCGGGAACGCAGCAAGAACCGAGGCCTTGTCCTGAGTTTGACCCGATCAGCAGAGGTTCTGAGGCAAAAATGGACCCGACCAACGGCCCCTGCTTTTGGCAGAAGCATGCAGAAGCATATTTCTGGGGTGTGCTGCAGCCGGCTTGAAATCCGTGGAAAGCAACATTGATACAGTACGTAGATGTACATAGCCATCCGTCGTAACTAGATTAGATATTTGTCGACTGACTTCTTTGTCGATCGAGGCAAACCAACCACCTGGCCCCTTTTGTTGGGAAGGATTCTGCCAGAAGCTTTGACTGTAGTACTTCCACTAACCATTGGGAGTGGCGGATCCGCGATTTGCGCTTGACGCGTTTCACCTGAACCGATCGTTAGTTCATCGGAGAACTCATCAAGGCGCCAAGCTCGGAAGGTCATGGGATCCAACTGAACTGGATCTTTGTCCTATCAATGTTTATGAATGTCTATCAAGATGTCAGTCATCCTCGTTCTTGAACACAGTTCTTTGGACAAGTTTAAACATCATGTCCCTTTGCATGAAGTTCCACGGTATTGACCATCTTGACTTCAATTGGTTTGGCCATTTGACACCGTCGGCTCCTGCAATCCAAGACCTTCCGCTGCCACTTTGGGACAGCTCCCTGCCAGACACCAAACGGTGTGATTGAGTAACATCCTCGACTCCGAGAGAGCTCTCGAAAGACTCGAAAGGGTCACAAAAGCAACGCACAGATGAGAACCTACCCTTGCCATCCCTTGCCATCCCTTGCCTATCAGACACTACGTGTCACAACCCAGATATTCCAGAAAACCATGAAGGGCTGGTTGACTTGAGTGTCGTTTTGGCCTGGATGCAATGTGTTCTTTGACATGAACGTTTCTATCCGAACAATCCACAGATCACAGAGTCGGAGGTTGTTGTGAAATGAATAGTATTGTATAACTGGCAAGTGGACCTAGTCAGCTCGATATCTTATCTTCAAGCCAGGGGTCCTCGAAGTCCAAGTCACCATCAATCTGGGGCAGAGAGGGACGCTTGTTACGGCGTGGAGCAACTTCCAGTCTGTGAATCTACCAAGGCTCTGTTGCGGTTGTTAGCACCCACAAAGGAATGCGCGAGAAGAGATGAGACGTGTCTTGAATTACGCTTGTCAATGTTTCTCTGGGGTCGGAGTTGGGGAGACGAGCAAGACGAGCCCTCTCAGACGGGCTTTCAGGCCTTGGTGCGCTTCAGCAGTTATCCCGAAGGTGTGGGGTACCGTTTCGAGTTTTTCTCGATTGGGTCACTAACTACATCTAACTAGTACTCACTGTAGGTGAGCCAGAGGGATATGAAAGGAAGAACATGAAATGAAAGCTAATTGTTGCCTCATGTCTTTACATCGATGAGTAAATGGCTAGGGTCAGTCTCCCTCTGAAAATTTCCACTGAAAGCGAGCTGGACCCGCCAGCTCAGTAGACACTTTTTTTTTGGAGTTCATCCAGCAACTGCCTGCAGGCCACAAGGAAAGATTTATCCAACTTCTCCATACTTCTCCACTGTTTTGTTCATAGTTGACCACCAATCCTGGGACATTGGACCAAGCAGCTTTGCTGCAGAACGTTGAGAATTCGGCAGCTGAGGCTCCTTTCTAGTGGATGGTCCAAGTTGATTGGTTGGTCCATTGGTTGGTGGTCCTTTCCGGACACCTGGCTAGGCGACCTCGTCAGCTGGGCCACCACGCTCAGCGCCATGGCCACCTGTCGGGCCTCCCAGACCACGAGTGACACTCGTTTGGAGTGCTTGTTTGGGCAGTCATACAACGGCATCAATGGCATACATTGAACACAAGAAATTTCAACAAGCATGTGTTTCTGATTGATCAAGGCATGAGAGTAGGAAGAGCCGATTTGAGCAGCTCAAAATGGTGCAAGCCATAGGAATGGGTTTGGCTTTTTCGTTCCCTAAGAACTTTGTGGCACTTGTTGCTTTCGAGGTGCGAAATGGGAGATCGCTATCGCCCTCTTTGACCAGTTGCAAGAGGATGTTGCAGAGCTGCTTGGTCGCCATTGCCGTGGCTGAACCGTAGAGGAACATCCAGACAACCAACAGCGACGAAAAGTATCGGTTTGCCTATATAGACCAATAGCGATGACCATCGCTATTGGGTTGGAGGCCATCGCTATATAGTTGACCATCTTCGTTGCTTGTCCAAGGGCTTTGTGTGTCGGCCTATCGGCTGAACGCCGTGGTGGAACTTTTCGGCCTGGCAGCGAGGGGGGGAAACCGAATCCAGGCCCCAAGTCGCCGTTTGCGGCTGAGGGTGCCTGACATGGTCCTCAACATGCTTTTGAGCGCTTGCTCCAGAGCCATGTCCTGGGTTGGGATCCTTGGGAGATGGGGAGCCCTGAGATTGTGGGCGGGAGGATCAGAGAGTCATATAGAGTCATAGAGGATTTGGGGGAGGGAGGGAGGGAGGGAGGGAGGGAGGGAGCAGTTGTGCTGAGAGCGCACCAAACATAACCAAATCATAGCGTGTAAAGCGATAGGGCCACCCCAAAAACGACAACCTGTAAAGATCTGTAAAGTATATACATACGTCGGTCCATTCAACTTGACGTAAACCAACCAAATACTGTTGTGCACATTTACGCAACGGGCAAGACCGGGATTCAACCTGCGTGCCCGTGTTTCCTGCAATTGTCGTATCATATCATTTGTAAGATGATTGAACCGTTCTTCGCGATAACTTAGTGATCCATTTGTTACATAGACATCATAGACGAAGACCCCTGGCCAAGGGATAGACTCATGAACCTACATAGACAGCACCTCAAAAAGGATGTCCTTTATCGATGTTCGAGCCTGTTAGGAATGGATTCCAGAGCCAAGTTGAATCTCAATTTAAGCATGCAGATCTCCACAAAACCATGTAATGCGATAGGCACCCCAAAAAACGCGATAACTTCCACTTTACGCCGGTCCGAATGACAATTGAATTTGACGGTGCCTCGCATGCCTTGAAGGTTTGCCTACTACCTCGCGAGCTGTCTATTTGTCCTGCTATATACCTGCAAGCCTATTTGAGGGGATTGCCTTTCTTGCACTGATGAAAAGGGTTGCTTTTTGATTCCAAATTGAAATCAACAACATCAAGCCTTCCGGACAGTGCCGGACAGCATGTGGGAATCAGTTCAAACGGACCTGAGATGGTGGACACCGCTAGTAGTAGTTGAGGTAGCAGTAGCTGAGGCAGTAGTAGTGTCCTTGCTCAAAGTAGTAAGGCCAGGAGCCCCTAGTAGCGTCCTTGCTCTAGAAAAAAGGAAATTGCCCCAGATGTCTGAGGAACTGAGATTCAGTACGGTTCAGTAGGGGGCTAGCGCCAGGGGCCCGCCGACCCCTGGGGAGTGGTCGCGGTGGAATATGTGGAAGATGAGACTTCCCTCCTGGTTTGGCAAAGAGTCATGAACGTACTTTAAATCATCATGATTCACCTTATTTGTGCAGACGTTGGCTCCAAGGGTGGGAGGAGTGGGTCCTGTTTTAATCGACAGGGCTCGCTTCTAGGGGGGCGATGCGGTGTGGGTGACTCGTTGTGCGGATACGTCAGCAATGGATTCTGACATTGATTCCAATACTCAGGCCAGTGATGTGGCCTCACGATATTCCACCAGCCCCTCTGGAAGCGTTCGATGAACCGGCTGTTGATCCGTTGACCTGTCCGATCACAGGTGCCGCTTTCGAAGCTATTGTGCATTCTGCAGCCGTTGATACAAAGCCAACGTCCTCAGACCTGAATCCTTTTGTGGTGCTTCCATCTCATGCATATCGATTCTGTGTGTTTATACAGCGGGCTCTTCAACAACCGGTTTTGAGTTGATTGAACTCTTTAGCAGATCGAAGTTCAAGCCACACCCGTTCGGCCCATGCCGAAGAAACTCTCCGTCACTGTCCACGTCGTTCGGATTCTCTTCTTCGGCTCCAGTGGCAACTCGCCGAACACAAACCACGTATGGCGCCCCAAGGGACCGCGCGCTGCCGCGCGCCGACGTGCGCGCGGTCCCTTGCAAGGTCCTACCGTAGGTGGCGCGCCCAATACCGCGCAGCAAAGCCTAGGGGGGGGAGTCGAACCCGGGGCCAAATCCTGGGCGATGCTTTTCCCGCAATAGATCGCGAGACTTAAACAGTTTACACACTTGTCAATTTTTTGCACACTTTTGCAGGTTTTTTGTGAATGTGACGGCAGCGTGATATCGCCCACCGCTCACCGGAGTCCTTCAACAGGAACACGCCGGCCCCGCTCCGCTCACCCTCACGTTCGTCGGCCTAGCTCGGGGTCGGCGGATTTGATATCCTGGCGCCAATGAACAAGACGTAGGAGATCACAGAAATTATCCTGAGACCTTGATTAGAGTTCCTCGCAAGTATGTACCCCAAGAGTAGCCCGGCTGATGGCCAGAACCCTGAGATGCTTGCTGCCCTACCAGCCAGATGTGTTTCTTGATCAGATGATTGCGATGACTTGCCTTCAGAAGTGGTACCACCAACACGTATCAACAAGTCATCGTTCTGAAAATTGGTAGCAGTTCTTTGAGGCAACAATTAAGCCTTCCCTCGTGGGACCCCCGTATCCAACGACGCAATCGCCACACCCCCAGTCAACCGCCCTGCAGCGTCGGTCCAGGTCACCGCCTTGCAGCTCTTCACCGAACAGTCGACTGGGCGTCCGTGGCGTCCGGAGGCCAGCGGGTTCGCGCGCCGTCACGTGGATGCGGATCCAAAATGACTTGGTGTCGCTTGGGATCCAACGGTTGCATATATAATATATTATGTATAGTATTATGTATATTTATTTATCTATTTATTTTTTGAGGGCTCGAGAACACCGTGAGGATAGCTTAGAGCCCCAAGGTCTGTCAAGACCGATTTTTTTCCTCTGCGCTTTTTGAGCCATAGCTGGGGATCGAAGTCCCGGGTGGCATCGGCGCTTGAGGAAGCGCAGATCTCGAGCCAGGCGGCTCCTACAGAGATACTCAAAGTCCCTGCTGCTGAGAGGCCGGGTCTTGAAGAGGATTTTCTCTGCACAAAGGTTGCTGCAAGGCCACCACGGAGGACAGGTTGTGAGGATTGCTGCTTTGGCAGATCGACCTCTGACATCGACCAGACGTGTGATGGCATGGAAGGCTCAAAGATGGAACCAAAGGGCCGAAGCATGGAGAGAGTCATGGCCCGAAGAAGAAGTGCCACGCAAGTCCAAGAAGGACAAAGGGCAAGCCAAGCAGAAAGGTCAAAATCACGGAAGTCAGCCAGTGATGTACGGCCACGATGGCAAGCCCATCGAGATCGACCTTGGTGGTACTACTTCATCATCTTCTTCAGCCAGTTCCTCGTCGCTAGAACAAGAGAATCGATCGCTCAGGGAAGCTTTGCGCACTCTGATTGCAGATGCCAAGAACCCGGAGAGCATCCCAGCTGGCGTCAAGGAGCTTACTACGGTGGATCCGCGGGAGGACCTTCGAATGAGACAGCGCGAACTCAACAAGGAGAAGAAGGCGCTTACGAAGGTGGAAAAGATCCGCTCCGACATCGAGAAGAACGAATCCAGCTACTCGAGGTGGAAGCAAGGGATCCAATCGGGACTGGAGAAAGCCGAGAAGCGCCACATGAGTGTGCTTCAACAGCTTCAAACGGATTTGAAGATGATAGAGGCCACGGGAGAAGACAAGATGGATGGGGAGTCCGAAGAGGAAGAAACCGAAGGTTCCAAAGCACTGGCCAAGGAAGTCGACGAGATGAAGCAGCACATGGGACAGATGGCTACATACGTGCAGAAGATGGAGCAAAGGAATTGCGAATTGGCACAGCAAATGCAATTTCTGATCTCGGCGGTCAAGGACTCCAGACCCTTCGAACCTCTCACCAAGGACTCGCCTCAGATCGTGCGGACTCCTCCAGGACGAGCTTTGCTTGCGGGGGGAAGGAGAGACGACAGCAAAGAGCGATCCAGATCGCCAATGAAGAGACCAGCTCCCGATCTTGTGGAGCAGATCGAAGGTCTTGGCGAGGTGCCTGTGGTAATGGCAGAACTGCTGGAACAACTTCCTTCCGAACAGCACAGCCAGATCCTAGCTATGGTTCGCGCGGAGCCTCAGCGTTACAACTCACCGCAGGCTGTGATGGACCTGGCAGCTTCGATTCAGACTCAGATTGCTGCCAGTATTCAGGTCAAAGGTACTTTCGAGGCAGGAAACAAGTCCTGTGCTTCCAGTGCCGCATTACAGCCTTTTCGCAGAGAGTCCAAGGCACGTCTTGCCAAATGCCAGAAGGGTACAGAGAGTCCGGTATCACCTCTGGATGCAATGACGGGATAGGTCAGGTGCGAAGTGAGAATGGTTTTGTCCACGAAGGGCAAGATAATTTCTTGCTTTCTCAGGAGTGTCCGATTTTCTGCAGTTTGGGCCTTCCCTTTTCCCATGTTGGTCAAAGTTGCAGGTTTTGCTCGGGCATTTTCGCTAGGGGTCAGTCTCGATGGGGTTCCTGTCTTCTTCGACAGATGATCGAGGCTCAAGATGGTGTTTTCTTTGATGGCAGATGTTGCTCTTTAGCTGAAGAGAAATCCTGGGTCAGCACAGTTCCTTTGAAGTCTGACTGCATTGACTTTGGGAGCCTTTTCAGTGATGCGATTCTAGTTTTGGAGGGGAGAGAGACTGCCGATTGTTTGGTCAATTGGGATGTAGCGGACCCACAAGCACACTGCGATAGGTTTGTGAGCCTTTGGCAGTGGTTTTCCGAGTTTGTGTGTGGCTTGGCTTTCTCATTTGGCAGACTTTTGGCTCTGCAAGCATTTGCTCTTGCCTGGGCTGCTCTCCTTGTTCATGAGTTTCAAGTGTTGCAAGAGATCTTGGTCTTTTTTGCGCGAGTCAGAGCAAGGCAAAGAATTGTGCCGTTTCCGCCAGTTTCGCTTGCCCAAGATTTCCTGAAGTTTGGATTAATGGCATTATGCCTTAATATCCTGATACTTGAGGCAGGTTTTCGAGATGAGGCTGATGACTTGGGGGTTCGATGTCTTATCTTTCTCTGCCGTTTGCAGGTCGGAGGGTTAGGCTTGGGGTTCTTGCTTGCTCTGAACCGAAGCCGTCGAGATGAAATCCTTAAGATGCCTGCTAGGTCAGACACGCACAGACATGTCCGACGCAGACAGAAAGCGAGATATTTTCGGGCGATTGCTTTTCTCCTTCTCATCGGAACAGGTGAGGCGACTGCAATTGGCCAAAGAAGCGGCCTTCCCTCCTCGGCTGCAGATGATCAAGAATCCTCTCATTCCTCTGGGCTTTGTGGGGATGAGAGTACAACCAGCAGTTTTCTCTGCCAAGAAAGCCAGCTCGGGATCCCGGGTCCCCTTTCTGAAGGTCATGTTGATGTGATACAAAATCGTTGTCACTTGCTTTCAGGTTTGGATGGACATGTGGTTGAACCCTTGAGCGCTCCACTGAGGTTTGATTGTAGTGGCTTTGAACCTATGTGTCGAGCAAATTCGTTGCTTATTGACGGCCCACGTTTTGCGTGTTTTCCCTGTGACCCCTATAGGGAACATGAAAGTGGGGATTCTTCTGATGTGTCTACAATCATGCAAATCCGATATGCTAGGCCGGCTGATGAATGGAGAACTGAGCCAAATCTTTTGCAGAATTACCTCCATGCAGTGGTTGGGGATTCCATCGAACCAACCACGTTGGTATGGCTGCATCAGGCAGAGTATATTGGACGATATGTCAGTTTCTCGCGTGCCCTAAGGGTTTCCCAAGGGGTTGATCTTGCCTGGCAGGTTCGACATGTCTGGGGCGATATGCTTCACAGAAGAACGGGATTTGCATTTCCAGTTCGCCCCCCGCCTTTCGACTGGGGAGGGCGCATTGTCACTTTGCAACCACATCTGATTTTGACAACCGTCCAAGGTGACATGTATTTTCCACTACTTGTTGACTTCCGAGATCAGTTCCTGAGAAGAGGCACCTTTGTCTTTTTTGGCAGGACATTCCCTGCAGCTTTACAACTTTTCCAAGCCGTCTCGCCACAGACCGATTGTTTCTGGGGAGCCGAATGCTATGTCTATGTTGGAAGCTATGGTCAAGAACGTGAGCTAACCTGGAATATGGTTGTGCCACTGTATGAAGGGGCTTATGTCCGAATGGTCGTGATTGAGAGGCCTCAACCCATGTTACGACAAGCTGAATCCACTTGTACGCCTGCCTCCGACTCAGGTTCCGCTAGGTCGGATGCATCCTCACATGATTTGTTTGTGGATGAAGATCTGGCTGAAACAGAAGAGATTCTCGTTTCACGAGACCAGACTTCCTTCCTACAACACGGGGTGCAAGAGGCTGACAAGTGGGACCGAAGTTGTCTGCACTCACTGGAGGAAAACACTGCAACCTCTTTATATCCAGCTTTGGCTATTGAGAGGCGGGTGTTGATGAAGAAGATGAACTCCTGTGGCTCATGCAAAGTGTCGCTTATTTCAGGGCTGTCTCTGACTTTGGTGGTGCAGCTGAGCGTGGTCAGGCATATCTGCAGGAGCTCAGGTTAACGCGCCGACTGCTCACAGATGCTTGGCTACTACGAGGAACTGACCTTGGATATGCACATTTCCGTGAAAGAGAGAATGGCATATGGGAAAAGAAGCTTATAGGCTGGAAATATGACCATGTTGACCAGATTCTTGGCCAGCCCTTCGTCATCCACCTTCGACGAACTGGCTTGTGGTCATCACGGATCATGAGTTTTTTCGAAGATGAGGGTGCACTCGAAGTGATTTTGCTCACAATTTTCCCGCCACCACTGATGCTCACCTTGGATGGAAGTTCAAGTGCCTTGCATGACACTCCGGTGTTAGCATTTATGCACGATACTTTCCCCTCGGATATGCTGCCACTTGTGGTGAGGCACACCATGACAGGGCAGATTGAGACACAATCTCTTCGATGCCTTCCAGGTTGTTGCCCGATGTTGATTTGTACTCTCCTTGGACTCCAAGACAGATGTGCTGATCCACTGAAAGTACAGATCTATTTCCGCCTACATGATATTGAGCGCACCTTCTATGGCTATGAGCGAGTCGGACTCCCGGCGGGTGCTTATGTCAACTTGGAGCTGCTGGATGTGGCAACGCGCAGGGAAGAGATGCCAAGGCAATACCCACTTAGGGAGCATGAGGTCTTGCTGACACCGAGACAAAGTGAGCCCTTTTCTCAGAGCACACTCGAACCACATGATCTAGAATCTCTGATGCAAATTGGAAATGCTATGACAACCTTGCCTTTGACGACTGGTACCGATGCTGGGAGTCAGGTTAGCGACCTTTTCTCTGTGACAGAATAGCGGGCCACTGAATTGGAACCTGTACCACTGCCTGAGCATGAAGTTCTGCAGTTGAATGGCATTATTGCTGGACATTCTGATGTGCTACAAGCCTATATCAGAGCTCATGCTGGACCTTTCAGTCGATCCCATAATCCTATCTATACATGGGTCCTCACCGAATCCACGAGTATCGAGCCTTTGGCAAGAGTGTGCATCATGCAAGAAGCAGTTTCCTTATCCTCCACTTTCCTGCGTGAGTGGAAAGACAGGATTGATGGTAGAACGGTTAGTGTCTCAATTGCTACCCCTGTGCTGCCTCCGCCTACATTGAGAGTGAAGCCTGTGGATGTCCTTGGCATTCCCAGTGATTTCTTGGATGCAGGCAGCAGAGTCTACCTGCTCGAGCTGATTGGAGACTTTTTGCCACGACGAATGGCGGTCCGATGTGGTCCTACTGACTCCTTTCAGATGATGGTCGAACGAGTGGGGTTGAGGGAACTTTGTGCTCTGCCACGAAATTCATGTTTTCTTGTTCATGCGGATGCAGCTGGAACGAGAATTTGGACAGGTCAAGATATTGTGAGGGAGAGACATGGGACGGCTTTTCAACTGGTGGTTGAACAGATAGATGCTTGTATGGAGCCGTCTTCTGAAGAAGCTTCCCACATGATGATTGGCTTTTGGCAACATGAAATGAATTTGCAAGTGCAGGCCCCTGATGTGACAGGACATAGAGAACCTGAACCTGCACTGGAGCCCCTCTCATTATACCAAGTCTTCCTTGAGAAGCGAGCTGCCGCCCTCTTGGGACTGGGACAGGACGATCCAGATGATGATCTTGATGAGCTGGTTCAGCAACATCTCCAGTGGCATCACACGGTCACGAGAATTGATCGGCTGACAACCCTCTACGGGTTTGAGGACCTTCACGCAGAAGCTCTTGCTTACCGAAGATCGAGAGGTTCATGGCCATGTTTGGTGGTTAGCGGCTTGATTCAAGAGATTGTGCTTTTCCTGGATATTGAGTTTGATGAACATCTTGATTTCCAGAGTCAGACAGTAAAAGCATTGATTCGGTCCAGAGTCGAACCGCGAGTATCACTTTTTTCAAGAGTGACGATGGCGGCAGTTCGCCCGCCGCTGACGGTGAGGGAGCAGGATGATAGCGATGACCTCTATGTCCTCATCGGAGAGGAGTTGAATCCTTCTTCTTCCCTGGTAATGGTGGTCATATGGGATCATCGGCAAGACGAAAGTGTTGATTTGCATCCTTTAGAGCTGCCTCAACGGATGATGACGGAAATGCTACTGGAAGAGGTCGGTATGGGAAGAAGATGTGGGCTACCATTTGTGGAATGTGTAGTCAAGCACTCCGAACATGAGCTGCCTTTGCTTATATCCTGGCGACCTTTCCCTGGAATGAAAATTGTGATTGATGTAGGAATCAAGAGATGTGACATTTGGCAGCAAGACTGGTCTGCAGGCCTGAGTGCTGCAGCAGCATCTGATTTCTCTTTGGATGGTGAGGTGGCGTGGTTGATGCAACGCCGAATCCTGCTTCGAAACAACTATGATGTACTTCGACAGTATGCAGCTGGATGGACGACGACCACTGTGGAGCTGACTTTCTGGTTCCACAATACGGTTGAAGAACGGATACAGCAGCATCCTGCAAAAGCAGTTTTTTCGGTTGTGACCTCTGACTTCCAAGAAGATGACTTTGCACAACTCATTCCTAGAGACGGGGAGATTGTACCTGTCGACCCTGCACCCATATTGCTGGCGCTCCCTCGACCGCATATTTTGGTCCTTGGTGTGGTTGCCCACCAGTATGTCCCTGTCTTGTGCAAGGTTAACATTGAGGGCAGACAAAATTTGATGTCGATATTGGTTGACTCGACTTATCCACCGGTCAGTGTTGATGCCATTTTCGACTTGGTGATGCCAGATCACCTCTGCCGTTCTGCGGCAATCTGCCATGCTCTCTACAGAGATGAGAGGAAGCAATTTTATCATGATATTGAGCTGCAAAAGGGAGATTTTATTGAACTCTTTTCCTGGTTTCTTGATGATGATCAGACATCCTGTGGAGACGATAGTCCTGAATCAATTTCATCGGATGAGATCTGGGATTCCTCTGTGATGCCTCACCCGAGCGTCCTGCCAGAGGACATAAATGGTGATGCTGATCTTTTCTCCTTGATGCAGACCAACCCACAGACTGATCGGGGGGTACGCATTGATGCGGGTCATCAACTTCGAATGGAATCAGATCTGTTGTATCGGGCAGTGGCGAGCTCATCCGACCACACACTTGCTTCAGTACCACAAGGAGGAACTGCAAAGCTCTGGCTGTTGGCGGCAGAAGCAAATGGGCTGCACGATACTGTCATTCGGGTCGAGTTGAGGCACCAAGTACCTGACTGGACAGGCTGGGTATGCGGGTCCTGGAGAAACAGACCGCCAGGAATCCGTTTTGCAGTCATGACTGAACGACCGCCGCCGATCTCATCAGAGAACAATGATATGCTGATCCTTGGAGCCAGTGCACGTGACATGGAGCAAGGGAAGCGGGTTCTTCTGATGGACTTGATTTATTCCAATGTCCTGCGCAGAGGAGCAGTTCGATTTGGTATTTTGATGACTGTCGCTGAAATTGTACGTCTTTTTGCCGGTCGTTCAATACCAATCGATAGCCCCTTGCTTTTCGCTTTTGAGATGTACTGGTTTTCTCCGGCTGGGGTCCGCGTTTATACAGCGTCAGAGATCCCCTCTGTGCCTGATGGATCCTATGTGCGAGTGGTGGAAAAGGCTAATCCATGTCGGAATGCGATGAGGCCACTTTCTCCGGACCCAGAACTGGTGCGATGGGCTGAAGCTGCAGGTACCCAAACCCATGAAAGCGATGCTGCAGATAATCTGGATCAGGACTCCATGGGACTCTTGCAAAAGTCGATCAAGAGTGATGTGAGGGATAACACTGCAACCCTTGACATTGAGGAGATGGATGGCTCGAGACAGGATGGACGGCCCTATGGGTTACGGCCTCCTTTGTTTCGCTGTTACGTTTTCTGGTGTCATCAGATTGCAGACATGCTCCGACCACCTGGCAACACTACGGTCTTCTGGCTGAGTACTGACCTTGATGATCTGGATGACTGGGTGGTCTACCATGGAGCCCTTTTTATCATTGACAGCAAGTTCACTTCGGAGAAGCAGGTCCTTTCTTTGAACGATCGACTTGACTTGCCAGACAATACCCCTCGTGGGAATGAGAAAGTCCAGCCTTTTGAGATTGCTCTTCCTGACTTCACGCCTTTTTTTTGACATCATCTTTCAGAAAAGACCGAAGATGGATATTGTCTGGGAGGCGGTGATTCTGGCGCTCCCTGAGGCTGTGAGAGTAGAGGCACAAGAGCTTGTCGCCTGCCACCCGACTGATCTGACTAGTATCAGTATTTTCACGGACGGATCATGGATGCCTGAGCCTGGGGATCATGCAGCGGCCTGGGCAGTCATTGTCATTGGACATGGCACTGGCGGTGATTTCACTCTTGACTGTGACTATGGTCTAGTGGTCAGCGAGCCAATGGAGCAGGGATGGACAGGTGCACAGGTTTCAGATGCACGAGCGGCTGAGACAGCTGCCTTGATCAGAGCGATTGAATGGACGATTTACTCGGGAATGGAGAAACCCATTTGCTTCTGTTTCGATGCAGCGGCAGTGGGCTTCGCTGGAACTGGTACTTTCCGGACTGGAGAAGCTGACCGGCATGGCCGAATTCTTCGAGCTATGGTTGCAGCAATAGAGAAATTCCTGCCGCCAAATTGTCAACCGAAATGGCAGCATGTTAAGGGTCATCAGGGCAATGTCGGAAATGAGTTGGCGGATGTTGTAGCTAAAAGGTGCTTTCGTCTGCAGACTGAAAGGACGCTAGTTGCCAGACCTGATTATGTCCCTTATGTGTGCGGAAAGAAGTTTGCAATTGAGCTTCTCTGGCTTCTTTTTGTGCAGTTTCGACAGTGTCCGAGTTTTCCAGAAATCAGCGGCCATTCCATGATTATGCCTCAGCTTAGGCAGCCGTCAGACTGGACGGCTAGGGTACCGACCAGACTTCGTCAGCCGACATGCTATGAAGAAAAGAGTGCGTTTTTCCGCCTTTTTTTTTGCCACTTATAATGTGGCCTCTCTTGGTGGTAGGAGGGGTCCCTATGTGGTTCAATATATTAAGGAACAGATGGACGCACACGGACTGGACCTGCTCTGCTTGCAAGAGACTCGATCTCGAGCATCCAGTCTTATTGTGTCAACTGGTCATCTGAGGGTAGTCTCGGAGGCACACCAGGGACACGGTGGAGTTGAGCTATGGCTGGCCAGGCGAGATGCCAAAGGAAGGCCAGTTTTCGACAAAGAGCATGTCCAGGTACTGGTGTCAGAGCCTGAGCTTCAGCTGGTGCGTGCAAGATGTCGCGGGGTCGAGCTTCTTATAGTGAATGGTCATGCACCGCACAGCGGCCACTCGATGGAAGAGATTGCCCAATTCTGGAAGCGCCTAGAGACGCTGGTCGCTGGCTTCCATGAGCGACATGTGCATATGATCGGAGGCATTGACGCCAATGCTCATTTTGCGGGAAGTCGAGGTTTTTCGATAGGGGACTTCGGTCTTGAAGAACGAACTGACAAAGGAGGCGATTGCTTTGCTGCATTCCTGGAAAAGGGTAATCTTTTTGTTCCTAGCACTTTTGAAGACATCCATGAAGGTGGAAGGTGTACGTGGCACAACAATGTCACAGGTGCTGGGGCGAGGTGTGATTACTGTTTTTTGCCTGCCGACTGGAGGATTGGAAAGATATCTTCTTATTTGCTTCCAAGTCTTGACGGAGCGCAAAAGGGCATTGACCATACACCATTGGCAACTGCAGTACAGATTCTCCTTGGCAAGAAGGTCCCCCAGACCACTCTGGCTGCTTTCGATAGGAGACGATTGCAAGCTGCTGACAAAGAAACCATCGACCAGATTTTTGAGGGTATTGCAATACCTGATTGGGATACTGACATTGATGAGCATATGACGCAAATCACGGAACAAATCCATGAAAGGCTTTGCAATGTTTTCCCAACTGAAAAAAAGCAACCTAGAAAGGGCTATATCTCGGATGTTGCGTGGCAGATTCGATCTGACAAGATTCGTCTGAGACATGAGCTTGGCCGTCTCAAAAGACGGCCTTCGCACGACTGAGATGGGGAGCCCAGTCCTTTTGTCGAGTAGTTGGTCTTAGGCTTTTCTCTAGGGTGGTTCTCCAGCAACGTATGGTTGCACAAGCCACGAAGAAACTGCAAGAACAACTTCGCCATGATCGCACAATGTCCTTAGAAAGATTAGCTTAGGACTCCAAGCAGATGCCACCACGTGACTTCATGAGGGCACTGCGGTCACTTGGTGTGGCAAACACAAAGAAACCATCATCTATCCAGCCAATCCCATTGCTCAAAGGAGGTGATGGTGAGATTTTGGATACTGCAGACAAGGTGCGTGATTGTTGGAGGTCGTACTTCCAAGAACAGGAGGATGGAACACCTTCTGATCTGCAAACTTTGTTGCAGGAGGCAGATGTTATCTCGGACCGACAGACGCACCTTCCATCGTGGAGTGATCTTCCCACGCTTTTCCAACTGGAACATTTTTCCGGCGTACAGCCAAAGGAAAAGCATTTTTTGGAGATGGTATACCTGGCGATCTTCTTGCGATGGCGCCAAAGCAGATGGCGGAGCTGCTGTATAGCTGTATCTGTAAAGAGATCGCATATGTCCGGGAGCCCATTGCACATAAGGGAGGATATCTCATTCCAGCATTCAAGAAAGGTGATCCGAGCCTCCCACAGAACTACAGATCGCTTTTTGTCAGTAGTGTGGTTGGTAAAGCGATCCATGCAATGTACAGGCAAGAGTTAGCTGAGGTCTTTCATGGGTGTAGGCTCCCATTTCAAATCGGCGGGCTCAAAGGACATGGGATCACTCAGGCAGCTCTAGTACTGCAAAGCTTTCAACGCCAGGCAATTCGGCAGAAGAAATCGGTCTGTTTCTTTTTCCTGGACGTTGCAAACGCCTTCTACCGTTTGGCTAGACAACATATTATCCAGGGGACGGACGACACTCGCAGCCCGAGGCAGCTCTTTGCGGCGATGAATCTGCCGACCGAGGCAGCGGCAGAATTTGAACAAATGGTCGCAGAACCAGGAGCGATCGATGCTTCGGAAGCACCAGGTTTTCTCAAGCGTCTCTTCAGAGAGTTCTACCACCAGACGTGGTTTTGTCTGCGTAATGACTCTGCTGTCATCAAGACCCGACGTGGCAGTCGGCCTGGCGACAGTTTTGCGGATTTGTGCTTTTCGTCCGCACTGACGAAAATCATGGAACCTATCATGCAGCAGTTCAGAACATTATATCCAGATACTGGATTGGTCTGGGATGGAGTCAGCTCGCCGGTGAGACGAGGCCCGATTGCTTTTGAGCTGGACTTCCTCATGCCGATATGGGCAGATGACTTGGCGTTGGCATTGAGTGATGCCGATCCGGCTGTCCTTGTTGAGAAAGCAAAGGTCATCATTGGCATTATTCTCGATGGGGTCGTGGCAGCGGGTTTGGTCCCGAATCTGAAACATGGCAAGACTGAACTCCTGATCGACATCCGTGGCAAGGGAGCTAATTCAGTGAAAAAGACCATTTATCATACAGACTACCAATTGGTGGTGCCTTCCAGATATGAGGATTATTCTCTGAGAATGGTCGGTGCCTACAAGCACCTTGGAACATGGCTTCAAAGTGGAGCGGGCATTGCTAAGGACCTTGCGGTCAAATTTGCGGCAGCGCATGACTTGCTCACAAAGTATAAAGGGCCAGTTTTCGGTAACAAGAAGATGCCACTTGACAAGAAAAGACAATTGTTCGAAATGATGATCATGAGCACCATTACGTTCAACGCAGCGGTCTGGTGTCCCAGGAACAAAAGACAAGGAGAGCAACTCATTGCATCCTTCATGAGGCTGTATAAACGGCTCTGTGTGCTGCACTTTGGCTCTGAGGCAATCAAGTGGGGGAGAGTGAGGATCTTGAATGAGTTTCACCTTCCGGACCCTGAAGTGACGATCTGCCGAGCCAGACTCAGACAGCTGCTCCAACGAGTCCAGGTGGGACAACCACACACATGGGCTCTTCTTCAGACTGATAAGCGCTGGCAGGAAGTGCTTAATACTGACCTTTTGTGGCTTGCGGAATTCTGCCCTGAAGATGAGGTTCCATATCCCATTGAACAATGTTGGGAGGAGCTGGCTGCTTTCCTTTTGTCTTCACCAGGACGGTGGAAGAAGATTCTGAAGAAAGCTGTGGCTCGACATATTGGAACTAGAAAATTAGATGCAGAATGGAATGCATGGCATTCGACCATCACGCATGAAGTCCTACAGGCGGGGTTTGGACATCACATACCGCAAACACAGGGTGACCAGCACCACTATTGCCTAGCATGCCGAATGGTCTTTGCTCGCAGAAGTGCCCTTGCTGTTCATGCTTTTAAAAAGCACGGAAGAATCAACAAGGTTCGGGTTTTTGTGCAAGGTACCCGTTGCGAGTTCTGCCTTAAGCTGTATGACCGATACACTGACCTCGTCAATCACGTCAACCATTCCTCAGCCTGTTTTGGTTTCTACCGTAACCGAGGGCAGGTAGTTGAGTGTCAGCCAGGGGTGAACAGCAAGCAGGAAAACCAGAACCGAAAGGCCCTCCGAAGACCTGTTCTTCAGACTGAGGGGCCTCCATGTCCCCCAGTCCCAGAGTTGATCGACCTGGCCCGCAGTGAGCATGAAGAATTGAAGACTTGCTGGGAGCAAGCTTCTGAGTGCTTTGCAGGTAATGCGGACTGGCTTGACCAACTACGAGTTGCTACTTTGAAGACAACACTTTTCCACGAGGAAATTCTGCAATGCTTTGCGTCATGGTGGGAGGACTGGTGCTATCGGCACCAACACTGCCGACTGTCAGAGCTTGTGGTTTTCGGGCGATTTTCAAGTCTAGCTTCAGCAGACTGGTTTCTAAACAAAGATTCAAAAGAGCGAATGTGTTCTGATGATGCCATCAGATTCTTCGCACAAGAAGCCTGGACTTTCCAAGATGTGCTCTGGAGTCCAGCTCGATCAGTGCGATATTTTCCCCGAACGGTCGCGCATCTTTTTTCAGGAGAACGACGCAGTGGAGATGTCCAGTCTTTCCTTGAAGCAGCAGGCTTTGCTTCATTGTCAATCGATGTGGTTTTCGACCTTGAATGGGGTAATTTACTGAGGCCGGACACTCTTGTCCTTTTCCAGAAAGCTCTCCAAGAACGAGTACTCTTAGGCTTTTTAGCAGGTCCGCCCTGCGAAACATGGAGCCGTGCAAGGGCTGTCGCATGTGCGAATGGGCCGAGAGTGGTTCGTTCCAGGAGTCGACTTCAAGGGTTGAAATGCCTCACACAGAAAGAGATGCGACAGGTGGCAGTTGGCAATCAGCTTCTAGGGGTAACCCTGGTCCTTGTCTGGAGCGCCATAGTCAGTGGTGCTACTGCTATAGTAGAGCACCCTGCAGAACCAGCAGACCAAAGCTTGCCTGCCATTTGGCATCTTGATGTCATGACCTTCTTTTTGAGATTCGCATGTTGCCAGAAGATACGAATCGAACAAGGAAGGTTTGGGGGACTTTCCCCCAAGCCTACTGATCTCCTGATCGTTCATGGCCTCGCTGACACGGGCGGATTTTTTGTTGAAAATCGGACAACGCCACTGCCACGGACCACACGGATTGGCCGAGACTCGGATGGGAGCTGGAAGACAAGTGTTCTAAAGAGATACCCGCCAGATCTCTGCAGAGTTTTTGCAGCTCTTTTCGATGTCTGTCAACCAGAAAACGAGTTGATGGAGACTCCTCCACCCTGGTTCACAGGAGCAGTAGAAAAGTTGATGGCCCACTTTGATAGCGAAGCTACAATGGGACCAGATTACTGCCCTGGAGCCTGGAAGGGGTGATTGCAAATTCGGTGCACGTTTGTCACAAGCTATACTTTGAGATTCTCTCTATTGTTGACTTGTTGGATCCATTGAGAATCTAGATTGAGAGAACCCCAAGGCAGAGATTCCAAGTGGAGATTATCGCTACATACACTTACTGGAATGCGCAGTTTCAGAGATGGTATTACCCCCAGACCCCGATTGACTACTGTCCACATGATTTGTCATATATCACAAAGTGCAATGACCCTTAACTGCGAGGACTGCCTTGCAGGTCTGAGGTGAGCATTCAAAGTAAGCACTCATGGACACCATGCAACAAATTTTCTGTTTTCCTCAAACTTCTAGGTTGGAGGCCATCGCTCACAGAACCATCGCTCTTAGGTTGTTGGAGGCCATGGCTACCAAACTGGTGTGATTGGTCGAGGGCGCATCCACCACTGTTCGACTCCCAACATTCCATCCACTCAGCCAAACCAAGCCATTCATCCAGGGAACTGCCTTTGAGGGTTTGGTGCAAAGCTGCAGCAGGAGCCCTCAGAAGGGATCAGGATTGCAAGGGGAGGAGTCCGGGATGTTCAAGAAGATACAAGGAGATGTAGGAATTGATTTGATCAGCTGTAAAGATGGTCAATATGTCTCATATACATCAAGCAGGTGATGTAGGGATGCATTCATCACATGCTCCCAGCAAAGGTGTCAGTAAGGCAGGTAGATTCTTAGATGCTGCATTTGGCTGAGGTGCTTCCGGCCGTTCCGAGGAGGCTGGTCTTTCTTGAGATGGTTTGCCACAGCATCGTTTGAAATGCGCTGCATACAATATTTCTTGGAGCAAGGACATCAAGATACTCGTACGTAGAGTAATTTCATGCATGCAGCATCCTGGGTGGCCTGAGATTTCATCTGAGTGTCCAGAGTTGCGCCGTTGACTCTAGACAGCATCGCTAGAGGCCGGAGGTATGAGAAACATCAGGTCTATCAGGAAGGTCTTCCTCTCTCCAATCATTGAAGTGACCTCTGCCCCGAAAGGAGTGACTGGTAGCATTTGGTAGCTAACTTGCATAGACTACATTGGTTTCTATGATTTGGAACGGGATTTCGGAACAGGCCACTGGGAATCCGTGAATGGAGTCCACGGCAGCCTCAACCTGACACTTGTCTCCACTGTTGGTTGAAGCATTGACACCGACTTATGGTGATTCGGTGTATCTCACTGCAACTTGTTTGGTGTTCTTCCAGGGTCCAGAGGGTGTGTCTTGTGTGTGTTTTTTTCCTCCCCCCCCGAGCATGCACAATCAAGATCTTGAGGCTGAGCACACACTCACCATGTTTCACCTTAACCATTTGTGGTTCGCGTGGGCTCTTGCAGTCGACGGGTGAAATCAATCGCTCTTTTGTTGAGCGCTACCAGGTACTCAAAATGATCAGCTGGTGCAGGGCCGAAGCATTGTCCAGCACACGTTGCATCGCAGCCCGCGGGAAAAGTCCTCAAGGTTGCAAGGACCGTCGACCATAACTATGCCAAGGACGCTACTAGGGGCTCCTGGCATCGCTACTAGGAGCAAGGACGCTACTAGGGGCTCCTGGCCTTACTACTAGGAGCAAGAATTCTACTAGGGGCTCCTGGGCTTGCTCCGCTCATGTTTGTTGAAAGGACCGTCGACCAAACATTTGAAGCCTCAAAAGATTCTCACGGCCGCACGCGGGCCAGCACGAAGTGTGTTCTACATGAACATGGTTATGAATTACACAGGCGTGTTCATCGTGTGAGAAAAAACCATGATTGAATCTTTTGTTTACTCGGCCTTGTGTTGGAATTGTGCCAGTAGACACTTACTGTTCCTCGTTTTAACCTTGGCGTCCCACTTGATAAATACCTAGATGGTTTATACAAAGGCAATATTTTGTTGGTGGTTGCAGGTGCTGAAATCTGGGTCCAAAGCCCTGTGCCCGGCCCCAGATGGAAATTGCAACACAAATGCAATTGAACAGAGGATAACACTTGCTCTTAAGGTGAAATGTTTTAACACATTATTAAACATGGATTTGGCTCTTGTTTAATTCATTGTTCAACTAGAGTGGTCTTGAACTTCTCAATGTTCTTTTCCAGCAAAACCACACAAACTCAAATTCATGCTCCAATCCACTTATATAAGTAAGTGTGCGAAAAACCTGCCTGTGGTAAGATGTAACCAGCTGTACCTGCAACGAACTGGGTTGGTTTTTAAGTCGGACAAGATCGACAGTTGTAGCCTTGGGACTTTCCAGATCTTCCAGCCTTGGGATTTTCCACTCCATGGCCCCCGTATGACACACAGAGTTCTTTTCATGTTGCATTCTTTTTTGGCAGGTGTTCAAGCATGTCCAGACTACCCCAAGCACTACTGGTAAGCCTAAAGGCATGATTAAGGAATATGATCCCGTCCAAAGAACAGTGAAGACATCATCATATTAATACTATGCACAACATGTGTGGCACGCTGCACACAACGTTTGCGAGTATGGAATCAGCTCATGGAGTTGCTGACATGGGATGAGCTGCCGGTGGCAGAGTCTCTAGCCTGAAGTGTTGAGACTCCATGAGACGACCTGCTCCTGCTATTGGTAGAACCTGCTAGAACTGAGAGTTCACCAAATGGTCTCACGTAGAGCCTCAAGATTGTGTTGTGTTGAGGACTTATGAGAGTCATGTGTTCCATGATGGAATTATGATTCCAATGACATGCCACTTGCTGCGGATGAGCTATCCAAGATCCCTGCGGGTCCCTTCCCTTGCTCCCGTTCGCAGGTGCGTCTGGTTGTGCCAAATCTTCTGGATCCTATGTGATATTCAACCAAAACTTCCTAGTCTAGTAATTATTAGAAGAGCCAGATAGTGTATACTCTTGAGCGGGAGATATGCCAAGGATCATACAATACAACCACAGGTGAACAATTGCACCCCGCGTGCCTGGTTGTGTTCGGATTTACAAGGGGTCCAGGTGTTGCTTTGACCAAGCAATTTGGCATGTCATGCATGGACACCCTTGAATTGGGCATCATTGGTTTTGGCACCCGTCCACAGCAAGTGCATTCTTTTGTTTAGCTCGGGCTTCCAAAGCTTGATATTTTTTTGGTTGCTTTGTGATCTTTGTGTTTGCATCTCTAGCTGTCTTTGGACCCTGTTCCACTCCCTCGCCTGCCCAGGCGCGACCGGTGCTCGCGCGGACGGACCCTCGCGGCCGCGCTCCAGCGGCTGGGCTTGGCGGAGCGAACGGAGCTCACGCTTCACCTGGTAGGAGCGGACGCTACGAACGGGGCTCCTGACCCAACCGGGGCTCACCGGCGCCGGCCCCCCAGTAGAGTCGTCGCCGTCGCATCATCCCGTGAGTCGTAGCGGCTGAAGTTGCATGAGAGGTGTGTTCCATCAAAATAAGAGCGGTTCCACGCAAAACTGACGCTGAATGGCGATTGATTCAGGACCCGATCGTCACTGAAACGCCACGAACAAAACCGTCCATTTTAATTTTGCACAATTTTGCCAGACTGGCGTACTATACAATTTTCCTGTTTGACCACAGAATACACCGTATGCTGCTTGAATAGCCGCTAGTTGGACCCACAGAGTGGTCTAAGTCAAATAGCTTCCCATAAATCCTCTCCAAGTCGCCATTGCACAACCCCTGTCCCCTTTTTCAAATGGGTTTTGGACCCTCCAGGCGCCCAGTGGCGCGAGGAGGGTGGAGACCTTGGCAGCGTCCTGGGGCTCACCGCGGAGCCGCTGCTGGCGTCCCAAGCTGCGCCCGGGCTGAGCGTGCTGCGGATTGGACTGGCGGGTCCAACGGCCTTGGATTCGGTGAGGTCGGTGGGGAGATGGGTTTTCTGCGACGGAATGGCTTGCAATCGACGGACGGATGGTTGGTCGATCTTTGGGGAAGATGAACGCTGCCGAAACCTAAGCAGGCCGCAACCCTGACAGGGGCTGATGATTTCAACTGGTGCATGTTTAAATGGGTAATGTTCATAGCAGCAAAGAGTGTTTTAAATCGATGCTGAACTCAGGGTTGATCCTGTGAAGCTTGCTTTTGGCTGCTTTGCTTGCAAGTTCTTGTACCAAGCCATGGGCCATCACAGCCTGAACAGGAGCGAAGATTCACGCGATGCTTCTGAGATGCTGGGAGACCTGCAAGTGGAGATCCGTCATCGTGCAGGGCTCTACCACGAGGCCAGGGCTCGTCCCAGATGTGGCCAAACCACCATTCGGTGAGTGCGGCTGTAAGAGCCTGAGAGGGACGAAGAAACAGTCCTGGTCGGTTCACTGTTTAGTGGGAGCTGAAAAGATATCAGATTTTGGAGTTGGTCATGAAATTTGGCTTCTCCGTCCGTTTAACATGACACGCTGTGCTGCTGTACTTGTTCTTATTGCGCGAGCATGGGCCGGTGGCTGAAGGTGAGTTTTGATGACTGGCCTGCGCCAGAGCCTCCGAAGAGATCAGACGTGATGCCGTTCCGAGCTGCTGTCGATGGCCCTGGGAGACAGGAATCAATCATTGACTTTAAGAGTTCATTTGTCCGTTTGCCACGCTTTATGCTTTGTTTGAGTTTGGTTTGTTGAAAGTGTCTCAAGAGGGTCGTCCAATAGGACCCCCAGGACGGCCCGGCAATATCTTTTGAGCTGGATTGTCGGCTGCAGTAAGTTTTCCTTCATTGAAATATGGAAACTCTTCATCATCATACCTTCTCAAGCACATGAAGGATATTTGTGAATGCCAACTTATATACTTGTACTTTGAACCAGCAATTGATTTGTGTTGTCACGGTGTGGTGTTCCAAAGGTGGATATGATTTTCACAAAACCATAGATCAACCCAATGGGCGATCTATACATTAATGGCAAAAATACAAGTGTCATCAGGTGTCTAGTATTCCCTCAAAGAAACTAACATATAATATGGTCTAGCTCCACTAATTCCAAATTCGACAAAGCCACTCTGGAACACACCACTCCTTCCCAACGCCTTTCCACTCTAGATCGCATGTTGACACTTCAGCAAAGCTCTTGCGGCAAGGTAGGACGACTAGTTATTTGTCGTATCCAGATCGTTTTGAACCTCGCAGATTGGAAGCCACTGATGGCACCATCCTAAGCCAACATGAAAAAGGTCATACCTCTGCAATACTATCGATAGAGGCCCTCAACACTCTCAATTTGGTCCGGAAAAGGCCAAAACGAGTCAAACACGTCTCTTCATTCCGAACATTGGTTCTTTTCCGCACGCCACAGGCAACTGAGTCGGCACTCGGCACTCAGGATTTGGTTTGCGCCTTCCAGCCGGGATTTTGGGGCTATGACACCTGGGAGCTTTCCGTCCAGCAGGCTCTTGCAGAGGCCCCCTTGTCACTTCGAACAACACCAGAGGAGGGCTCTTTTGTGCACCGAAACGGTGGTCTTTGTGCTGCAGAAAAAGGGTCGAAGCTTCTGTGATGGATGTAGGATTCGCTGATTTCCTTGGCTGTCAAGACATCGACCCCAACAATTAAATGATGATTTTGGCCCACTGATGCCTACTGTAGGCGTTGCGCAAAAAGTGTATGTTCACTCAGCAGGCCTCACCAGATCACCAGGCCTCACCTTTTCGAATGCCTAGGCTTGTGACAAGCTACAATGAAGAGGAGGCCGAGGAAGAGTGACTCGACCGAGCGAGGAGACAGATGCCTTTGTCTTCACTCAGAAATCGATTTCGAAGAAAACTAAGGGAACTGTGCTATGGGGGCCATGTTCATATGATGATGATGATGATGATGATGATGATGATGATGATGATGATGATG
>CAXAMN010025495.1:331901-357140 GCA_963970005.1 Durusdinium trenchii
TGATGATGATGATGATGATGATGATGATGATGATGATGATGATGATGTTCATGTTTGGAGGCAGTCTCGAGCGCACTCTTGGAGAGCATTCTCCTGTTTGCTGCTGGGGACGTGTTGTAGAAGACATGAAGTATGAGAAAACAAGCATATCCTTGAGTGAATTTGCAACATACTCATAAAGAGAGATCCTTACATGACAGCCAGCAGAGTCGCACAGGCAGTAGATGGTGCTTTTGTATCCATGATGTTCAGCTGGAATCTAGAATGTGTAGGTTGCATCACATTCCCAGGAGCTTGACTATTCCCAAAACGTAGAGAAAGACAGAATGATATTTTTGTGGTGGCGGACTTCAAGGCCAAGCAAGTGGAAGGTAGGAATGGTATAGCCCACTTTCTCACCCGTTGAATCAATGGGGTGTGTCACAGTGTGTTTGCGAAGTGGTTGATCCCAAGGCATCACACTTTGCTGTCCCAGTTCCGGTGCAACGAAGAGTGCGACCTGGAAGCGTTTCAGTCTACCGGTAAGCGATGATGTCAGGTCCACATCCATTACTGTATATATTTGTTTGAATCTAATTGTCTGTCAGACAACCGATCAGTTCAATCATCCTATCAATCAATACATGCCTGTGCGTGCTAGTGCCCTCGTGCGGCTGGTTAGATTATTGGCCAAAACGAGCTGCTTGCTTTTGTTTTCTAGGCCAGCAAATGGAGAGGGCGTTTGATGGTTCTCCCCTTTGGGGTCTCCCAGTGAGTTCTCTACTTTTCCGTCAGTTTGCCTGTAATGAGATTGTGTTTACATGCCTTTTATGGTGAGTTCTTGAGCTTCAAGAGTTCACCAGAGAGACCAACCTCGGATCTCTTCGCTGGTTCCCGCCAGGCTGGTCGCTGCCCGGCTGGGCACCCGAGGTGAACCATTGGTCTGCGGGGAGCCACCGCAGAAACTGCAGCGGGGGCGCCGCCCTGCAGGCGCCACGTGCGTCACGTGTGGCAGCTGGCATCAGTTTCCGGCATCAGATGGCATCAGAGTGATGTCCTGAGAACCTCTATGTTTTTCTTCACAACTTATGGGGTACGAGCTAACAATCTTAGGGTGGGGTCGATGTGCCTGTGGATGAATACAAGAATTGCCTCCTTCGTGGTGACAAAAATTCATTATTAGTGATGCACCTTGAATCTTGAGTTGAAGAAGACCCGAAGAAAGACACCATGTATATAGCTGGCCGGATGGCCAGTGATATATACCGCTACTCTTAGGACCCGGATCCTGAAGAATGGGTTCAAGTCGCAGGTACTCTGGATGAATGTAGGATGTTTCTCTGATCACTCTGCATCAGTCGGATGTGGATTTCTGTGGGTTGATTGGAGAATGATAGAATGTTGGTGGGACGTTTATCAGCTAGATCTGACCTTTTGTTGTGAATCTTCCCTGAAATCCAGTTGCAGGATCAGAGCTGGTGGCAATGCTTGGTACCAGCAAAAAGCCGGAATGCTGCTGAGGAAATCATTGCGGCACGTGGGCGTGTATTTCAAACTGAGGGAAACCCGAAATCTCTGGCCACAAGGGCAAGTGTTGATTAGCATAAAGCCAATTGGGTTAATCATGGTTATATAATCGAATCCCCATGTTTAGACTGCTGGCTATGTGTGGCATACATTATGCAATAAACTACTTTTGTGCATAAATACTATTGGTGTTAAACCTACATCAACCTCTAGACAAGGTCCAAACATAGTAGGGCGGGCTCAGTGATTGACTGATGGAAAGCTGAAACCACAATCAAAATCAGACTTTGAGACTTGGATGATTCTGTGTGTTGGCTTGCTTCTCCACAGGTATGCCATAATGTGAGGTTTTGTGATACCAACTCCAGACAAGAAGGGAATTGAACTGTACCCGTCTCAAAGCGCCCACTGGTATCACAAATGGCGTGTTGCACACCAGATGCACGCCCATGGTCGGCGGGAAAAACCACTCGCACGAAACTCTGAACAGCCAGACATTACCACCCTGGCCCACTTCGCCGTTGCCGACATGGATCAAGTGCACGTTTGTCACACGGTAGCACCGTTGTCACACGATTGGCAAATTGCTAGCTGTGAAGGCCATTTGATGTTTGTTTGGCACAGTGTGGCTGGTGTTCTCAGGGCGGACAAACAGCCATTGGAAATTATTGGAATATACCTCACAGGGCATTGATGAGCCAGGCAGAACTGATTGCACCCTGTCTGGGCATACGCAGAGCGTTTGACTCAATCTGCCTTTGGGTGTACGTGCGATGTCTACTTGCAGCTCACTCGTTAATTAACATGTTTTCAGGACATTGAATTTCAGACTGTAGCACTCTAGTGGTCCTTGACCACAGATCCAATGGCGCACAGATATGTCCAAAAGGCCAGAGACCCTTATCTCTTCATGCACAAAACCAACAAAGCTCCGGTATTTTGACCAAGCTCTGACGATCCTAATTTCAAGATGTTTTCGAGTTGAGATGACCAACAGGTCTAGACTTATTACTTTCTTTTATTTTTATGGTGTTTTTTAAATGTGTTTTTGACTGATTCTCCAGGGATCGTGCACTGCCAGGCGACGCGTGCACAATGAGGAGGGAGGCAGAGGCCGTACCCGGCTGAGTGGCAGATTCTGACGAAACAACATGGCTCTGAAGTCTCCATTGTGGATGAACACCTGAACCCCCAAACCATGATCTATAAGGCTTCTGTCCATAGAGATAATCCTGCTAATGACGTTAGCGTCTTCGACCTTCTGTCTTGTTTTATTTGATCTCGCATCTTTTTGTTGCAATACACTGTTCTGTTTCTTGCTCACCCATCACGTTTGCGCGTACAAACTACATTGTGTTACCCGGTAGATACAAGGCTAGGGGCATGTAACGTGTGGCAATGCAGACTGTTTGCGAGCGAGGAACCCAAAGTGTGGGTAACATCCCAAAGTAGAGTGCTTTGTCTTGTTTTGGGCTTTGACGCAGGGTATACTTCAGGAGCAGTATGGCTTATGATGGTTTATGCCCTTTCTAATTTTTTGCTCCGCCGAACTATTGGCGATCTGATCCACAAGTCTGACTTTGTGGCAGACACAACACTGTCAGATTCACCAGTGTAAGTCTACAATACGGGGCCTACTCAAAAGGGATTAAAAGGGGAACGGGTTTCTCATGCCACTACAAGTCAAGAGACGCGACTTAGTTACTTTGGGACCTCCCAAACGAGAGATGTTCATTATCCTATCACATCGGCTCATTGATGTCCCCAAAGGCTTGCCTTTTTTCCCTAAGATTCAAGGCTCCTGTTCAGGTTCTGAGACGGCCCCCATATTCTGCGACCATCAAGTTTGGACATCATTGGTTTATTGCATTTTCAGACTTTTTCAAATCTTGCACAGTGCAACCTACGCTGGTATGTGAGGTAGAGGTTCAGCTAGGTCGATGGCCCAATCTGCTTGTTCGGAAACTGACACTGCCTTTGGCCACCCTGGCAGAATGCAAAGGGAACATGTCAGACACACGCCAACGGCGCAGGTCGGACCGACGGTCGAACTTGGGCCATTGGCCTTTGCCTCACCGTGGCGGTGCTCTTCGCCTTGGCTTCTCTACAAGTCTTGGACGTGCCACAGATCGGCCTCACTGAGCCACCCGGCCGGGCCCATGTGCTGGGAAGGCACATGCGCTTGTGGATGTGAAGAGATCAGGTGAGACATGTACGCTGCATTCAAAAAGATTCAAAACTGGCGAAATGAATCGGTGTGTGCTTTTTAGTTGATTGTTGTGGAATCTACTGTTTCAAAACTTGCACGGGACCACATGTTCGAGCTCTTTTTGGCGCAAGGTTAATTTAGACTGCAGTAATTGTTCTAACATTGTTCTTTGGGACATCACGGGGTTACGAGAACATGTGCGGAGACTTGTGTTGTCAAGAATTTGAGTGTGCAATGTACTTCCAAGAATCCGGATGTTCACTTGACAGCAAGAGCAAGAGGAGGTAGAAGGAGATACCACATTCAATCTTAGTCACCTCAAGTTGTCTCTTTGTGGTTAAGGCAACAATCTTTTCCTATCTTCAGTTGCCCTTCTCTCGTACACGTCATTCGTGTCATTTTACCAGCTCGGTTTCCTCCTCTTTGGATGTTTTCCGAGCCAGTTGCATTGACTTCTGGCGAATGGGTAATATTATTGCTTGTAGTCCATCTGTGTATACCGGTAGCATCCACATTACTGTAATCATTCCATTTTGTTGATGCAACTGCTGTGGGCTTTCTCTATTAAATACAACATTTGCACGCAGATGTTTCCGTTTGCCAAGCCAAGGCCGCACAAGACTATCCAAAAGGCCAATGTGGCTGAGGCTCTTCTGAGACTGGAAAAGAATCAGAAATCTGCCAGACTGGAACGGACAGCCCTGGAAGGAGGCAGGGTGGGTTGTCTCAGAAAGATGGAGCTCTTCAAATCAAGCTTGTCATATGCATGCGCACAGGCACAGATGCACTTGTTTCATGACACGATACCCTACCCAACGGATCTGAATGACTGCAATCAGAGTTCATCTAGCAATATCTGGTAGTTGGGTAAGACGTGTGGAGTATATATACTTCAACCTCCCTCTGAGTGGTGCCTTTTGGAGGAACATCTCTTTGGGTCCCGAAGATACTTCTGAACCATTCCCATTCAGAAAGCACTCAAGTCCAACCACAAGGCTCCATTGCTCCAGGAAAGTCTCATCCCTCAGTCGCTTGCACTCTCAGGAGCTCCAAGCAGCACTCTGAGGGCGGAACCGACGGGCCATCTGGACGGATCCGTGGCCGGAGCTCCAAGCACGACGCCTCCGGGGCAAAGCAACGCCTCCGAGCCGGAGATGATTTGGAGCCTCGTTGATGGGCCGAAACTTCTTTCGGTGTCGAGCCTTTCGTTATTTTGTGGGCAAACTAAAGTACTTGTGGAGCACATGTTATTTATATCGTTTTATATCTAGAGGTTTCTAAATCAAGTTTGTGCTCGTTCCCAGGATCTTCATGGATCTTCTTTTCTGTGCAGTAACCTGATTCCAACGACTCTTGCATAGCCGCATAGCCAATTCCTTTTGATGACTGACACCCTGCTGATGGTAAAGCTAGGGCTAGGTTTGGGCTAGAGAATCCCTTGGATGCGGGCACTGCAACCAGCCAACAAGGTACGACCTTCCGCGGCGGTCACCGCTCAACGCGCAGATCGATCTGGTCATCGCAGCCTTCCGGGAGGATCTTAGTGGCTTGGTGTCATTGAGGGGCGCTGTTCCACCAACATGGGCAGCCACTAGTTGGTCATCAGTTGTCTCTTGACAGTCCATTTGTGGCGGGAACCGGCCCCTCCAAGTGTTGGTGCTGGGTGAAATTCTGCGACATCGTTGCTTCCGCTCTCCAACCGCTCTACTGCGGCAGGCTGCTGGAGCTCAGTGTCCGTTACAACCCTTCTGGAGCAGATCCACTGAACCGTCGATCAAGCCTTTGCTCCAACCCTGGCAGTGGCCGGCCTTCTAGAAGCCGCAGGAAACAAGTATAGGGGGTCGACTGGGCAATGCGTTTTTGCAGCTGTATGGTGCAAACTGATGCAACATGATGAGTTCCATTTGATGTGGTCTCCAAGTCTGGAACGTGACCATGCGACAAATAATTCGACAGATACAGGTGGACTCGAATCCCAAAAGAAACTATTTACACCGATCGGGTTTCTACTACCGAATCGATTGGATCTTACCACCAAGATGTGCCTGGCACGGTTCCCTTCATTACTTCGATCAAACCATATCACCCCCCCAAACGGTCACTCTTGGTTACTTTGGATTGTTTGGAAGGTTCCTTTCTCCGCACTCTGAGGTTGGATCAACGTGATGATGGAGCCGATGGCCTCGGACTTCGCGCTGCGTTTGTACTGCAAAGGTGCGGTGGTTTGTTGGGCGGTCCTTGGTGCCAACATGGAGACCCACCAACGTTCCAATGGTTTCTTGAGGTTCAAGAACGGTGTCCCCTAGCTGTTTGGTTTCTGTGCTACACATGCAGACTGGTTGGGTGTTGGAGGTTTCTCCATGGAAGCTGATCTTGGCAAGATGCTTGGTGCAACATGATTAATTACGTGTGGAACAAAGCTCAAGGTAGGTAGTGTTTTGAGGCGGCCCATACGAAGAAGATCAGTTTGTTTTATCATATTGCTTTTCTATCTTGAGTTCAACTCCCGTGAGTGAGTGGACCACTCTGCTGGGTAAACGCTGTATATGCTCAATATATCTCAATATACTCATTAGCACGGAACCTAAAGAGTTGCGGTAGACCCATGTCACCCAACTCTGAGTGCTTTGCGACTGTGAGGGCCTATGACCTTCAGGGCACATTTTTTGGACTCCCCATGCCTCTATGAAATGGCCTTCTCATTCTGCCGCTGAGTCATTGAGCTAGTACATGAAGCCTTTGTGCCCCATCTGCCGAGTCATTTGTTGGCACCATTGGCTGCCAGGTGATCGTTTGAAGGATCCTCGCTGCCTTCGAATAGATAACTTCGGCGGGGAGGAATATGCGCCAGCTTGGCTGCAGTTGTGTGCAGATTCATCATAGCCCCGCAAGAATGAGACGAAACATGACTGTGCGGACTGCATCGTACATGTTTCGGACTCGAGGGAGCAACCTGTGCACGAACCGATGGGAGATGGAAGGGCATGAACCGTGATATGCGAGAAGCCGGCACTAGCTGGATGAGCTCGGATGACCTAATATCAAAGTCCTCCAGCGGCACAGTCATTGATGTTGAGTGTAAGTGTAAATATACATATACATATATTACTGTATATATCTTGTTAAGCACTGCGTGTGTGGGATAAATAATATGATCCTTACAACCTTGAATTACCAGGTACTTGACGCATATCACCCACTTCTATGACGACCTGGCGCCCATCACCATCTTCACGTTGGGCTCCATTTACGACCGGGGCTGGGACTGGCTGAAGTGCCGCAAGCTCAACTTCGTCTCGCGGCAGCATCTGGGGTATCAGCATTGGACATGGTCAGAATTTCTTGGTGTTTGGCGGATGTACAACTTCTTTGGGGTGCACCATAAGGCCATGCACATCACCCTTCGCAGTTTTAATTGGTGCAGTATCTAAAACCCGCAAAGTGCAGTTCTTTCAATTCTCTGGTTTTGGCAAGGAACGGAAGAACTTCATCGTCCTAGGTCCCAGACAATTTTTTCATAATATTATTATTATATATATATATATACTATATTCATATAGTATCTCTGTAGTCTCTAAGTAGCTACAGTTTTGGGGGAGACGCCTGCATGACATTGGTAAGCCGCTAAGCCCAGACCAGATCCCAAGACTGGAGACCAGGCGGAGAGGGAAGGATTTGTATTCAATAGCATAGCCCACTCAAACTCGTACGTTTGTGCAAAGGCACGTGTGGTGAGTGGGTGTTTGGGAGGGTGGGAACGTCACGAAGTCGTATATAGCCGCGTGGGTGTTGGCCAAAGTATTTTCTTTAAACAGAACAGAATTCCCACTCGTGTGCACCTCAGCCGTGTGGCCACGAAGCATATCAATGGACCAGACGCTCCATTTTCAGGTCCTCAGTCAACTGGACACCCCGGAGCGGCGGCAAAACTTCCCGGGATTTGCCACCATGGCGCAGCTGGGCAAGCGTCATTGAGGTCAAATCGATGGGTGGACCGGATCTTAATATCATTTTGGCGGGGCCCAATCGTTTTTGTTTCTTTATCTTCCACTGTAGTCGCGGTCACAAATTTATGTATCCACTTTCTGCGAGGCATACGAAGCCAGACTCCTTCCACGAGTTCGAAGGTTTCTTCACCTTGAGCTGCTGGCCGCAAGTTAGCGGTTCACTTGTACGTGCACAGCCAATCCAAGGCAATCCATGAGTAAGTATCATATACTATCATTATTACATGAAAGAAGCTACTAGGAACAAAGGGCATCGCTTCTAGGAGCATTCTTGCTATTAGTCCTACACCAGATGTCTGCAGGTGGTAGAAAGGATCAGCCCAAAGGCCAGACATCCACCCTTCGATAAACTCTGCACCGGTCGGTGGCTCGTTTGCGCTAAGCCAAATACCAAAATCACGCGGGTGGCACAAAGACCGCCTCCTGTCGGGCCAGCATTACGCCTCTGCAGATGCTCGGTTTGGAGAAGCTGTGTATATTATGTACCACTTCTTTTTCTTGTTGTCATTTCTTTTTTGTAACAATTTCACCTCTCTCTCTTTCTTTTTCATTCCATGGGTTTGATTTTTTTGCAGTTTCATGAGTTTGCAGACGGGCATGCGGCGGGTGGATGAAGCTTGTCCCACCCAGTCTCCTAGAACATCAAAATCGGTCACCCAAAATGATCCGTGACACAGGAAAAGCAACTTTCTCACCATTTGCAGCAGTTTGTTTGTTCACTGAGGAAGTGGTTTGAAGCGTTCATCAATGTGTCACTTGCAAAAGCCAGGCACATGTAGCAGCACTATTGCTGGAAAAATTGTGCACAATGCAACCTGTGAGAAGGTCTGAGCCAGGGCTTTCAGTCGAAACCTTACATGCTGAGCGACATTCCAGCGTTTTCAGCAGTTCCCTAAGCAGAGGATGGGATTGTGCCAGCAGTATAGGAGAGGCCAAACTGTTTCTCTGAAACCTCCAAAGCCACAGAAGTTGAGAAAGAAGCTTCCTTGATAGGTCACATCATGGCGTCCCCTGACGCCGAAATCCTCAGTCAGGCACACGGGGGTCTTGTACAATCCCATCTTTGCCGTCTCCCGCGAGAGAATACGTCAGTTCCCCAGGTGCGGGTGCTCGAGTGATGTGAGACTGGACCAGAAGGGCTGACAAAGTGTTTGGCCTTTTGCCACCCATCAGATATCAGGGAGACCAGGTTGATCCATTCCCTTTCTTAAGGACTGCATTTCACGAGTTGACTCGTTGATGTTCAACAAGCCGATAGATCAGAGCCAGGCTCTTCCATCCCAAAGAACTGATCTGTCTCAGAATGAGGAGCTTTCCAACCCCCACTTGTAGGGTCTTCATCATCTATGGCTATTGCCAGGGGACTGGGCTTTCTCATCCTGAGACGCACCCGAATGTTTGTTTGTGTGTTTGTGTGTGTGTGTCCCACCCTGGACAAAGGGTCTTTCACCACCACTCTTTCCACTTTACACAGGCAGGGGCGTGTGGCCTTCTTGTCCTACCACACGCAATGAAGCTGTGGACAAGAAGGGGAAGCAGGGACTGATCATCCCTGTGTACCTGCTCGTTTCTCCACAAGCTGTCACTCCAATTTTCCATTTTTTGATTCATGGTCGTTTGCATGATACTTCCCACAAACCTATTCGTCCCCAGCAGCTGCGCCGCCGGTTTGCTTGCTGCCGCCTTTGTGACAACAATGTTAAACCTTTCAAGTGCTCGGACCCATGCACCTTTCTGTTCTCTCACCTTCCTTCCCAACGTGACTTGCGTTAACTGAAAACCAGTGTCAGAGTGTGTTTCGCTCAGCCGTCCCACTCGGGTGCTGAGTGTGATCCCCGTCACTGGGGCGCCGATTTTGCATGGGAAAGCAACCACCCCAACGCACCACCGCTCACTGGACTCTCACAGGAAGGCACCGACACCCTCACAGAATCAACCGCCACACCGGCCGCCGGGCCAAAAAACGGTTCTTGAAGAATGCTTCAGATTCCAACTTCCAGATCTCAGATTTCAGCATTCAGTTTTCTTTTCATGTCTTCCAATCATGTGCGTGTTTCTATGTTTGCTATGTTGCTGCCGCGATTCTTTCCTCGACAGAACTCAAGGATGGGCATTACAGCTCTTCAGCTTAATTCGAGATGCATGAACACACACCTACCAACAAGCTCACATCTAGCACCACCTTACAACATACTCACCATTGACACCAGAGAGGACACCTTCAACAACAACAAGACAATACAACTCGGCACTTCCCCGCTGCTTTTTGCTACCGCGCCGCGCCGCGCCATAGCTACGACCACGACATGCATTTTCCGTGGCCCTACGCTCACACCACGCCACCACCATTACCTACCACACAACCTCAACCCACATGGCCGATGCCACAACCATCAACTGCACCCACTTTCCCCCGACACAACCATCGGCATACCCTCACCCACAACCACAACCATTTCAACCACCACCGTTTTTGTCCAACCCTACCGCCACTGCACTGACCTACGGCACACCATCCACTTGGACTTTTGTCCAACCATGTCACGTGCCACCGCAGCCCACACATCCAACTCCAGTATTTCCGACAGCAGCACCTCCCCCTTCCTACCTGTTGCCACCACATCATCCCACACCACCGGCTGAACTCCCTCCCCCCACTACACTGACACATCCCCCTCCAACACAGCAACAGACTGCGATTGCCAATCATCCATCCACAGACCCCCAATGCGCCATCCTGCAGGGCGTTTGGCAACCCTATTCAGCCTTTCCCCCCGTCACACAGCCTCCACTCCAACCGTTGCCCCCGCCACCGCCTCCACAAACCATCAACGCCTCAACACCAGCCCAACCTCCACTTCAACAGCAGCCACCATCGGATCCAACACCACCAATCCAATCCATCCCCACGACTGCCCAGGACAATCCATTACCAGTCCAAAACACGCCCCCACCAGCTACCGTATCCCAACATTCAGCATCACCATCGCTGGTATCTGCCACACCAGCGCCTGGATCTTCACTACCAGCACCAGACAAACCTGACACCACTGCCTCACCAGCACCGCAACCACCTTCCCCGCAACCACCACACAGCAGTCGCCGCCACCACCACAAGAGCCGACGCAAGTCCGACCATCACCACAGAGGACGCCACCGCCACCGCCACCGACATCACCATCACCGCCACTCCAAACATCACAGCACAACCCGGCGACGGCGGTCGCCTTCAACATCCACTTACACATCCAGCCTTACGCCATCCTGCAGTCGCTCGCCACCACAACCCATTGATCTACGCCCTAACACCGAACACTCCAACCCAGACCCCTCTCAATTTCCCACCACAGCCGTCCTCCGTCGCCCAATCAACCGTTGGCGACCTCCACCCAACTTTCACACCTTTACACCTGCAGACCAAATCCTGGAATGGCTCGAATTCCACGCCACCCAACTCGACAATCCCAACCGACCACAACACCAGTACATTGCCAATATCCTCACAGACTGCAACATCACCTACAAGGAGATCACCGATTTCCGACAATATACCCACGCCAAGTGGAACGACGCAACTCACCAATACGACCAATTCCAGTACTACGCCATTTCACTTCCCTTCCTCAACACCAAAGCCACTACACCAGAGCCACCTGCGGTTTCCCGCGCCACATCAACCCACCGGGAAGTCGCCCACATCAACGCAGGCCACACAGGCCCCGTCGGCAACATTTCCAACATTCTACGCCAAGGCCGATTTTTACCCAGCACACTCCACTTTGCCAACTACCCTGGATTTTTTGCCCAGGGCGTTCGCATCACCCACAACCAACCCCATGACCACAACGAACTTGCCCGCATCATCCACAACACCTGGCAACTCCACAAGAATTCCCATTCCCTTATCATCACACTCCTTGCTTGGGGTGCTGCCACAAAATATACCTCTGGAGGTGAGGAACACGCCATGAACCTCCTTAACGACCACCATGGTGCAGTCTTTCATCAGAAGGGCCGCTGCTGGGTGATCCACCCGGACCACGCCATTGTCAAAGGACTGGCCTGGTCCACCAACTCCACTCCACCGGACCCATAACACCACTACCACACATCTACACACCACTACCACCTCCACATCCACTTTTGGTCTCACACCACCACCCAACCTTTGCTGTAGCAGCAAAAAAAAGAGCCTCCTGCAGCGGCCACGCGAATTTTGAACCCTCAATTTTTCAAGCTCTGCAGTGTTTGCTGTAAACATCTTTCTTCGAATTGTACCGGCTGTTTTGATGGAGTCTTTCACATGTCAGATTCTCATGTACTTGATTGTCCAACCGGCATTGCATATTCGCTCTTTTGCCTGTGGGAATTTGATGCTCGTTTAATTCATATGCACGGCCTCGTGATGCCGCGCTCCCTCAGACTCGCCGCTGTCCGGCTGCTTTGGCGCGCTGCCGCAGCAACCTGTGACGATTCTTAGCTACTGTACACCCCTATATCTCAGAATCATGAGCAGCACACCGACACCTCTACAAAACGACACCTCAACTCTCATACACAGAACCGCAGTGGCACTTTCGCAGGTGCAAAACCTGCTCCGACAAGCAACAGATATTGTAGCACACCTCCACACTGTTTTCCTCCACCACTGCCACCAAGCGGACCCCACTTTCCGCCAACACTTTCAGCCACTTCCAACTCCGCCCAACCACCCTATACGTTTACCATCTACCACCTCATCCTGTGACTCAGCACCATCCAGACCACCCAACCGTTTACCAGCACCACCCTCAAAAGACTCAGACGACGCTCCAACAACACCCCCAGATCCACAACCCACCACAACACGCAAGCGGAAGCAACCACCCCCACCACCACTGAACCGACAGGCGGACTGGGATGCTTGGGACGGCGACGCTGACTGTCGCCTGGTCGAACTCAAAGAAAACCCCAAACTTCGTCCCAACTGGACCACTGTGGCTCGCCGAGTGGGCTTCTCCGTTGAGCAATGCCAAGCCCGATGGCAAGAACTCAAAGACATGCAACGTCAGCAGGACCAGCAACTCTTCTCCACACCACTACCAACCGCACCACCAAGACAAGCACCTTCCCCCTCACCAACACCCACATCACCAGCAGTTTCCCCAGCACCACATTCACAACCGGATTTCTCCCCTTCCCCCATAACAACGCCACCGACTTCACAACATCCAACGACTCCTGCTGCTGTGCTGCTGCCGCCGGCTGCTGAGCGGGACCTTAGTGAAGACAGTCATCCGGAGAAATCTCCACTTACGCCCGTGGTCAGTTATTTCATTTGACCCATTTCACCCACCTTTCTTTACGGCGTGCCGCAGGACAAATCCACTGACCCGTACTGACATTTGGTTTTTTCACATCCAACCTACTTTCACCAGGTTGCCCAACTTCGATCTGTCAGTTTTCAGGCTCACTTCAGCTCCGCAGCCTTTTGTACATCAATTGTCATGGCCAATCCTCGCGCTCGCCCTCATAGCAACCCGGCTGATACAGAACACTACCTCCCACAGCGCCCTCCGAGCTGGCTCCAACCTTCGATTAGCACTCAGCCCGATTTTCAATCCCTCAACGGCTCTTTGGACCTCCTCTTTCTGGTCAACCAACACCTCCGCCGTCACCCATTCCACACTGAACCTATGCCAAGCCAGACTTATTTTCAAGACCAGAGAGCATACAACCTCCTTTACCGACTGCGCGGTGACCTGATCTTGCTCGACCGCTTGATCGATAACCTCTCCCAGGCTCGTCGGCTCCTTCAATTTGTTACCACCGGCCCCGGGCTCCCAGGACAATACCGCATCAACCCCACAGCCACACTCTCCAGCAGAAACCTGGCCATTATCCACAACATACCGCCAGGTTTTCCACTACCACCCGGACTTTCCAGCCGTTCACCCTCCCCTTCACCACGTACCCCACCACAAGACGCAGAACGCCTATACTCATACTGGACAGGCCCTCCACCACAAGCCACCCCGGCAACCCACATCAACACTACCACTCACACTAGGGAACGTTCACGGTCCCGCGACAGCCTCTCACACCGCATTGGCTAACTACAGCAACATCCAACCTCCAGCTCTACGGCAGCCGCCGCGCAGTTTGCCAACTATGAGACGGCATCCCCGCCCACGGCTACTGTTACATTTTGTTTTTCAAGTCTCACTGACTTTCTCGGCGAGCGGAAAAACTCAGCCATCCAACAGAACTACTTCTTTTCACACTCACACTGCTTAATGGTTTTTCGCATTTGCTTGCCACCATTTTTCCGCAGCCATTTGACCGAACTGTTTCTTCATAAACGTCCGCCCTTCCTACGACATGATGCCTCGCGATGATCTACGAACTCCACAACCTCCTTTCTCAGCGACCACTATTTTTTCCCCTGGCCCACCCACTCCACACCACAGCTACTCTTTACCGAACAATCCCATGCCATACTTGGCTCCATCCGTGACACACCAACCTGAACTACTCCTGCTCCACTGGATGATCAATACTATATCCTCACTTGTTGAGGATCTCCAACATCACCCCATTGTACGGGATCCCATCCCCCCAATCTCTACTTTCACCAATACACCAGCCTACAGACTTTTTCTGCAGACACGCAACACATTGCGACATTTGATCAACACCACCCACGACGCCCGCCGTGCACTCAACAGGCTGCAATTCCTTCCCGGCTCACCAGGCTCGCCTGGCCACTACCGCATTGATCCCACCCTTGACATCCCACCACAGCAAACCAACCTCCTCTCCGGAGCCACCTCTCAACGCAACCCAGCCACACCATCACCCACCAACACACCACCGCTCATCCACCGGTTCAGTGGCAGAGACAGGTCTCGTTCCCGAGACCGGCTTCCCCTCACCACACTCTCACAGCCGAACCACACAACCTCAGGGCACCAGATCATCCCAGACCGACCTTCCGCAGCTCCCGGCCACCGCGGACACCTGCACCAAGCACTTTGGACGGCCTCCAACTCCAGTTCCACCTCCTCGGTAGCTTGCCACCTGCTTGCTGACACACCGTCCTCCTCCCCCTGAGGCGTCGGGCAACGCTTGGTCTCACACATTACGCTTTGCTCAGAGATCGGGAAAAAACCCGTCCTTTTAGTTTTCTTCACACTATCTCCATTTTGCCACCCAGCAGTCACACATTTAACTCCGCAGCCATTTGAACTCTCGACGGGCCGCTTCATACAACTCACTTCGCCCTCTCACCACCCCATGGACTACGACTCTCCTGACTGGGATCGCACTCCCACAGAGTCTATCGAAGTGAAGGAAGAGACACCACACCTCACCAAGGCAGAAGCCGGTGAATCATCCACTAATGACCCAAAGCTGGAACTCACGAAAAAGGAGGAAGACTCCCCACAGCATGCTCCCATGCTTTGCCCTCCGGTCAGCGCTGTACCGGACAAAACCTCTACCACATCTACAACACCACCAGCCAAAGCCCCTCCAGTTTCTCACACATCTTACCGCAACCTATCTACACGCAACACACCACAGACCAACCCCAGGCCAACACCAACACCGCCTGCAGCCATACCTCCGCACACCACGCCAGCACCACCATCCACCACATCCTCCACTAGCACTGAGGACCCTGTCATCCTCACTACCAATGTTCCCATTCTACCAAAAGCACGTCCGGGACACCCACCCATCAATACCACTTGGGTGCGCCCCCCACAATGGCACCATGCCCCCCATTCAGCAGCACCTACACGCATCCCTGTACAGGTCACCATTCCACGTCCCCACCGGAACGGCCAACTTCTACTCTTCAACTTTTCCAACGACATCAAACATTACCTCAATCCCACAGCACATCCCACTCGACGACCAGTCACATCAAGTCCCGTACCACCATCTCACTTCAGTCCAACCACTACCACCAACACCACTACAGTTTTCCCACCAGTACCCCCTATTCCAGATGCGCCACTAACAGAGCAGCAGGCGGCCACGCTCCAACAAACCATCCTGCGGATTGCGCGCCAAGCCGCCGCTGCAGCCGCGGCCGAGCTCAACTCACGCCACAGCAGCTCATAGTTTCACCCCGCACCTTCACACAGCGTGTGATGACCAAAAAGAACGCCACCTCCTTTCGGGCTTTCACTTTCCACTTGTTCGACTTTTTCTACACTTTTTCCTGCCCATTCTACTTGGATTGACACCTAGTTCTAACCTCTCAATCCCACAGGCAGAGTGTTTTCTACTTGACTGCAGCCGTTTTTTTCAAACTCGTGATCGTTACCTGCAACCGTGCACCGCTTCCACGCTTAGCTGTCAATGGAGAGCCACGCCGACTATGATGAGCAGTCTGAGGTTCTACTTTTCTTCAATGAAGATCCGGAGGAAATACCTCCGCAAGTGCAGGATCCAACTTCCCCGCTGCAGCCTCAACCCAATCCACTTCCCACACCCTCACAACCTGCACCATCAGCCACCACCAACATCTCGGCAGACCAATCGTTTTGGGCCGAAGTATACACCCTCCAACCACCCCACGCCCTTATGGGCATCCTCACCGACCTTCACGTCCACAGATTCGTTCTTCACCAACACCTGGACAGCCTCAACGCCCTTACTGACACCCCTATCGGACATCAACCTCTAACTGATACACTCCCACCACCTGTCCAGCGGCTCATTGCCATTTACCACAACAACGTACAACGCATCCAGAGCCACACGCGCCTGGCTCTTAATGCCATTGACACCATGGCTCGGTTTCCCCCAGCAGCATACTTCCTGGATCCCAACCTAACCGCACAGACCTCCACATCAACACACACTGAGACAGATCATCCTCCCAGTTCCACTTCCCCCCCTTCGCTTCTACCCAATTCCCACCGCCACAACCCGAACTACCACTTTGCAAGACGTCGCCACTCAAACTCCTCCACCTTCAGAATCCATTCTGGCCAACCCACTTCCACCACTTCTCATGCACGAATCCCAACAGACCACTCCTCGAGCAACCCCCCGAGCAGCCACCCACCACCGTCACATCCAGACGGACATCCACGCCATCGTCCAGCTCCCTTCTTTTGCCGGCCTCATACCCACAGCAGACAGCAACCAATCAGCAACCTCCCCTCCCACAGCCAGCAGTACTCTTCCCACAGCATCCCCCCAATCCCACATCAGCCACCAACAAACAACCACACGATCGATGGCAATACGTCAACCTCATCCCCACACCTACTGTCACTTTGCCGGAACAGCCCCACACTCCACCTACATTTCCATCCCCCATCGGCGGCACACCACGCAACAGGCGTTCCAAGACACCTCCTCGCACCACTACCCCCACCCGCGCCCGCCAGCCGGATCCACGCACAGGCTCCCCGACCCCCTACAGCAGCGCCTCCGGCATCAACCGCCATTCTACCACTACAGTCCACCCGCTTCCAAAGCGACCTCCACCATCTCTCTCTCAAGCCCTACAGCATCATTCTACCACCAAACCCCTTCAGCCTGTCCCCCCGGCAACTGGCTGGCCGTGCTTTCAAGGCGGATCTTATACGCCAGCACCCTCCATGGCACCACCAACACCCGCTCCCACGCCCACGCACCCATGGCCAGCACATTATTCCCTTCCAACACAGCAACCCACCCCATTCATCCCACCACAGACTGGCTCCTCCGCCTTGAGTCCACCACCCCCAGTGGTCACGCTCCGCCCATCCACGACCTGGGTGGACGCGCAGGGGCGCCCCCTGCCGCTATCGCAACAGGACTATGACCCAGTTACCGACCCGTGGCATGCAGACAACCATTGATCACGCAGCTGCAGCTTCTGAGGCGCCTGTCATGATTTCACCGAGGATGATTCACACAACACCTTTTCCTACCCTCACTCCCTCCACGGTTTTCCTATGTAGGCTTGGTTTTACCACAACTTTCTAACAACATGCCCACCATCATCTTCGGACATTCGCCCAGCTTGCTCCGCAGACGAACACGTTCAGTTTCACCTCGCACAACGAAAAACAGCGCGCTTCAGTGGACAGTCTGATACTCAACATGTTTTTCGGATCCACACGGACAACTTCTCTGGGGTTTTTCCGGCATTCCTGTGTTCTCCGCGGTTTTCGGGGTTTTCCTCTTTTGACCCCCTGTTTCCGACAGCATGACTGTTTTAACGCCACCATTGCTCCCTCATTTGACTGTCCTACACCTGTTTTCGCATGTTCAGCTTGCTCAAATCAACAACCGGTGCTCCACGCCCACGATCCAGTGATACTTCGCCCAGCCACCATGGACGCGCAGTGGCAGCAATACTACTGGAATCAGTATTTGATGCAGCAACATCATCAGCAGCTCACCAACCCAGATACCACAATTTCTCCTCCCACCACCGCACACCACGCCTACAGCCCCACAGGCACCTACGGCCCACTCACTCACGCACTTCGTACACATCACGTCCACCACTCCAACCCATATGTGACTCCACCGTACACACCGCCATCGCAGCATACACCCCCACCCCAGGCACCCACCTCACAGCCGGAGTTTCCACCTCCACCACCGCCACCCCTGCCAACAGCCGAACCCGTTACTCCACCACCATCGACTTTCCAACACAGCCCACCGCCACCACCCACCACACGTGGCAACACAGCGCCTGCCCCACCGCCCCCACACATCCCATCTCCCACACCACCTGTTCCCGACTCCTGGAACCCAACCGAGCAACATTGGGACTCCAACACCCTGCACGGCCACCAACTACATCGTACAATTCAACCCACCCAGTGGTCTCGAAAAGCAGGAGTGGCCGGTCTCCCCACCTTTGAGGTTTTCCCGTGGCAATTGGCTTACCACGGTACCTCCGAGTTCACCGCCCGTACCCTGAGCAACGGCAAATTCACAGGTTTCATTGCCACCAGAAGCATAGCGGAGTCGGTCTTCGTGACCCATTTTCTCCAACAACTCCGCGAGAACCGCCTTGACCTTGACGGCATCGCGGAAGCTCTCCACACTCAACAGAGCACAGACATTCCCAACAAAACTACCCATGCCCGAGCGTTTCACGCTCCCCTCATCAAACTGCTTATCGACCAACTGCAAACCCACTCTCCAGCACCTGCGGAAGGCTCCGCCCTACGCGCCCTCAAGAACACCAACGACGAACTGGCTCGTGCACGTCAGAAACTCCACGACCTGGGCAACCCACTCACACCAGTCAAGAACACCAGCCGATCTTCCGCACCAGCCGCCCCTTCTCACGCACCCACGCCACCACCACCGAAACCACCAGCCATCACCGACGTCTTGCAACCACCACACCCCACGCTGCAAGACGATATCCCCGAAGGCTGGAACCACCCAGAGATCCAACAATGGGTCACTACCTTCGACCCCACCATCCAAGAAGCTGCGACGGAAGTCATCCGACTGCTGCAAACAAGCAAAGTCACCACGCAGCAGCTAAAAGAAGCAGCCACCAAGTATGGCCTACCCCTCAACCGGGTCAACCGACTCCCCATTCGCAGCCTACAACAGCTGGTGGGAGTCGGAGCAGCCATTGGTTGCTGACTCGCCATCTTGGCCCAGCAGCAACCCAGCCACACCAACCTCACCCAACTCTTCCACCTGCACCGAGCACTTTCCATGCTCATCCACCGCACCCAATACATCGACCGCGCCGAGGCCATCTTTGCAACCGGCCTCATCCACATCACCCTCCTTTTCGCATACCCGTCCAACACCCGTCGCTCACAACAATGGCGCAACCGCCCGCACATTTTACCCCACACCTATCACTACCACAACTTCCTCTCTTCCAATTCCGTCTACATCAAGCTCCACTTCAATCCCGACCAGCCCCAACGCTGCTACCATCAACATGGCCACTTCTACGTTGGCTCCACAGCTATCGGCATCCCCCACCGCGAGCACAATCGCCGCGCCAAACTAAAACAACTCCAAAATAACATTCCCATTTCTGCAGAACTCTCCTTACGTTATTGGCATTCACACAACAACATCCACCACTACACCACTATTCAACTCACCTCCCATGACGCATACGACCAAGCCTGGATCCAAGAGCACCACTACATCGCCAACTGGATGCCTTCACTCAACTGGCCTTTCATTTCCCACCACCTCAAACTCAAAGCTCAGGGATGGCAGTTCGCGAAACACAGAGCCCACTTCTACTCCAGATTAGCCACCCACAAACGACTTTTCCGACGCCTTCGACAACGCCAGTACACCCTCAGAGAACCACACCTCTACACTTCCACTAAGCATCACGCCCTCCAACTTCTTCGCAACCTTACCAAACACACCGCAGCCTCTTTTGAGGCAGCAAAACAGCTAAGAAGCGGCCGCCACACGGACCTCGAGGTGTATGCAATCCGGCGTATGGCCGCAAACTTGGAAGAACCTGGCCGCAGCCGAGCTCTTCACATCCTCAACAAAGCCTTGATCTACCGCAACCTCACGCCACCAAAACCAAACATCCCATTGACAGTGCCCTTCTTGGCCCATGACGACTTTACCAAGCACTGCCAACAATGGCTCCGTACTACCATCCAGCAGCACAAGCATTTCACCATTCCCCTCCACCTCCCCTCCCACAGACTGAGGGAAGCCGCCCACAAAACCCTCCGCTCCCACCTGCACAACCATCGCACATGGGAGGACACCCTCCACTCCCCGCCAGATCCAGCAGACCTCCCCTGTGCATGCGATCACCTTCGCACCCTCCTGCAGGATCACGATACCCCTACCATCAACGGCCACTACATCCTTACACTTGACCAACTCCAACTCCCTACACACCTCAGCATTTTCCTCAACGCCAATATGAACAGTACCTATTACCCAAGCAAAGCTCGTTACTTCCTCATTTTCAAGACGGCCTACACCAAATGGCTCAAACTACAAGGGCTTCCACCATCCCTAGTTCAACACCTACAGCCTTTCCTTGAGCACCAATGGCGCCTTCACAACACACACCTCAAGCAGCAACCCCGTTTTACGGCCCGCCTGCTTCGCCAACTCCAAGAACATTTGGGTAAACACACATTACTCCACCATGCCGATCATGAGCTCCAACAACTGCGACTGTTTTGCCCTCGCCAATACTTCACTGGCGCCTTGAACACCTGGCAATCCCCCGAACTATTTGAACCACTTCCCTACATCACTGCCGCCAACATCCATGACCACCTGGCCGCCACCGTCCCCCCCATCCTGCGCACCCGCTACAAGTGGGGCTTCCGAAAAGATTTCAACATCCCCTACGGGGTTGTCCACCTTAAAGAGAAGAAGCACTGGCAAAAAGGCCGTACAATTATATCCTACTTCCAATCACTAAGCGGCAACTTGCTACGCATCACCAGCCGTGCCCTCGACATTATCCTCCAACACCTCTACCCTCAGCATCCAGGCCAAATGTCCATTCCTCAGCTTTGGCATCACTTTCACAGTTACCTCACCCAAACCCCACCCGACATCTCACTACACGCCACCAACGATGACCTGGTCGGCTTTTTCAACTCCGTCCCCCAGCACCGACTCATCGATGCAGTCCACTCCCTTGTTCTCCACTGGCAACAACAGCAATCCACACACACCTTAACGGTGGATGTCCAGGCCACCGGCAATCCTTTCCACCACTCCCACATTGGCAGACACCATCGCAAACACCCTACCCAACGCACCATCCAGACTTCCGACATCACCACCATTGTGGCTTTTGCCCTCGACACATGCATTTTCCGGGCTTGCAACAACACTTACAAACAAATCCGAGGGGCCGGGATTGGATCCCAGCTCTCTCCAGCCCTATGCAACGTTGCTATCACCCTCATTGAGCACTCCTGGCATCAGATACACAACAACCTCCTTCAACGCACAGACCTCCACTTTACTTACTATCGCTATGTTGACAACCGGCTATCCAAACCCTTATCCACCACAATTTCTTTGGCGACCCTGTGGAACTCGAACCGGTGGAGGATTTTCATCTCCTCGGTTTCAACATCGACCTCCCACAACGCACTATCACCTACATGCAACCTTCTCAACCCTGGAAAATCCGGGATTCCACAACCGCCGGGAGCCAGCGCTTGGCTCTATCAGGCCTCCAATCACGACTCCACACCATTCGAAAATACACATTTCCACCCTCCAGCGCTGACGCTGCTGCGGCTGAACTCGTGAACCTATATGTCCAAAAGGGGCATAACTACCACGCCTGCCACCGGTTTTTGAAAAAAGCGCCGAATGCGGCGACCTGTGTGTGTCCCACCCTGGACAAAGGGTCTTTCACCACCACTCTTTCCACTTTACACAGGCAGGGGCGTGTGGCCTTCTTGTCCTACCACACGCAATGAAGCTGTGGACAAGAAGGGGAAGCAGGGACTGATCATCCCTGTGTACCTGCTCGTTTCTCCACAAGCTGTCACTCCAATTTTCCATTTTTTGATTCATGGTCGTTTGCATGATACTTCCCACAAACCTATTCGTCCCCAGCAGCTGCGCCGCCGGTTTGCTTGCTGCCGCCTTTGTGACAACAATGTTCAACCTTTCAAGTGCTCGGACCCATGCACCTTTCTGTTCTCTCACCTTCCTTCCCAACGTGACTTGCGTTAACTGAAAACCAGTGTCAGAGTGTGTGTTTGTTTGTTTGTTTGTGTGTCTCCATCGGGCGCTGCACCTGCATGGACTGCAATTTCCCTTGGTGGTATCGCCATTGAGAATGTCTTGAGACACACAGACATGGAATTGGAAAGCATATCCCCTTGAAGAAGTAGACTATATACGTACTGGTTCCTGTCTTCCACTTCCAAGTGCCCGACAGTCCAAACAGATAATTTACCAAGGAGACGTTTTAGTGCACTCTGCCAGGCCTTTCTGAAGCAATCTCATCAAACGTGCAAGCCGTTTATGCTGCAGTCGCTGGTGGGATCTTGACATTAATCAATCCAATATAATCCAATTATATCCATGTACTGGTCAGCGGTCGTCTCGTGCCTTTGCCTCCTTGAACCGCCTTCTCAAACAAGCTTGCTCATGGCCTCCCACCCTGCTAACTGGGAAGTTGATGACGCCTACGAGGATAGAGCACATCATGTTTGTGTGTGTGCGTGTAACCCTTGGAATCATAGGGATCCTTTTGGATTTGCTCAGCTTGCTTTCTTACTTTCTAGTTTTACCACAGCAGGGGGGGCAATGAACACTTTGGAAGGCATTGCCCAACGAAGACCCTTCCATCGTGTTGTGATATTCCTGAGGGACGCCTCGGGAACGTACCTGCATTTTTCCTTTTCCATTTTGAATGGCGAGAGGCTAAGCCAAGAACCTCACTGACATGGTTGTTGCTGCAGACACGCACGGAACGCCGTCAGCCTGTCGCCTCGTCGGTTCGTGGCCTTTAACTACAGGAACTCAGGCCCCCTTTACCTGGTCTTTTCAGGATTTGAGTTTCTTAGGCTGGCGTGTGGCACCGCTTTCAGTTCAGTACACCCTATCCTAAGTGTGTTTGGCCTCGTGCCAACCCGGGATGAGCCCGCAGAGTGCCTCCCGTGGACCCGTCGAACGGGTGTACGTCGTTGTCTCCCCTGCCCGGAGATGTACGTGTCCGCAGCGGACAGTAGCTGGCTCATGCCACCAGAACTCCAATTTTGTTTCACTTTAAGAATTCCAAGCTGGCTTATGCCTTTACGTGACCGTAGTGGTCAAAGGTGGCAGCCCCTGGGCAAGCCGTACGTGGTCGCAGTGACCGAAGTTTGTTCAAGGTTCATTGGAACCTGTCGAGACCTTGGGTGCACATACAGCGTATACACTCAAACGAGGCAGGTTTTCCTAGGTCGTTTTAATGAGGTTCGGCTTCACCGGTTCTCGTCCCCTCCATTTGGTTCCCCTTTCATCCCTTCCCCTTCACACACTTTTGTTTCCTCTTTTCTTTCATGTCCTCCTGTCTTCATGTCTGGTCATCTCATCCTTTTCTTCGTTTGCGCGCACATTGGTCCCGGCCTTAGTGTGTACGTGCACTTCTACATACATTTAAACACAGGTTTCAGGTCGCCCAGGTCTTTACAATGAGGTGGGCTTCATCGGTTGTCCCTGTGCACTTGGTTCCCCTTTCATTTCAACCACACGCACCTTTGTCCCGTCTCGTCCTCTTGTCACGTCTTCATTTTCTTGTCTCTTGTGCGCGCACACGTGCACATTGGCCCTCACCTTAGTTTCTCGCCTCCCCTCGGGGAGGCGTGTGTGTGTAACCCTTGGAATCATAGGGATCCTTTTGGATTTGCTCAGCTTGCTTTCTCGCTTTCTAGTTTTACCGCAGCAGGGGGGCAATGAACACTTTGGAAGGCATTGCCCAACGAAGACCCTTCCATCGTGTTGTGATATTCCTGAGGGGCGCCTCGGGAACGTACCTGCATTTTTCCTTTTCCATTTTGAATGGCGAGAGGCTAAGCCAAGAACCTCACTGACATGGTTGTTGCTGCAGACACGCACGGAACGCCGTCAGCCTGTCGCCTCGTCGGTTCGTGGCCTTTAACTACAGGAACTCAGGCCCCCTTTACCTGGTCTTTTCAGGATTTGGGTTTCTTAGGCTGGCGTGTGGCACCGCTTTCAGTTCAGTACACCCTATCCTAAGTGTGTCTGTGTGTGTCAACTCCTGTCTCTAAGGAACTCGACCACACAAGGAATGTAACGATTTAATTCGATTGACAGCTCTTTTCATCATTGTACAGTGCAGGGGGGCAGTGATCCTTTCAACAGTCACTGCCTAACAAAGACACTGTTGATCAGATGTGATATTCGGAGAGGACGCTCTCTGAACGTACCTGCGACTTCATGTGAGCATTCTGGGTGTAAACCATACTGTTTAGGCTGACTCAGGTTCAGGCTTGAGCGCTCTACATCGGCATTGTAATCACTAGTGTGGAGGATTAGCTCTTGCGAGCATTTATCTAAGTGTGTCTCGCCACAGAGTCCCACTGTGGGCTGTGGTGTGATCCCCAGCGAGGGGCGCGGTATTGCACATGCCCTTACGGGTGAACCTCCCAGGAATCATCGGTTCTGCGCTGGAGCTTCATAAGTTTCTGCTCGAAAATGCTGACTCTCTGCCGCAGGGCCTACTGAATTCTCTGCAGAATGTCACGCATCATGCGTCTAAGTAATCATAGGATTTAGGATTTTGGTTCTTTCTCTCTCGCTGTACCTTTCACACTGAGTAATTCATGCACGGTCTTGCTTTCCTTCTTTCCAGGGTTCTTTCCTCTTCTTCAGGTTTTCGTTCGTTGCTAGAGGTTTTTTAGGTCTCAGGTAAACTTTTTAGTCGAGGGTGCGCCGATTAGAGCTTTCTGACCAAATGCCTTCGGGCCTGAGCCAGCCACCCCATGCACCCTTTCTTTCCTTTCCTTGCCTTTTTCGTTTGTTTTGTCTTTCCTTCAGGCTTGTTAGGTCGACTTTAGGCTC
>CAXAMN010025495.1:361620-374331 GCA_963970005.1 Durusdinium trenchii
CCGTGCAGCCAGCAGAGCGAGTGCAACAATGTTTAACATTTCAAGTTTTCGGGCCCGTTCACCTTACCGTTCCATCACCTTCCTTCTCATCGTGGGAACTGAGCTAACTGAAAGCCAATGTCGAAGTGTGTTTGTGCGTTGGGCATGCTTTCCGGCACCATATGGTTCGTGGCATTCATATTCTTCAATGACTGGGTAGGTTCCTCTTTGAGTCTTAAGTTCATCCCATCTAAGAAAGAGATAGAAAGAGTATCCCTGGAATGCCCCCACCAACACCAGCTGCCAGCTTCTTGGGCATTCACAGGAGGCCAAGTCAAAACCTTCACCATGAATATGAATAGGGCTGTGTAATTGGATTTAAGGACTTCCCTATCAATCAACTAAGCAGCCCGTTCGAGACGGTTAAAGACGAACACACAAGGGGTTTATTCCAAGCGAGCCGAACCCATTGGGATTTGATTTGGGTGTGTCTCAAATGAACCCCAAGCTAGAGGTGTGCATCCACTTGTTCTCTTGCCAGGTAGTTCTGGTGTTTTTTTCCGCACTATGACATATCCATTTTGAGAAAGCCACATCATCTACCGGCCTCGCTACACACGGCAAAGTAGTAACAAGAAGCTACTAGTAGCTCCTGGCATTACTACTAGTAGCAAGAAACTACTAGTAACAAGGTGCATCGCTGCTAGGAACAAAGTGCATGCCGGCCTTTTCCTTCCGCAACGTACCAAGGCAAAGGGCAATTCCTTTGGCGTCAGCGGATCGCGAAGGATGGACCATGGACCCCCCCAAAAAGCTGAGCCTTCAGCCATCGAAACTGACCTATCCCATCCACCAGCCAATTCACTCATCAATCTCCCCATGTTTGCCCAATTCATCCCATTTCCCCGATCTGCGGTCGCCACGCATGTGCGCCGTCGCGTGCCGCGCAGGAGAGGCAGCACTTTTGCCCGAACCAGCGCGAGAACTTCTCGGTGCGGAGCGCGCTTCGGGTCTTGGATGCCACGTGGCCACCGAGTTCGGTATTTGTTTTCTGATGGGGTTTGAGGGCAGAACGAAGGGAAACCCAAGAGACTATAGAGGATACTTGTCATATTGGATGCTTTCGAGGTTATTTTTGGTAAAGATCCAGCTTGCGATTGAAACTGAATCGGATGATTTGGTGCAACATATTTAGCCATGCTGTTGGGCTTTGGCTGTGTTATGAACAAATGATAACAAATGCCTTTCGTCATGTCTATCGTCTCACTAGTGGTGCTTAAGCGTATCTGGAAAAGCCGCACCTCCCGGGATTTTCGTCCAAAGCTCGAGGGTTCCGTCGGGTTCCGTTGGAACTAACATTCCATCGAGGGCTCTACGGCCCAGGTGCCCTGCCGCTTCAAGCCCGGGCATATCGATCCGCATGAGCAGGGGGCAGTGGAAGGCAGGAAGTGCATGAGAGTACCCTAGCAGCAGCCCTCGCAGGTCTGTCTTTGATGGCAATATGTAATTATTGAATATTCTTGATATAAAGATTATTCTATAATTCTATATTATATGCAAGAACTAAGCACAATGGTGGAGTGGAGTTTCTCTGTCGAACCCTTTTTTTGACCCCCCTTTTCAACCTTTTCCTGACCCAATCAATCATTTGTGCGACGGTGAAGAGGTTTCCCAATGTACCATCATGACCAAGCGAGCTTCAAGGCCGGTAGATCATACAGTGTGAAGTACGTGCATGCGTGAATATGCGCTGCTCATCCAGAGGGTTTTGTCTTGTTACGCTGGTTTTCTTGGGCTGTTCCGAGTCCAATGCTTTGCATGAGCCAGACATGATACACTTTCACAAAAAAACGGATTAACTGTAGTTTTGTCTTTGGACTCAAACCTTGCGAGCCTCATCAAGCCTCAACGTGTTCATAAAAGTTGCAACGATCATTCAACAAGCTGAAATCGATGTCCCATTTTTTGATGGGATCTACTTTTTCATTTTCTTATGGTGCATGATACACATATCATATGCACCGCTCTATCTGACGCTGGCCACTGCGGCCTGTGCCCGTCTGCTCGCGCACTTTCGAAGGCCTCGATGAGGTCACCCAGCGGCATCTCCGGGCGGACGTGGCGCCCCGGTTGCGGCAGGTTCCGCCGGGCTTTCAAGGGCGTTTGGGGGGAGCTCCTCAGACCGACGGTGACTTGCTTGGGCACCACAATTCAAACACATCGTTTCGAGATGTGGTTTTGCAGCCGGCATATGAAGGCATCCTGGTCAGGTCCATCCTTGTCCGGATCCGCTGCATCCGGCCGCAGATTTGGTGCCGAGGCCTCGAAGTTGCGAGCGCCCAACGAGCAGCTCCTGTGGCCTGAGACCGAACAGCATCAGGTCCGGCTTGCATGACTGGAGTGAAGGGAGGGAAATATGTTTAGCAGTGCTGGGGAGGCCTGGGAAGCAGTGCTCAATGCCTTGTATGTATAATTTGTGTTTTCATCTCAAGGATGTCTTTGTTTGCCCGAGGGTAGGGAAATCGGCACCTTTCAAAGTGAAGCTCATGAAGCTTGGGGGAAGTGGCCAACACGCACACACACCCACCCATCCACAAGCACTCCAAGCCAGTTAAGAACAATTCGAGTATAGTGTAAAGATGTTTAAATGTTTGTGGGTATTAGGCTTTTCACCTCTGCTTTGAATGCTACCAGGTGGGCTGGCATGCGAAAGCTGGCGGTCCAGGTGTGGAGTTGCAATCTTTGTCTCAGTGATGGGAATCCAAACGGATTGTTCATTGCATTTCATTGCAAAAACAGAAAGGGATCAGCCAAACTAACCAATCTAACCAAACCAAACTGCTCAACAGGCTTGTAGACCCTCCAAGATCTCCAACAAGGCCTTTGCATGCCTTTGCAAGGTTTTGTTGGCAAGATGTAGGAAAAGGAGCCAAGCGGAAGATGCGAGCTAGATTCAGGCTCTCAGTGTTCCACCTGAAGTTGATGAGTATTTTGTACAACTGTTTCTCCCAACTGCCAGTGAGAAATGAATACAACCAAATTCCTTTCAGTCACTCTTCCCACGAAGCTCAAAATCCTCCGAGACTGCTGCACTGCCTGCACTTTGTCACAACATCCTCAGACATGTTTGCTGCGCTCGGTGTTGACAGCCAAACCAGTCTTCCTGAGACCTTAAAGGCTCCGATGCGACAGGCTTACCCTACGAAGAGCGTAGTACGATGTTTGGCCTGTCGCCCCGTTTGGGCATTGGCTGGCGTGGAGAGAAGACGGCCGGGGAGCACGTGCCTTGGCGTGGTTCCGTTGGATTCCGTTGGGAAAACTCTATGGCTCAATGTGAGTCCGGTGACTGATGTGCGCATGTGATTCTTCTATGCATCATTCCCAACCAGGGTGCTCCTTTTCCAGCAATCACTGGGCACTGTTGTTCTCCTCTTGATTCTTGATTTCAGTGGAATACACAGACTCAGAGCCCAGGATTTCCAAGCAATTCATGAAACATCTTCAAACATCGAACAGAAGCACTATACAATGTCTTGAGCAGAATTTTGGGAGTCTTGCAAAGCGAACCATGAGAGCATGGTCCTGATAAGTCTCAAGGCTTTGATCCGGCCACACCTTCAAGTCAAACCTCAGCAAACTATGAAATTGGCTTCAAGATTAAGATTATCCCGGCAAGAGACCCCAAACAGAGTGTGTGAGGTCTGTAAGCAGAAAGTCTAGAGTCGAGATCTAGACGCATTGGGGTCCAGAGAGGTGATGGCGGTGATGAAGTGAATGTGGGTGTGAGTGAGTGTGGGTGAGAGGGAGTGTGAGTGCGAGTGTGAGTGAGAGTGTGAGTGAGAGTGAGTGTGGGTGAGAGTGAGAGTGAGTGTGAGTGTAAGTGAGCGTGAGTGAGAGTGAAGGTGGGTGTTAGTGAGTGTGGGTGATAGTGAGAGTGTGTGTGTGTGAGGGAGAGTGGGAGTGTGAGTGTGAGTGAGTGCGAGTGTGAGTGAGAGTGAGAGTGAGAGTGAGTGTGAGTGAGCATGAGTGAGAGTGAGAGTGAGAGTGAGAGCGAGTGAGAGTCTGCGAGTGGGAGAGTGAGTGGGTGTGAGTGTGAGGAGTGTGGCTGTGAGTGGGAGTGGGAGAGTGAGAGTGAGTGCGAGTGTGAGTGAGAGTGAGGGTGGGAGTGGGAGGGAGCGTGAGTGTGAGTGAAAGTGGGAGAGTGAGAGAGTGAGCATCTGAGAGCAAAAAGTACTGTGCCTGCCCGAAATCTGCACTTCGAAGTTCACCAAGCGCTGTGCCTGCCACGAAATCTGCACTGCGAGGTTCACAAAGTGCTGCACCTGCCACGAAATCTGCACTTCGAGGTTCACCAAGTGCTGCGCCTGCCACGAAATCTGCACTTCGAGGTTCACAAAGTGCTGTCCCTGTCACGAAATGTGCACTTCGAGGTTCACAAAGTGCTGCACCTGCCACTAAATCTGCACATCGAGGGTCACAGAGTGCTGTGCCTACCACGAAATCTGCAAACGAGCCACATGTCCAAAAGTCACGATTCACTGCACCCGTCACGAAATCTGAGCTCCTCGACGATCACCACCATGTCCACAGTGCTGCACCTGCCACGAAAACTGCATTTCGAAGCAAAACACCTCCCATCCGTTGCACCTGTCACGAAAAGTCGACTTTGGAGCACCAAAACACGAGGTTTCCCACGACACCACAACGAGAGCGCAGTCGCCTGAAGCACCTGCCGCGGACACCCAGATTCACCGAGCCTGCGCAGTCGAAGTGCACATGGACGATGTCGAGAGTCATGAATGTACTGTAAATAGCAACGAATTAGCCGTTCACGGCCGCGCGCCTCAGCGATCTAAGCACACCTCCTTTTCTACTACCGTAAGAACCCCTCAGTGTGCCCACACTGTTTGGGGAAAAAAACCAAACAGAAACAGGCGACCAACAAATATGGTAAGCTAGCTGAGGCCAAAGCGAGCGCGGTGAAGGCTCCTGTCGCCTGCGTGGCTCAGATGCGTTTTGTGAAGACATCTGGAGGCGTTTGGTGTGTTGGCGGGACGGCGAGACGGTAGGGCGTAGGTCCACGCAAGTCGGGTCCACTTGTTGTCACATTGGACATCTTTGGACTATTTGCGCAACTGAATTTATTCAACCCTTTGACTATGTTATGTGCTACTGACCCGCTGGATTGTGGAAATTCGGCTCAGGACATGGTCTCTGTGAAGAAGGAGACCCGTTTAAGACATCTCGACCAAACGACGAACACGCACCAGCTTCGAGCTTAACTGGTTGAGTGCAGCTCAGATCGATGGGATGAAGATCACAGGAACTACTAGTAGCTTCTTGCTCCTAGTAGTAATGCCAGGAGCTACTAGAAGCTTCTTGTCCCTAGTAGTATATCAGGCAAAATCAAGATTGATGATTTCCTCGTCCTCCAAAGGGCCTGCTGATGCACTGGGCCCGTTCAAAAAATATAGTCGCCCCGTATCGCGGAATATCACGGGCAATGGGAATCGGAATGAGTGCTGATGTTTGCTTTTTGACAAGTGCTCCTTCCTGGTTCTTCACCTCAGCAAGAAACTTCCACAAACCATCTAATATAGCCAGCAGAAGCAACTCATGAAGGGACGGACCACTTTGTGGTGCCTTAGGGAGTACTCTTGAAGGTTCTCAACAATGCCCATCCCACTGGTGTGCAGGACGATCTGATTTCCAAGTGGATGGGAACTCGTCGCGACATCCTGTTGCCGAACGTACCGCCACTGGGCACCATGCAGCCATCTGGGGAGCCACCAGCAGAGGCAGAGCCGCAGAGGCCGGGGAAGGATTTGAAACGAACTGGATGCGATCAGGTCAACTCGTGTGGGGACCCTTTTAAACACAGCCAACACAAGTTTTGGAACGGACTAGCGAAGGTTCTTCTTGTTTAACTTGGGATATTTGGAAACTTTTTTCTGATCAAGCGCATGAAAGCTTGACGTCATCACACTAATTCAGATAGAAACTCCCACATTGTGGAAAGACAGTGACCGCTCCTTGGCAGGCTGTTCTTCTTGATGTTTAAGCCTAGTAAACACTGTGACACTTGTACTTTTTCGCCAGTGACAGACAGGCAGTTCAAGCGGCATGAGATGCAAAGACGGTGGATTCAGCTGCAGCAGTATCTTGGAGCTGTGAGACAGTACTGAAGTTGGCTCGGCATATTGACGTCCCTTTGTTCGCGTGGCTCTGTGGAACCCTTGCTAGTAGATTCAAAACAATATATACTGTAGATACATAATGATACATACATCTATAGACAATATATATTGGGTCTATAAGACAACCCAAATTTTGGTCAGTTACCCAATGTGCAGGCTTGCAGAGACAGTGGTGTTGTGCGGAAACAGGGTCTCCTCCTTGTATTTGGGAGAGATTCAGGGTTGGAAACCATCGCCAACAAACACTGTCATTTAGCACTTTCTCACATCGCAGAGAGGGTGGCATGTAACCAAGTGTAGCGCAGTGTCTTTGTAGAACGGATGGACCTCATCGCCTGCGACTGAAGGACCTGGGAGCACCAGAAACGCTGTCGCCGGGAACGGCGCCGCCAGCGCTTTGCGCTCGCCGCCCACGCGGTGCACACGAAAGTGGCGCCGCCAGCGGCACCGGTGGTGCCTCCAGAGCCAACGGTGCCGCCGGAGCCAACGCCACCAGGGCGGAAGGCATGGTATCCCTTTTTGCAAGAGCTTTCATAGATTTACTACTTGTCTTCTTGTCCTTTCATTTAGTTATCTGATGTTTTCTGATTGAAGGAGCATGCAACTGTCACAGATCCACAGCTTCATGATACAGATGTCAGACAAGTGCGCGTGGTGTTTCTCCATCGTCATTGCTAATGTTGATCAATTTGCTCTTGCTCGAATTTCGCCCTGGTACAACTCACAGTAACTAACATGACGACCGTTTCACACACGCTCTCCAACAAGCTCTCCATGACACACACTGCGCGTTCTCAGGAGTTCACCGAGACGTTTGCTCCAGCTGCTTGCATGGGCCTCCGGAGCGCAGTGAAGAGAGAGCTGGTCGATGGCTGGCGAGGTGTGGACGGCAAGTGGGAGGTGTCAAGCGCTGGGGTTCATCCAGGAAGATCTATGAAGGCCAATTGAGATGGTTAGATTTCTGTAATTAGTAGTTTTCCGCCGAGGTTTTCTTAGTGAGCATCAGCCTGCATTGGATCCAAACTGTTTGTATTTTAAGATTATTGAAAAGAGATCAAGCAGGAGAGGGTGGAGAACAAAAGGATTCTGCATGAGAGCTCACTTCTTCTCCCATTTATTGTGCGCGTTACCTACACAGAAGTTGGTCAACCTCCCACAACCGCGTGTGTGTGGCAACATCGTGTGAAGTTTCGTGGGAATGATGATCTGTCAGAGCGCTGTTAAGTCAGAATCTTGGCACGGCCCAAACACCAAGCTTACCTATTGGGAGGTTCAACCTATAACGCTCTAGGATTGTCATGCGTCCAGCTTGCAACTTTCTCCAGCCTAAGGTGTCGGGGTAGTTCCACGACCTGACAGTGGGCAGGAGCAGTGTGCACGGCGTGCGCGGCGCACGACATAGGTTTTGCGATGTTTTGCGAACTTGTGTCTTCCACATCATTGCAGTGAGTTTCTTTGGCAGGATCGGTCAGATAGGTCTCCAAAACGCACAAGATTGGAATCACCTTGTTGCACTCGAACTGTTGACACTCGGGCACACAGAAATGGATGGAAATGGTCTTAGACTTTGGGACAGTCTAAATCTCATATCAGAGATTGCTCTGTTGGCCGAGTCAGCAGAGATTGCACACCGCAGAACATAGTTTCACAGTTTGCGGAAGAGATGTTTTCACGCTTCTTCTCATTGACCCACATGTTTCCACTTTGCCCAGGAAGCAACACTGAAGTGCACAACATCGGTTTCGGATGTAAACGCCATTGATTGGTGCACCCACTTCAATGCAGTTCTTATGCTTATTGGCCTTTGCCTTAACTGAACAGAGTGATGAGTGCAATTCCAGGAGCGGCAGGTGAATGTGGCTGCGGCGCGGAACCGGCACTTTTTGAACGGGCCGGGGAAGCCTTGGTTCAAGCCCAAAGGCTGACGGGCCTGCTTCGCTCCGCTGGGATTTGGGCCATAGTGAACACTCCCAGAGCCATCAAAGGTCCACAGTTGACTGTTTTTAAATTCCGTCTATACATTATTCTTGGATGATGTAACATGTAACTAGAGATGTTTTGCCAGTGCGGGGTGCCATGACCACGAGGGTGATGCTGGGATGAGCATGAGGAGTCATGGGAAGGACTAAGGTGTCTTCATGGGCTTTCTGGTGTTTTTCTGCTTGGCTTGTCGTAGATGACAACTGCCCGTACCGGCTCGGATTCATGGTAAACATGTTGAAAAACAAGCACACTACTCCGGCACCGGTTTCGTGTGACTCCCAGTCTTGCGGGGGCTATGACGACCCCTTCAGCAACAGAGGAGAGTAGCTTCTTCTTACTAGTAGTAAGAATGCTCCTGGTAGTAATGCCCTTTGTTCCTAGTAGCAATGCCCTTGTTACTAATGGCTTGTTACTAGTAGTAATGCCAGGAGCTACTAGTAGCGTCCTTGCTCCTAGTAGCGATGCCCTTTGTTCCCAGGTAGCTTCTTGGTACTGAGAGGAACAAAAAGAATACCTTATCTTTTTCCTCTCAGTCACCACCGCTGGCACCATCGGGCTCCAACTTCCTCTCGAGTGGTCCACGCCAGAGGCATGTCCCCGCTGCGTTTGGCTTCTTGCGAAGTTCCACAAGCTCCCACAGCTGTGTTCCCACAGCTGTGTTGAAAGTTTGGTCGGTCGCTGGCAGGCAGCTCAGATGTCGTTGCCTTCGGCAATGCCTATGCGAAGTCCTGGGGTCACAGCGTCTTCAGCCGAGTGGAGACGAAGCCGCCCATCGCTGCACCCATTGCCGAGGCCAGGATGAAAGGGCCGAAGGAGTTGTTTTCACAGCGATGGGGATGTCATTGAAATCTGCTCGCACACCAGCTAATTGCAGTGGGTGTTAGCTGAACCTAGCCTTCCACCAAGGATCTTCCAAAGATAATTCACTCACTTTGGTGGGTTACCATTGCTTCACCGTTTGCATTGAAGAATTTCCCTGTTGGCTTGAGTGGAACCACTTACCACTTTCGGTACTCCAGATTGAATGCATTCTGTAGCCCTCCAGAAACTCCCGAAACAGGCATCACAGAATGTCATGGAGTAGGTTTTGAATCATCTGAGGGATTCAAAACTTCCCATAACAAAGTTACACTATGTGATCGTCTGGCATTCCTGGGAATATTCAAGATAGGTAACTGAATAGTATCTAATCCAACAACCCTTTTGGAGACGAGGCTTTGACAGCCGTAGCTCACCGTGGCTTTGTGCTCTGGGCTGCGCACAACCCCTGCCCGAGGCGATAGGCGAACAAGCGATGTGAAGGGCTGGAGCCATGGTGCAGGATGGGTTCAGAGGTTGAGTAGTTTGATGGGTGCTTTTAAAGACATGGTGCTTTTATTCAGTAGTTTTGGTGAAATCCCAGAAGCTCGGAGCTCCACAAAAGATCAATCCAGGTCTCCTTTCTTGTCCACAGTTGTGCAAAGTCCGATGAGCTTGTCCAGGTCTACAAAACGTAGACCTCGCAAGATGGGCATCCGGTCTTGAACTGTCCATTGAGACACGGCTGTGGCATTTGAAGTTGGATGATGCGTCGCGATGCGCCGCGGCTACGGCGACAGGATGTCCTTTCTTGTGAATCCAGGAGCTACAAGCTGCATCTCTTTTAATGGTGCAAAGCACCCATAATCGAACAGATCCGGACCTGTCAGTATGCTCCATGCTTCGTTCCACGTACTCTCACACGAAGTACACGCACCTCGGAAGCTTGCATGCAGTATTCCACCAAAGATCTTGTGAATGCTGGGACCCTCCACAAGCACTTCTCGGACAGCCTTTGATCGAGAACAAAAAAAACATAGAATGCAACAGGTCGAAACCTGCGTTACACAAAGTGGCCGAGGTGGGCTAGATGTTATATAGTTCTGAAAGAGAAGCAAGGCCATTTCCTATATATATATATTATATGGCTACACTATGCTACACTTCTTTCTTAGGAGCGTGGAGCGGATGTCAGTCTGTTTCGCAAATGACAGTGAACCAAGCTTGTCGAAGAAAAGAGGGCACTTCAGATTGAGACCTGAAGTCGAAAACATGTGCCATCGCTACTAGGGCGTGGAGGCGTTCGCTACTCGGCGGCTGGAGGGGATTTTGCGTGTTTCGGGCAGCGCCTCAAGAAACCCCCGCGTTTCTTCTCGGGCGCGTTACGGTGTGGTCGGCCCTCGAAGGCCACATGTGATCCTTGGTGTTCAAGCTGTAAGCAGCTTTCCATAATCGCGCTACCTGAGGTGATCGCGACCGTAAGTGCTCAAGAACACAAAAGGTTTGGTACCAGGCAAAAGCAACACATTTCACAAGGTTTGTTGGTCCTGGAGATTTGGTTGTAGAAGGATGCTGTGTAGCAACTCAATCTGCTGTAGACAAAAAGTGTGAAGGCTCGAAAAATTATCTTCGTCTCGAACCGCACTTGGCTCTGTTACAACAAGCGACCTCTGGCAAAGATCAGTTTGGGCCGTGCAATGTCATGGCAACCCTGCGCGCCAAGAGGTTTGGGAGCTAAGCATTCATCAAGGTCTGCAAGAACGTAGCCCTTCTTAAAGAAATACAAATAGCCAGTCATTGTAAAAAGAGCTTCTTCCAAGCGCAATGAGGTTCTCTTGTTTCAGAGATCTGCACAATGGTCTCTTTCAGCTTGATCATGCTTAATCACTGGATCTTCCCAGTTTAGATCGCCTCTCCTTTGAGCCCTGCCCCAAATCACCCAAGGCGCATCTTTCGAGATGACCCAAGGACTGGGCAACCCCCTGTGAGAGTCTGAGGGTCCCACCTGGAGATTTCAACGGGCCTTCAGTGACCAGTTTCAACATCCCCCAGTCTGCCAAATGGTTTTGACATTGTTTGTGTGGATTTTCCCAAGTCTGTGGCAACAGTATGTGGGGGGTTGCAAACTCCATTGATCCATGTGAAGTTCCTCATGTCACTGACCGCAAGGATTGCCCTTGCATTTTCGGTCTGGGAAACCGACTGGGAGAGTTTCTCACCAACAGGGATCCTTACTTTCAACCCCGTGAACGAACACCGCAACGAGCAGTGTGCTTGGCTATCAGAGTGTAGCTGTATAGTAATGTTGTGTAACCCAGCTCGTGCCCATCATCCGGGGAACCTCAGTGGTGGCAATGAAAGACATGCTCCACACGCTCCAGAAAGACAGACAGGCAGGCAGACAGACAAATATGTTCTTCTTTTGAGAGGTCACACGATTGCTGTGTATCTTATTGAAGGAGGCCAGGCAGGACTTTTTCACAGACTTGGCTTGCATGATAAAGACGCGTGTCTCCCCATATGTGGGTCAAAACTGTGGTATCCTGTTGCAGTCCGTTTCGATGAACGCTTGATCTCACTTGCAGGAGCGGGTCCTCTCGCGTCAGATGGGAGGTGGGTTCCGGCTTGGACTTTGCATGGTTTTGCTATCTTTTGAGGGCATCGTTTTGGGCTTGGCCTGAAGCCAACTCAGTTTCTCCAGAATGGATCAGAATTGTATATAACTTGATCCATGGCGCTTTTTACAGTGTTTGATAGATCATTGACCTGACAAGTGACAGCTACTCACTGCCACCGCAACCTCAAGCAGCAGCATGCCTCGGCCAACTCTTGATAGGCATGCTCTTTGGCGGGTGTGACCAAAAGGGTTCACCAGGTAAAGTTCAGCCTCTAACCTAATACCAAAAGGAACCTAATAGCAATGGCCACCACCTTAATAGCAATGGACTCCTACCCAAAAGCCAGAAGGGACTGAAGCACTAGTTAGTTTATAGGGAAGAAACTCAAGTTTCTCCTTCCACAGGTTTGTTTCAAGCCGAGAAACAAACTTTTTCCGCAGGAGTAAAAAGTTAGTTTCCAGCTGCAAAAACAATCATTTTCGAAGCCAAGGTAAAGCCGAATAATTCAAAAGACAGACAGCAGACAGAAAACTAAAGTTTTTATGGCGACAAACAAATGTTATTATCTAGAGTTTCTCTTGAAACGAAGGATTGGACGAAACCTTTGTTTCAACCCTCAAACTCTGAACTAAACTTTGCCAGCATGGTTCTAAACTCGAAAAAAACAAACCCCGAGCTTCGGAGAACCTTTGTTTTTTTCGAATAAACCGTCAGTGGACAAACTCATGAAAAGTAAGTTTGTTTCCGAGTTAGAAACAAAAGTTTCTGAAAACAGTGGAAACTAAAGTTTGTTTCCAGGTGAGAAAACTTGAGTTTTTCAAACTAGTGGAAACAAAAGTTTCTACGCACGAAAACCATTGTTTTCTGCTTGCCAGGTGAAACTTTAGTTTTCTTCCTGAAAAACAAACATTCGAAACTAGAGTTTTTGGATCTCGAAACAAACGCTCCCGAAACCTTTGTTTTTGGACTACCGAAACAAACTTTTTGTTCTGAAAACCTTTGTTTTTTACTCCCGAAACAAACATTTCCCTTCACCTCCTATTACTATTTCTATTACGGAGGCTCATGAAACTTTTGTTTTTCACTCCCAAAACAAACGTTTCGTTGCAGAGTTAGTTTGTTTCTGGGGGGGGGGG
>CAXAMN010025495.1:374731-400600 GCA_963970005.1 Durusdinium trenchii
CCCCCCCCCCCGCCCCCCCGGGGGCCGGGGAGGCGAGGTTTGAAACCCTCGTTTTTGTTCGCAAAACAAACAATCTTCTTTGCACGGTGTTTGTTTGGGTTGAAACAACGTTTGTTTAAAACTTTGGCTCGCGATGTATCTCCCAAAAGCGGTGGCCTCCACTAATAGCGGCGATGGCCTCCAATGTATCAGGATTTCAGTCTTCCTTAGCATTCCTGCACGTCACGCAGCTAGAATGATACACCGGTCATTCTCATGATCGTGCCCAGGAAAGCCTGCATGGAGAATTGCTGTCCCAGAATGTCACTGCTGAGCTGGTTCTTGGTTGTTGCCACATTTGGCTCAAGATCACCATTTCGGTCCTGTACAAAGAAGAGCAGTGGTGATGCGGGTTGGCCGAACTGCTCTCATTTTCCTCCTGTGGCCAGCGGTTTTCCACAACACCTTTGCTGGACTCAGAGCGAGTAGTTCGGGTCGGCGATACCCTGTAAGGAGCCGGCTTGCAAGAATGCCGCTGGGCGAAGTCGGGTCTAATTAGGGTTGGTGTGGCTTGGTGTGGGGCATGGGGGTCTCAACATATATCTTGACCAATGAAACATCATGGAACTTCATTGGGCCTAGAGCTTTGGAATGTTTTTGATTGACGCGTGGCCAAGCGGTCAAGCTGTAGAAAAGACACGACACCGTTGTGCGGCTTTCCTGCAAATCCCAGGGCTGTGACGGCCACGATGTCTCCTAAAGATCCCTACGATGTCCTGGGCGTGGAACCGGGCTGCACAGAGAGCGAGATCCGCGCCGCCTACCGCCAGCGTGCCCGCACCGACCATCCGGACATCTCGGACGCGCCCAATGCAGAGGAGGGTCAAGAGACCGACAGTTTGGGCGAGGGTCGAGGCTGGGAGGCCCGAAGATTCACAGGATTACAGTATGTGCTTTTTCTTTGAAGATGACCAGTTTTTCGGAACAGCAAGGTGCCCTCGCAAGTTGTGGTGAACAACACTAGCATCCAAGATCTCCTTTGCAGGAAGACTCTTCTCTTCGCTATAGCCGCTATACCTCCGGTCAACACTGAACATAATGTATTGTGTATTCATTCTTAGTTTCCCCAGACCCAGGAGTTGCCAGGGTAGCAGTCCATGTATCGGCCGTTTCTTTCTTTCAGTATCCCTTTTCAAATCCTTTAACTTTTAACCATGGCAAGAGACCCCTTTGGGCCGTTTGTTTCTCACACTCTCACATGTGATTCAGGAGATTTGGCTCGAAGTCTGCGAAGCCTATCAGGTCCTCACAGATCCCAAGCGCCGCCGCGCTCAAAAGAATGGCGTGGCGCGCCAAGGTACCAGAGAAGGGGTCATGGATGATGTCTTGGGACGAGCAGGCTAAATATGAATATCTTATATACTGTATAGTATTATATTGTATCATATACTGTGTATTACTGTATTGAACTGTTCTATACGTATAATGTCATGTTATATTATGTTATATTGTCAGATACAGTACACAATATGATAATGTTCCTATTCGGACTGCCTTGTTTGGAATCTGTTTACACGAGTGCAACTAGTGTACTGTACGGTTTCACTTAGAGTGCATGCTTCTCCACTGCCAGTATTTGAAAGATATATATAATATTGTCTCGGTAGTGCCTTAAGTGCCTTTGCAAACGAAGTGTATTTTGTCTGACACTGTAGATACGGTTTGCCACATTTGTGAGTTTCCGGAAAACAAATCCCAGTTTCTAAACTAAAATGAGTTACGTGTGACCTAGCGGCCGAACAACAGGGTGTAGGCAAAGGATGTTTCTGCCTGTTTGGTTGGTGCAAAGTCAAACGGGCCCCCAAGGCATCCCAAGGCCCTTAGCCCTTTGGCTATTTTTTCTAGCAATATCGTGCAATGATGTGCAATGTAGTATGTTATCCTGTCCACGGGGCTACCAATCTTTGTGCTGTTAGAGCAGAAGTTCGCCAATTTTGGTTGGCCGCCAACACCGTCCTGGTTGAAGGCAGCGTCTATCGAGACGACGAGAGGGTCCAGGACGATAGTGAGCTGAAAAAGCAGTTCTTCGAAGCCTTGGGTGTGATGCCAGCTGAGCAGAATCTTTGGCATTTTTGGAGAGGTTTATGAGACACACCAACCACCAAAAAACAAAAACAATGGGAGTTTACGTTATGTCAATGCGACTTAGAACAAGCTACTATACATGATATTTGTATTATTATTGTCTATGTTATATTTTGTTACAGTATATTGCAAATCATGTTTTATATATATATGTATAGAATACAAACTGGGCCATCCTTGTACTATACAGATCCTCAAATGTGGTTTGGGGAACACGACACTTTTGGACATCGTGTTGTCATTGTCCCGCTCCGATGTGCAAGATTGAGAGTTACTGTAGAGGGAGAAGAGACGGTATGAGAAACAGGAAGACCTTACAACTTGTGAAAGCTGATGTGGCCCCTTCTCCAGTGGTTCTGAACACAGAGACATGATAAAAAGACACGAATGACAGACATTTTCTGGAAAACTTTACAACTACAAGATAACAAAAGACTCATCTCAGCTTCTTCCCACAACTGTCCCTCGTGACACCACGTTTCCAAGGAAATCCACGCTGAAGATGACTCTGGACGACCTGAAGCGTCCCAAGCTCAGTCGCCAGAGCGAGGCGGCCAAGGCCAAGGCCAAGGCCGACGCGGAAGCACAGCAGGTTGTCACGGTGCGACCCGCTGTGAGGACCGGAAAGTCCGTGTGATGCAAAAAGGTAGAACGTGCGTGTGAAACGCGGTGAAACGCCGGTGCACGGAGGGGGATCCTTTGGAGGTCTCGGGTTGGAGGGGGAGACCTTCGACCTTCTGTGACAGGGTTGGAAGTTGTATGTTTGGGCAGTTGTTGTACTTTTTTTCTGGCACTTCAAGGGAGCGCTGGTTGTCCTCACTTCACGTTCTACTTCATAGCGAATCCCTATATGACATGTGGGAGTTACTGTTCTCCTATCTCCTAACCTCAGTCCACCCTGGAGGTTCCCCAAACGTTCGACTGAATGAGAACAGACATGCCGTGTGGACCAAACGGGGAGAAGCTTACAATGGACAGAACATTGTTGTCCAATGTACTGTAGATTCTTTGTTTGGGCGTGGTTGCCTCGACGCCGGGAAGCGGGTTACACCAAGAACTGCAAACTAGTGCGTCTTGCCATTTTTTCTGGACTGGCATTGTTCGTCGTGCCAGGGGTTGAGTACATCCCTTGCTAAGGTTTACAGTGGAACTGCAGACCAATGTGCTCAAGTACTTCCATCTGTGGGGTTGGGTGGTGCAAAGCGGCCAGGTGCAGCGTGGTGGCGCTGGCCTGGAAGCTGATGCACTTTGGAGGTCGAGTGGATCCAACTCATCCGGGTTTGGAATGGGTCCAACTTGTAGAAACTGTGCGGGTGATAAGCCAGGGGCCTTACACTAGGCTCTGAGATAGTTGTAAACTACTTCCGCATGGGCACTGGGGTCCAGAAACCCATGCTGCAGTTGATGTCTCCCACACCGATGGCTTTCCGTGGAGGCTGCGCCTGGCGGTCAAAGACCTGCCTCCAGAGCACGCAGCAGGCAGGGGCCCGCGGGGGCAGCCAATGTCTCGGGCTTTGCATGACTTTCGGAGAGGAGTCGAGGAGGGATATGTATTGCTTTGTTCTCATGAAGTGTGAGGCTTAGTTGCACCAGACATCCTCAAGCAACCCCTGGAAGCAAACTTGTTGTCTAGTTGCTGGAGTGTTGTTGCTGTACTGTTGATAGGTGGAAGTCTTCATCAGAGCCAACACCAAAAGCTAAGCAAACTAAACGGTCTAAGACCGTGACGTTCATTCTTAGAGTGTATATTATAGACAGATGGTATTCGCTTCCGACACAAGCTCAGACTGGCTAGATCAGTGCGAAGATATCCTTGGCTGATTTTACAACTCATCCATGGCTGCTTTTGCCGATCGCACCGTGCAGAGTATGGCAGGCCTGGCTGCCATAGGAGTGAAGGGTGCGGCGAAAGCTCTGAAGAAGGACCAGGTCCCCAAAGATGGGTGTGTTGCGTGCGTTGCCATAGGTCCTGGTGTTTTGTACAGTGTGCAATATTGAAAGATCACAGATCATATTCCTCACTCTTTTCAAGGGCCATTGGATCTTGCATGGAGAACACAATGCAACTTTGTAGAGGAAGTAAAGGGCGAGTAGTAGCAGAAATTTCTGCAGTTTTAGTTTTAGCTGCAGGTCTTTGCCTCCAATTGGCATGAATCGATCAACTCGAGGATGGCAATACCTTGCAGATGTTTGCAGGCCTTTCAGTCTACGTGACCAATTTCATCAACAACATTATATATATATATATACGTGGAATTCTGACTGCCAAACGCAGCCAATTCGGGATGATGTGACGGGTGACTATGGGTCTAGTTGAGAACAGAAATACATCCGTCAGTATTACTGATGTCTTTCATCTTGGCAAACCAGAGTTTAGTTCCCACTCTTATTTGAGCCACACCCAATTGCTTGAAGACCACACGCCTGGTGAATGGGATGATGCCAGGCTTTGCTGGTGTTCCTCTGCGTGGAAGGGGTACCCACGGTGGGGGTCCTATGTTGGCAAGAGGAAAGGAACTAAAACCAGATTAACACAGCAAGGAACGGACGCATTGGATGTTTTCTTTTCTCGCAGTGATAGGCATCGAATCGATTACGTATTATAGATTTAACATTTGGCTTACAACATCAAGCACTGTGACTTGGGTGGCCGGACAGCAGCATTGCCCAAGCGTGTTGATGAGCAATTTTTACACGTATGCCACGGATGCCACAGATCTGATCAACTGTTTGTGGTTGCCTGGAAAACTTGAGGATTTCTGATTGTAAAGATCTTGTCACAGTGCCTCCGGGCTTTCCTGTTGAATACCGGAGGCAAGCCGCACCGCTCCCGCCACCTTCAAGTGGGGATCTGACACAGACTCAACTTCTAGCCGGTCTCAATTGGGGACTCCCCAGATGGATCGTCCCTAAAGCACCGGCCACAGACCCAGATCATCCAACAAGGGCGTCCTGAGGTTCTTCTTCGCCCCTCCGTGCAGGTGCTCATTCAGCATCTCCCAGTGATGTGCGCCTTCAAGAAAGTCCCAGTGGTCGCTGGACCAAAGGGTGCGAGGAAGACAGAGGTATGACACACCAGACAGAGGAAGCAGATGTTTGACGTGTTTTGTTGTGCTGCAGTAGGACATTTTGCTGGAACCCAATGTATTTCTAAGATGCCTAACGGATTGCTGGAGTTTGCTGGCAGGTGTTTGTGTTTGCCATGTCCAATATCTCCTTTGATCACTGCACACCATCTACACCTTACAACCTTGTGCCCCCGCCATCACAAGAACCCTGGAAGGAATGAGGGATTTTGACCCCTTACACTTGCTAGCAAACAACCATGAAGGCTCTACAGAAGGATCCTCTCCGACCTCATAGATCCAGTGGACGTGCAGAAATTTCACCTATGTCTGGTAAGGATTCCCTAGTCTGATGAGACAATTGGGTAGTGATTTCAGTGATATCACTGTTTGACGTATTGGGACGGTGTGTGCTTGACCGACTCCGGGACGAACCCTGAAGAATCCGAGGCGGTCATCGCCACGAACCCCGAGACCCTTGGCACTGCGGCGGCACCCTTCAGGCAGTGGTATGGGATGCACAGCAAACGGCAGGTTTTTCTTCCAGCTATCGGAGCAAGGGAAGATCCAGAAGATATATATATATATATACGGAAAACATGTTCGTGTTGTTCCTACTTAGTCGGGAGAGATGGATGGGAGGTCAGTTCATGGCAAGGTCATACAAGCTTTGTTTTGTCTCCAGCCACAAATTGTGTGGTTCAGTTCTTTAATGTGGCCCTTGTTGGACAGGATTTGGGCTTGCTTGTCAGCATAAAAGCGTTGCAACAACCTTGCCTTGGATCACTTCTTGAAGTGAAGGATCCTCAGATATGGTATATTGAATGTCTCGATCACATTTGATCACTGGGAACTATGTAAATTTATGGGTGAATTCCTGTCATTATCCACCACATCGATGGAGGGTCTTTGGTCATTCTCATCGTGGTTCTCGATCGAGGGGCAGGGGGCTTCGCTTCCGTCCAGGCCACGGCAGAATGGGCTTCGCACGGCGGCAGGGAAGCCCAGCACGTGGGTTTGATGGGTCGATAGCTTGTCGTTTCATTGAGATGGCTTTGCATCAGTGTAGTGAAACACCTAGTGCCCTTGTTACTAGTAGCTTCTAGCCACTAGTAGTAATGCCCTTGTTACTAGTAGGGATGCCCTTGTTACTAGTAGCACTTAGTAGCTATTTTCCATGTAGGGAAATGTCTACCATCCCTTTAGTGTGAACCGCTTGTTCATGACAGTCAGGGAAAGGCAAGGGTTCCAGAAGAATTACTGGCTGGCACGCTCCAGTACACCTCTTTTGGAAGCAGGCAAAAGATAGCAAAAGCATCTGAATAGTTCGATATGGATGCTGGGGAGTTTGCATGTCATGACCGGCCAGGCAACGAAGGTGTCATGACGGTTTGTGCTGCTCCTTGCTCCGCTAGACCCAACATCTTGACTGCTAGAAGCGGACTCACAAAGTGGAAGAGTTTGGTGATGATGAACCACCACGAGTGCTGTCCCACCTTTGTTTAGGCTGTGACCTTGCTGAAGAGCTGCCGCCGCGAGAAGCGTTTGGCCGAACTCGTGGAGCGCTTGCAGGCCATCGCCTGGGAGCAAGCCTACAGAAGCACTTGGGTGTTGTTTCACTTGCACTTCCGAGTAGTAACGAGCACATTAGTTTCGTTTCATTGATAAAGACTCTTCACCTCCGCTTTGGGAGCAGTTTCAGGCCTCCCTCCCTCCAGTGAAGCTACCATTCTTGCGCTCAGCCGGGAACCGCTGTGGGAAACACTCACAGCCGATACGAGTCGGTCATTCTGTCTGGAAGGGGCCCTCCTCAAATCTACTGTTGTAACAAGAAGCTATTAGAAACAAGTGCATCGCTTCTAGTAACAAGTGCCTTACTAGTAGTAACAAGGACGCTACTAGGGGCTCCTGGCCTTACTACTAGGAGCAATAAGCTACTAGGAACCGACTTGAACCGACTGTTGTGAATTCAAGGCATTCAGCAGGACTGACGGACCGTGCTGGCAACATTTCGTCACCAAGAATGTAGGCACCTTCCACGGGAGCTTTGGGTGGTCTGAAGGGCGAAAATTGGTGCATGCAGCTCTTGTTGAGCATTTGTTTGGTGGCGGTTCTATAATATAGTTATAAATATATATATATAATATTATATATATATATCTATTTTTTCCAATACTTTTAAATATGTAGATTGGAAGATTGCTCAACTCTGGAATGATCCAGTGTAGTTATTGTGAGGATGGCTGATGGCAACCATGATCTCACCTGAAAACTCTTCCTGTAAAGAATGCTCCTAGTAGCGATGCCAGGAGCCCCTAGTAGCGTCCTTGCTCCTAGTAGCGATGCCCTTTGTTCCTAGTAGCTTCTTGTTTCTAGTAGCGATGCGCCTTTGTTCCTAGTAGCTTCTTGTTTCTAGTAGCGATGCCAGGAGCCCCTAGTAGCGTCCTTGCTCCTACTAAACGCAGTGCCACCTTGGAGGTGCGGCATCTCCGCACGCGATGCGCCGCGCAGCAGTTCCTGCTGTTCCACGAAGCGCCCAGGCCAGTGATGCGCCGCGCTTGCGTGCCCAGATGCAGGCTGCCGAGAAGGGATCATTGATGGGATTCAGATCTGGGATGGGACGAACAACAACTGATCGATCAGCCACAGGGTCAAAGAATTGAGAAAATATTGGGGGAGCCTCAATATTGACCAAGATCATACCCAGTGCCCGTCCTTAGGAAGAGTATATCTTCTGCCAATACATGCCTCCACAAGGAACATTTCGGATATCAGATCAGTGTGAGTTTCCTTGCAATGAACAATTTGTTGCTTACCGGTTTATTATATCAAACCTGCTGCAGCTGACTGTCAGTCCTGCTTCTACGAAAACATGCCTGCAACCAACCTGTACGCTGATATCACTGATATATATATATAGTGTATTTATATACAGCCAGACCTCTTTCAGATCCGCAAGTGCAATACTCATGTTCAGCACTTACACCATGTTCAGGATCAGAAGGCTGCCACATGCTCCACTAGGCCAACCCATTTTTTTTGAGCTTTAGGGGGTTGCAATATATCAGGTGGTCCCTGGTCCGCTTTTATGTAGATTCCCGAAGGACCAGCCTTATTTGATGACAGGCAGAGGCGGTAGAGAACACAGAGAACCTCAAGAAGGAGGAGGACTAGTGATGGATTCACAAACAACAGATGGATGAAAAATGATGAAAGAGTCACACAAATATACAAGCACCTGAAATCACAGACAACTTCAGTCCAGGTGTACAGTACCATACGTTTGATCGCAAATTCCTACGATTTCTGCACTTGTGACTGTCAGAGGTGACATGTTTGAAGTGATCTCATCGCAATTGCAGGGCATTGGGTCAAAGATGTATGCCACGTGCATAAGCTGGTGTAGCAACGATATGCAATGATACTATATGGATACTATTGCTGCGATCGGACCAGCGGTCTTATTCTTGTCCACCTCCCATCCTCCGCAGATGAGAGCAACATGCTCGGTAAGACACAAATGTGTTATTTTTCGTGAAGAAACAGGATACTGTACCCCCACTTGATTTGTGGCAGCGCACCCCAGCTGCCAAACCCAAGCACCAAAACTTACCAGCCACTCAAAGTTGTGACCTGGCCTGCGTCCAAGACAGAGGATTTATATAACATGTTTGCCAATGTTGCAAAGAACTAGGTCTTGGAAACCTTCTCTCCACCGTTTCCTCTCCAAATATAATATGGGAACCATCCTGTCTAGTTACCCAAGCAATAAAAGTATATTATGTACATTATATGTACTGAATTTACTGATAGTAGAAGTATGTGATGACGATCCTCCGCTCCCCGACCGTACTTGGCGGATTGCCTTCAGGGCTTTTGTGAAACGGAAACTGAGACAACGTGCATCCTGTCGGTTTCGCCTTTGCTGACGTCGAGACCCAGTCGCAAGGAGGCTCAGGCTGAAGACTTCATCCAGTTCGAGTCGCCTTTCGCCGGCTCCGGCTGGAAAGGCTTCCAAAGCGCCAAAGGCGGCGCCCGGTTGGGAAGGGTTTGTTTTTGCGTCTCGGACATTTTTGGAGCATGGCACGACAGGACTAGCTGGAAGAGCTTCCATGGGCACTATGGTAGTTCCGCTGGGTTAGGACTTAGGACGGTCATCCCCACTCCTTAGAAGGTTCAGAGATTGGTGTCAGAGCAGCCACTTCTTGATGATTCCACTCACTTTGGTCAATCGGCAGAGTTTGGTGCCTCCAGAGACGCCCTGGACCTTTGAGCCTCAGACATGGGTGCAATCCCAAGAACTGAGTGAGTTGTAGCTTACACAGTAACGACACATGTTACAACGGATGTACTGCAACCCTGCAACCTTCGCTGCAAGAACACTTGGAAATCCTTGTAGATGATTGGTATTGAGCATGTGTGATCTTGTGGTGCGCTGGCTGCACAGAGTATCAGCTAATCAACGAGCAATTCTCCTGGTTTCGCAGGAAAGGGACGTGAAAAGACTGTGACTTGGCACAGAACATTCGGCATCGCACACTGCTCAAAGCTCAGTAGGAGTGTTGTGGAACACTGTTTGCTTGATGCTGTTTTACTATGTGGGAGTTGGTTTAAAGGCGAACGTAAAGAGTTTTTGTATAATACAAAACCACCTTTATGCCGTCCAAAACATCCGCGACAGATCCGCGATGAGGTTCGCGAAAGTATTATTGTTCGCAAAACATTGTCATTACTGCAATTCGGCTTTCTTTTTCACGTTATTTTCTTTCTAATGACATGGTAGAAATACAAGGCAATCCTCCAACAGAGCCGGCGGGGCAGGGCGGAAGTTTCCCCACTGCCACAGACTAACAAACTGAAGCCTCCACGTTTCCTCGAGCAGCCCTCACAGTGGTAAAGGATTCAACTGTCACAGAGTAACAGCTTGTAATCGGTCAGCGCAGACAGTGCATACAGCATTTTCCAGTTCCCTTCCATCCACCTTGCGCAGTCGTGGGGCAACGATCCGCAGCTCTGACAAGTTGTACAGATGTTGTTGTGCATGTTTATTACTGTACGTTTCCCGGGATAGTTCAAAAACATATTAACTACTTAGAGATGTTCTTTAGGAACCTCCTAACCTAACAAGCAACAGGATTCCACATGGCTTCCACGGAGCGACTCAAGAAGGGTATGGGAAAGTTCTGAATTCTGAATTTTGCTTGATGGACTTCAAGTCGACTTAATTTGCTTCATGGGTGTCAGGATGCTTCAGGGGAAGACAGGTTCGAACCCGCCCCAGGTCCCTTGGGCCGGACCGCCAAAGCGACGGCGAGAGAGAGGCGACAGTCAGCGAGAGTCATGCAAATCTTTATACATGAAACATCATGAAACAGGATGATACACTCTGCCTTTCGCGCTATGACAGTTGTGCCAGACTTTTGGTTAACATGTCTCGTGTTTGCATGTGTAACACACTTCTGCGTCTATGAGAATGCATCCTCTTTTTTGATGGCTCGAGCTATTTAAGCCGCACGCGAGCCTTTGCCCAACAATTTGCACGTGAGCTGACTGACAATGGCGATAGCCGGTGCACATGCGTTTGATATTGTGATGGGCCCTCACACAGATGAGACGGCCAATCACCCGCATGACAGCGACACCCGTGCAGATGCAGAGACACGCAAAGCCGTACGATCCATCAACCCCTTCCATCGTGGTGGCATCATCTCAACCTCCCTTTGCTTGACCCAAGCGGCCTTGGGTGTTGGACTCCTCACAGTTTCAGCCAATACAGCAGCCGTGGGGGCCATCTACCAGCTTCTGTGTCTCATGTTGGGTGGGCTGCTATCGGTGGCCAGCTTGCGGATGATTGCCATCGCCTCAGTGGCCACACAGCGTTGGAGCTTTGAAGATATCTCAGAAGATCTCTTTCATCCAGTCATGTCTCTTTTGACTGGATTCATGAACTCATCGAGTGCTCTTGGTGCGGCGGCTGCCGGTCTCATCACTTGTGGCCAGGCTTTTCAGGGGATGTTCCAAGCAGATGAGAAGACACGGAATATCTTTGTGGTATCAGTGGGGGTTTGTATTTGCGGTCCACTGGCTTTGGCAGAACACATTGGCTTCTTGAGGCACGTAGTTGCAGTCAGTTTGATGTCTTTACTCCTTCTAGTGGTGGTAACTGCCTGGTATCTCATGGCCAATGGCATCAACCCACAAATCGAAAAGCAGACCTTCAGCTTTGGCTCAGGGGACGCTACTGTCTTCACATACATGAACTGCATCAGCAGTATGGTGTATGCCTTTGCCAACCAGTTCAGTGTTCCACAACTGACTGGAGAAATGACCCCGACGCCTTGCAGCAAACGAATGACGTGGATAGCAATGCTTAGCACCTGGTTCACCTTCTTGATGTATGGCTCTGTCTCTATTCTGGGACTCTTGGCCTTTGGCATCGGTCAGGAGGATACCTTAATCCTCGACTTGATGCCAGTCAGACAACAGACCCATGTCATGCTTGCTTTTGCGGCCGTGATCTTTGGCAGCTTGGTCAGCTTTCAGTTTCATATCTTCGCTGTTCGACAGTTCTGTGCCTTTCTGGTGCGCAAAACTCGGGAGGCCATGGCCACGGCGAACCGTTCCGTGGAGGCGAACACCAAACCGGTCAAGGCGGTCAAGGCGAACACCTGCCGGACCTCGGTGGAGCGATGGTGTGACATCGTGGCGGCCATGAGCGCTGTGGCCTTGGCGATTCTCATGGCAGTGGTGGTCAACAGTTTGCAGGTGGTCTTGAACTTCATTGGATCCTTTGGAGACGGCTACGTCTCGTTCGTGGTGCCGTCCTTGTGGATCATTGCGCTGCGACGCCGAGAACCAAACTTCTCGTGGTTGCGCAAGGAGATCTTCTTCTCGCTGGCATTCCTGGCCTTTGGGTTGTTTTTGGTAGTCTTTGGAACCTATTCAGCGATTTTGCCAGACGAAGGCGCCTGAACCCATTCCAAAGTTTTGTTTGAGGCTGGGCACGCGGCGGCGCGCGGCTTGTTTTATATGTTTTTTTGGCTTGTCGGGTATAGATTGATTGCCTTCTCCATTAGCTTCTTTGTACAGACAGTCAGCTGGCAATGTTCAGCGAAGTCTGAATTGGGACAAGCCACCAGACTCTTGACTGCGCAGCTCGTCTGGCAAGGACGACACTTACTCGCGCAGGTACACAGCTTTGCAGCCATCTGCATAGCCTTCTCCATAGTGACACTTGGCCGGGGCTACCACGTGACAAAATCTTTCATTTGCTTGTACATCAATCCTGGTGTCATGTCTGTCATGTATCGTCAAACATGTTTGGATGCAGACATGCAAAACTCCACCTTGCGCTTGAACAACTAGAATATCACAGAAATCGTTAAGTCTTGGATTTCAGATGTGGACTCTGGACACTCCGTTTGTTCGAAGGTGCGCCACAGAAGCGTGAGGACAGAGGGACAGAGGGGTCTCAAATTTGTGGGCGCCGTGGACGCCTCCCGCAAATCCTCACTCTGCAAGATGCATGTTGTTGCTGGGAATCATCCTTTTCCCTGCCACACCAGGTGAACCAGAATACAAACCGTTGTTGTTTTTTTGGGCTCTTAAAGCCATCCCGAGAGTCTCAACACGGTCCTGGCCACATCAATTTGAGCGTGCTTTTTCCCATGTCTCTGAAAAACACACGCACACACCACACAATACAGATTGAAACATCGCCACACAAGAACAGCAGCTGCCGTGACTTTGTGACACTTGGAAGCCTTGAATTTCGCATTCTGCCCAGTGATGACAGCCGTGTATGTCCATTCATTGACTATGGCGCCGTCAACTTTGTGGGGTCACAGCCACAGCTAAATGTGGGGCCGCATCCATGGATTGCAAGATAGATGAACGACTGGAGTCGCCCTAGACGTGTTTCACCTGATCCCGGATTGAAACGCATCAGTACTTGTTTGAAGGCAATTCAAGGCCCTGACCAAAGATTTGTCGTCCGCTCCGGTTTTCGATAATTGTGGCCTTTGGATCCCAGTCGACTGTTTTCTTAACTGCTTCGTGGCATTGTGGGTCTTGACTGTAGGGACACTACCAGAAAGACGCGACCCGTTTGAGAGTTGTGCCTCCTTGTACATGTGCTAGCTGGATACGGGGAAAGCATAGAAAAGTAACTATATCTACCTCATAGCCTCATATTACCTCCAGTGACTCAAGTGCAATGTGTCATGTGTCGAAGGTCCAAAGTTGAAGGATTACCAGGTGTCCGGTGTTCCACATCCAAGCTCTACATTGCCCTCTTCCATCACAGTGGAATCGGACATGACAATGGCAGCATTGGGGGAAAGGGCAACTGCCAGGAGCGCCCTCTTCAGGGCCCTTCACAGCTCGCCAAGGACCGACATGGCATCAAGCGACTTGAGGCCAAAGCCGAGCCTAAACTACATCATGTTTGGATGGATGTTCGCCAGTCACCAAACGGCATCTCTGGACTCACTCCTTCGTTCATTCTGATGTTTGAGCCAGGGTGCCACCGGGGGGATACCAGGGTGCACTGACCGAGTGGAGCGAGGCCGTGACGGAGTGATATATCGGATAAGAACTGATCAGAGAGAGGCAACGGTATCCTTCGGGTTTGGGCAAATTTTGGATCACACTTTTTCACCGTTGGCAATTGGTTTTGGACATGAGTGGGTTCCCTTTCTTGAGTTCCTCTGCCGACCAAATCAGTCTGGCCTTTTGGTTTAACTCAACCCGACGGGGTCATTGAGCTTCTGGGTTTGTTGGTATTACATTGCATATAATTTATCCTCTATTGATGGAAGATGCTGAAAGAAAGCAAACAGGTCCACAGCAGTTCGCTTGGCGGATCTTGGGGGTGGCCTAATGAATTTGGGTCTAAGGGCAAGAACCTCCACACCCTGAGGGCGGAGTGGGCCAGGACGAACACCCTCCAGTGCGGAACGAACGGCTGGAGCCGGGGCTGCCTCGGGCGGAAGCAGATCCCCCAGAGCCGATCCCCGAGCTCCAAGTGCAGGACTGGAAGCTGCCAACCCTGAGGATTCAAGAAACTTTGGCGACAGTCCTGGGGATCTTTACCGCTTTACTTTCAGTGACAAGGGCATCGCTACTAGTAACAAGGGTATTAATACTAATGGACATGGCCATACAGGTGAAGCACAATGCGACCTGCTTGGCTGTTTGTTGCGCCCCTCAAACTGTGAAGCCCAGCTGACCTGGATGAGAACAAGGGAAAGCTCTTGGGCAGACTCTGTACACATCGGTTTCAACAGTCATCGACTTTGAGGAACGAAGCTGGTGAAGAGTATTCTCGACAATGAAGGGCTCATGCAAATCTCAAGGTGGAACATGTTTGAACAGAACACCTGAACTTCGAACCCCCTCCAGCTTCATAGCGATAGCCTCCAGCCCACTATAGCTAGCGATGGCCTCCAACCTAATAGCGATGGCCTCCAACCAACTAGCGATGGCCTCCAACCTACTAACATTTGTCATCAGTTGTCTAACTGTCATTAAATGTAATTGAATGTCTCAACGCACCTCTCGACACGTGCCATTAGCACGCGCTGCTGCCTGCATGACTGAGCTCGCTGGGCTGGGAATGCCACTGGGCGCAGTTGAGTCCCCTTACGTGGCTGGAGATGACTAAGTGGATTGTGGGATGCATCTACAGTATCTCTCTTCAAATACAATGCTAAATGAACATCAACACCTGGAGTATCCTGGAGTCGCAACTCACAGACGCCCGCCCTACTGGGCCTCGCTGTCTCTCACCAAGGACTGGAGACCCCGAGCGTTCTCGTTCCAGCCGAAGCTCCTTGATCATCGCAGCACCCTGGCCGGTTTGGTTTGTGCGTCGGTCCTTCCTAGCAGCACCTTGTGTATTTGTGACATCCATTCAAAGAACAGCCTTCCCAAGTGAGCTTGAACGAAACCATGCACGTTCCCTAAGAAGTTGGTATTGACGAGCAAGATAATGACTAATGACACATCCGCAGTTCAGGTTGAAGCCACACAGCCAGAGTTTACAGTGTTTGTGTAGAGATTGTCGTCAGCATGGTATACTCGAAACTGGCGTGTAAAGCTCATTCAAAGATCTCGAAGACCTTAGACATGCATGAGTCTGAGTAGCTACTCGAAGTTATTTCCTTTTTAAATATGTTCCAAATGCACATATATATATATATATACATAATTATATATTAACAGCCATACCTAACCGTGGTCTCGTGAACCAAAGAACTTTCAGCTGCGAGACGTTCAAATTTTCAGGGTTCCCACCTTTGCAATCAACTTAGTTTAGGTAGTCTACCTTGCTTTATAGACTTCCTGCTTTCGTCGGGCTTTCAGTGCCCCGTTTGGCGAAACGGGCTAAGCCGTGACCTCACTGAGGTCGTGATTTTGCTCACCACGCTAAGCCTGTTTGGGGCTTTGCTCTTCGTGCCCGAGTTGTTAGCATCTGGACTCCTGGCGTATTCCTTCGGGCTCCGCCATGCTGTGGATGTAGACCACATCGTGGCTCGAACGTTTGGTCTCGTGTGATGGAGCGGAGGAGGAGGAGGAGGAAGTTCTGGGTCAAAGTGAAAGGTTTGATCACTTGCGATGTTGATTATATATTGATTATTTGATGAAATTAAATACATATATATAGATATTATATTAGTTATAAGTCTATTGTATATATATATATATCTTATATATATTATACAACTATAAGTTTGTTGTATATATTACGTATGAACATCAGGAACGATTGAAACAGCCAAGTGTTTTTGAATGCTTGCTTCTTCCGTGGCCTTGCCACAGCATGCCCTGATGTTACCTTCCACTGATGCTAACATGGAAGCGGTCAGTTGTTTGATGTTGTTTGTGTGCACAGGAAACGGTCTACCCGAGTCTACCCAGTCCCAGTGCGTCGTGCGATGTGACGTGTTCGTTGGAGTGCATCTCCTAGGTTGGAGGCCATCGCTCTTAGACTGGAGGCCATTACTATTAGGTTCCTTTTGCCTTTTGCTATTAGGTTGGAGGCCATTGTTTCTAGGAGCAAGGACGCTACTTACTAGGGGCTCCTGGCCTTACTACTAGGAGCAAGAACGCTACTAGGAACAAAGGGCATCGCCACTAGGAGCAAGGATGCTATGAGGTTGGAGGCCATTGCTAGTAGTGACTTTCACTTTCGTCTGACCTCAGGCAGCCATCGACAACATCACTCGAAAGCTGACGACTCGCACGAGTCGTCCGCAAACCGTTGGCCTCTTGGTGGTGGCATGGAAATCTCTTTTATTTCATTCCTGGTGCAATTCACCATATTGGCTTCATTCATTTGAATATCCCCATTCCATCCCATTCCCAATTAGCTGTCATTTCCCAATTCATCCCGAGTTGGGAGGTTGGTTTGAATCACCACCAATTTCATGAATAAATATCCCACTTGGCTTTCTCATTTTACGAACCACCAGCCGTAGGCATGTTCTTTGCATTGGGCCACTCCTCAGTGGTCTTCCTCGCATGTTCTGCCATCGTCTTGGCGCAACACTACATCTCTGATCATTTGGAGATCTTCCACAGATATGGCAACATCATTGGCATCAGCGTGTCGGGCTTCTTTTTATTCTTCATCGGCTTGTTGAACCTCTACACCGCCAGACAGTTGTGGTTGAATTGGGAAAATGGCCACAACCACCCGATGATGGGATGCTGCCTCAGATGTTGTCCGCGGCTTTTTGGGGCGATCTCGAAGCCCTGGCACATGTGCCCTGGGCAATTGGTCAAATGTATGTAAATGTAAGGTTCGTAATGTTTTATCATTTGGATGGGTCAAACAGCAACCATTTGATTTGTGTACGGTCCACCTGTCTTCTTTGGCTTTTTCTGTTGACTTCTCCATTCACCGGCGAGTCCTTGGTGTTTTGAAGGGTACAATGGCTTATATCGCCCGGACCGCCATAGCCATCCGAGTGAGTGATCTAGTCAAAACTTGGTGTCTCCAGGTTACTGGTGGGCTTTCTCTTTGGCCTGGGCTTCGACACTTCGACAGAAGTAGGGCTTCTGGGTATTGTGGCTGTCTCGCACTTGAAAGCGCCGGCAGTCACCATCTTGTTGTGCCTCGCTGGTGTTCAGGCTTTCAAAATTTGAGCTTTGAGCATCCCAACTTAGCATTTCTTTGGAGAGATACCCAGATGTTGATCTTGAGACCGTTGAGAATCCGTCGAGAGACCGTTTGCCGTCCTTTGGCTACCTGTGTTTTTTTCAACTTGACCTCCATTGGTCGAGATGGCCTCCATGGCCTCCAAGAGTAGTATACCAAGTCCGCAGGAGAGCAAATCTAATTGAACTCCCAGACAATCCGCTCTAAAGGCTATTCCTCTTGAACTTGTGTTTGTTATTCGTTTATTTTGTGTGTGTGTGTGAGGCTTCCTTTACTGTTTATGTCGGGCATGTGTCTCCTGGACACGCTGAACGGCTTCTTCATGTCCTGGGTCTACCAGACGTCTCTCGAGGAGCCAAATCCAGGAAGTATCACAGTTGACGGTTGATGCTCTTTGCTATCATTGAGAAGTTATACGAGTTATATAGATTTATATAACTATATTTAACTACTTTAGCAGGAAGATGCAAGAAGAAAGCTTGGTAACAGCTTCTTTGCAGAATCTAGTGAGATAGCGTTTTCCCCAATGGAATTCTGGCGGAGGAGTTGCCATCCCAAACTAGAGTATACTACTATACTACTACAAATCTACTTTGGGGTGGAAACTCCTCCGGAATTCCACTGTGATCTCCTGTAGGATCTTTAAGGAAAGGGTTGCAATCATTTGTTTACAGGTTTGTTACCAACTGTTTTCCTGTTTGTGTAGAATTCTAGTAAAGCTATTGGCTGCCACAGGGGGCGCATGATTGTGGCTCGTAGAGATTTTGATTAAATTTACAGATGCAGGGCCGAAAAGCAGGCATAGAGACACATGCTCACGTTGTTGCATCATATGTCCCTGAGAATTTGAGACAAGGACTCTCATATTATGATTCAACGGTGCTATTCTGTTGTACATTCTTGACTCCCAAGGTTGGCAAAGTGAAGGTTTCTTGACTGAGCCATGCTTCAGTGGAGCTTTGTGAAGATATGTATTGGCTGAAGGCAACTTATGACTCAAAAAAAGCAACACTTGCTGGTAAATGGTTCATCACGGCATCACGGGTCTGAGTCCCAAATACTAAACATTCCAGGCAGGCTTGAAGGGTACCTCGACAGTTGTTAGACACAATGCAGATGAGAAGCTATTAGAAACAAGTGCATCGCTTCTAGTAACAAGTGCCTTACTAGTAGTAACAAGGTTCGCTTCTAGGGGCTCCTGGCCTTACTACGAACGGAGCGATCGGACGCTACGAACGGAGCAAACCTGATTGAGTGAATCCCCTCGCATCGATTCCGGAAGGACGACATGCAGAAGACCTACTTCAACTTCTTCCTGACGTCCACGTCAGGTCAGCCTCTGTGTTTTTTTTCTTGTCCAATTCAACAACAACCTACAGCAACATAGACTCTCCGTCACTGTCAACTCGAATCCAAGAACTGGTTTTGTCGCGTGTGTTTTCTCCACCTGAAATAACTTGGATATTGATAGTATTCTGCCCATTTCATTTCGCTGAATGCTTGTACGGTAAAACCACAGCCAGCTTCAATCTCCTAGAAATTTCATCCCCAGAACAAGAAAGAGATCCCTAGTATCGGGTTTTTGACCGCAGGTGTTATCGCTCTTTCCGTGGGCTCTCTGGAATTGCTGGGTTTGCCAGCCGCGCTGGGCATGCCTGGTCTGGGCGATCATGGATTCTGGCAAGGTGTAGAGACTTTGAACAATCACTTTGAGATGCTAGGAATTGTGACCCGGCTGCAGCGGCCACAGGAGGCCAGTTTTTGGGGGTTAAGGGGGTGGATCCCAAGGTAGAGGACTTGAGGAATGCTAGTGATAGACAGTACATTAACATACCTTCACCAACCCAATGATTAGCGGAGGTACATCGGACATCGGAATTCTCTTTTGTTTTAGAAGGATTGTTTGTAACATGCACGCCATGTGGCACGCCATGTAGCACGCCGCTTGTGAAGAGGATGTTATGTAATTCGATCAAGGATCATGGTGTTCACACATCATAGCCTTCACAGAAAGAATCATCCACACCTGCAATTTCATAACATCTCACAATTATTCCTGAACCAATCCCCATTAATGAATAATGCCTGCCACATAATTAATTAATCAAATCCCCAGAAAGTATTCGATAGGCATCTCCATGCCATATATTTATATAGATAGATGCTCCGTACATGTCCATGTCTTCACAGACGGATCCAGCATCCATGTCAAATGTCAGTTACTTCAGGTTTCACCACCTTTACCACTTGAGAAAGGCCGTGGTGGTTTTCACATGTTTTCTCCGAGGCTGCTGTGAGTTTCTTCGCCTTTTCCATGCTGGTGGCCTGGTGCTGCTATCGACGGGTCACTGGGTGCCGGTCCACAGAACATGACCGGGTGCGAAGAGGCAGAGCGGAGGGGATTGTAGAGCTCAGGGAGTTTGGAAAGTCCACATGGCAACCTATGTGGATTGTGCAAGCTGAACAGCGTGAATCACAGTGATTTGATGTATGTCACTCAATCGGAAATCGGGACGTTTCAAAGTTAGTCTGAGATGTTGCAGTTGGTTATATAAAGCAATTTCAAAGTTGCTGGGTGAAGTCGTGATGGTGTCTGTGACCGACCCCACTTAGCAGACGAGATCTGGTGGTTCAGGATAGTGTTCACCTAGAAACAATGAAACGATCCAACTTGATTACACTGTAAAGGATTCCAACCTCCCACAAAACGTACCCTGCTTCACTGTTTTCGTTGGAAAGCACGCCACAACTCCAGTAGTTTCACGATGTTTCCCATTCACATCATCACTTTGGGACTTTGGTGAGAGGGTTTGGACACACTATAACCACATGTCAAAAATATGCCCAAATAATCGACTGAAACAGGAATAAGTTCATGTCAAACTCACCGTCAGTTGACAACTGGCATCTTCTAGTAGCCCACTTGAACAAACATTTGAAGTGAATGAACAACACTTCGACTCACCATGTCACGTGCACGTAATTAGTTATCTGGGATCTAGAAACATCATAAACCATACCATCACCTGTGAGTCCTAGGAGGCATAGATTCCTCCAAAGCATTCACTGCAAATGTATCAGTTTATCACTGAGACACAACCTTTTGCCCCTGTGCTCCTCCCAAAATGTTCCTGAACTAAGAAGTTGCAGGTCTGGTGCGCTATGTGGAAAACGGGAACTTGATTGACCGTTCCGGCGTGTGAGGAAAAAAGACATGTCTGCAGCTTGCCGTGGGGGCTTCCCTTTTCTTTCAGATCCGGAATTCGACCCGCGAATCTGCAAAGCCGGAAACACGCCAGACAGACAGTTGCAATTATCAAACTGATACAGAGGAGGGGTCTTTGAATTTCATTGCAGACTCTGATGTTTTTGGATGCAAAGGACTCAATGTAGGTTACCTTTGCTGGAATAATTGAAAGAAACAATGAGAAAGGCATGCAGGTCTCCAACTCACCTGTGCCTTGGTTCCTACCGAAGCATACTTTTCCCCATGTTACGAACATGGGGAGCGCTGAGCTGGCGTCACGCATGCTGGGACGTTTGATGTCTTAATTTTTGTAATTATTGCATGACATTTTGCGTCTCACTTCTTTCATGTGTCCCTCAAACAGAAGAGACCTCAAGTCTGCCGGTGGGATAACGAGCCGTGTTCAGGACCAGCAGCCCTCTACTGCCTCTGCGCAGGCAGCTGGTTCGGACCACCATGCGGAAGCAAGGGACATGCAATGATATGGCTCAAAACAAAGGGGGTACTGGGTGCCATAGAAAATTGCGGGAACCTTTTTTGGTTCCGTTCACATCGTTGATGCTCAAAAAACCGTGGATACACCAAGAACAGGGGCATTGCGAAACACACTTGGGAGCCGTGCAGGCGAAGCAAGCCGTGCCCCTCCAGGAGATTTCTGGAAAATCTATTGGTCTCAACTGAAAACGGATGCAGCGTTGGTAGAGCTCACAGACACAGAGATTGAAAAAGAGTCGCTCCATGTGGGAGGGACGCACAACACCGCGGTTCTCTCGCATCAAAACACCGCGGTCGGGTGATCTGGATCTCCTCGTCGTTCTCGTCGGATGTGTTGAGCCTCTCCGGAGGCTCCACGGTTTGCGGCGGAAGGGATGACCATTTTTGACTTCTTCGACGGCATGGAGGGACCATGAGGGATGAATGAGGGATGAGGTCGACTTCTGACTGTGCCTCGGCTGGGAATGTGGGTTTAAGGGGCTCGCTCATAGAGTTTGCGGGCCTTTGGTTGGCATCAAGTACTTTGGAACAGACAGGATTTTGGATTCCTTCCCCCTGCCAAGAATCAGCTAGAGTCGCATTGCAGTGTTGGTGTTTGTTGCTGACAGGTGCAAGGTTTGCCAAGAAGTCAATCAAACTGTCAAACCACAGTTTGGGATACAAACAGATAGCTCGACACACAGTTCTGGTGAAAAGACATGGTTCTTCACCATGTCTTTGCCATTTGATTGTTCAGTTCTTTTCCCTTCGACCTGAGATGATCAAGGCCCCAGAAGAAGGTTCAGACTTCCTCACCATGGTTCTTTCCCCAAGGCCCCAGGCATTCTGGTGGTTTTATCTGAGGCGTCCACGACCCTGAAGAATCTGAACTCACATCAAGGTGGGCAGTCCGGCGGAATGAGACATCGACGACACGTTTGGGCGTGGTGACTTGTAAACATTTGGGCCAACCAACAGGTTGGGCTGATTTGGGCCATTGTATCGGATGAATTGTCAAGAACTTGGTTCTGGAGGTCTTATAATATGGGTTAGGCGAATCCAAGACCCTACAAACCCTAGATCTCTGTAGACCCCAACAATCACACGTCAGAAATCCCGGCCGTCAGAAATCCCAAGTTTAAGAGACACCAAGCCGAGTTAAGAAACACCAAGTTGAAGAATTTCAGAAATTCAGAAATTGTTAATTTCTGAATTTGCGTAAAGAAGTAACGTTTTTCAGTAATTCAGAAATTGTTAATTTCCGAATTTCCGCCAAACTAGGTAAAAAAGTAAAGCTTTTCAGAAATTCGGAAATTGTTAATTTCCGAATTTCCGCCAAACTATACATAAAAGTAAAGTTTTTCAGAAATTCGGAAATTGTTAATTTCCGAATTTGCGCCAAACGATGTAAAAAAGTAAAGTTTTTCAGAAATTCGGAAACTGTTAATTTCCAAGTTTCCGCCAAACTATACATAAAAGTAAAGTTTTTTCAGAAATTCGGAAATTGTTAATTTCCGAATTTCCGCCAAACGATGTAAAAAAGGATTTTTTCAGAAATTCGGAAATTGTTAGTTTCCGAATTTCCACCAAACTATGTAAAAAAGTATAATTTTTTCAGAAATTCGGAAATTAACACGATATAGCAATTCAGAAATATTTCATTTCGGAGTTTCCGATAAACGATGTAAAAAGTACAGGTTTTCATACCTTCCGAAATTGCTCATTTCCTATTTTTCGCCAAACCAGACATTGCGCAGGCAGCGTCCGGCTGCCAGCCAGAAGTGGAACGTTTGTACTTGCATTGTAAAATTTGCCATCTAGCCTCTTTTTCTCATCTCGGCGCACCCACTGAACGCATGGCACGCCTGCCGAACACATGGCTCTTCAAGTGGAACACCATCAGACCAGCAGATTTGGGGAGTGGCTGGTCGCGCTGGATGATGGGCAGCTTCTCTTTCGCCAAGGCAAGATGCGTTTGTTGGCTCCACCTCCGGCTTCGCCCCCAACAGCGCCAGGACAAGATGACGAGTCGGATGACCGCGATGGGTGTTTTTATTGGGTCCTTCCGAAGCATTGTTCGAATCAGGGTGCTTTAGGCAAAAGTGGCCTGACTAGCAAGAGCCTTACAGGCATTCCGGCTGTCAGGCAGAATCCAGCTCTTTTCCAGATTCCGTCGCGGCAAAGACCCGCGTGCTCTGTGCTGCTGACAGCCAGCCACCTCGAAGAGAATTGCAACCCGAAACCAAAAGGTATCCTGCATGGGCACGCGCTCCGGTTTTCACTTTCGAGGCCAAGCAACCAAACAGATCTTGAGCCGCTTGAACCTGTAAGATGTAAGGCTTCTGACTGAGTGTTGAACTTGTTGAGCGCGCTCAGGGCATGGAGCGCGCGCAGGGCAAGTCGATCTTCAGCAGCCTCAGCCTCAAGCGTAGTATCGTCTAGTTTTGTATGGCTGCTGAATCCGGCTGACAGCCAGCTCACGCTGCCCAAATACCAAAAGAAAAGACCTTCGGGCAAAAGCGGCTGGGCAGCGCGCAACCAAAAAAGGTCACAACGTAGAAAAACATTGCGCGACGTTGCCCTGCGCTATCATCGCTTTGTGGTTGGGCGCCTGCCGCCGATCAAGCCACTCCTGCGCATCAATGGCAAGCAGTCAGCGCTCATGGCCTGTAGGAAACTGTCCAAGGTGATGGTAGACAGTGAAGCGCAGACCGACGCCAATGGCACTGAGAGTCAGCTGAGCGAGCTGGCCAGTCAGCTGCAGCGCGAGAAGGCAGCCAACGCGGAGCTCTTGCAGCTGCTGCTGAAGGATGAGCCGAGCCATATGTGGTCTGTGTGCTCTCCTTCTGCCAGCGAGATGAGGATGCCACCAGAGCACCAGCAATGACAATGAATGCTGCGTCGAGAAAAAGAAGCTTCATTCGTGCTTCACGCTGTTGAGCTCACTGAGCCACGTCACGCGCTCCTCTACCGGAGCGCGCTCTTGTGACAGGGTGTGCATTTCTAAGGAAACCATTGCGCAGTGGAGCGCGCTCTTGCGCGCAATGGTTTTTTCCATGAGATCGCTGACGGAGTCTATACGTTTCCGCGCACTTGTGTGCAATGTGTCCTATGCGTCCATGAGATTATACTGACCGGGGCGCGCATCTCTGTGAAACCATTGCGCACGTAAGAGCGCGCTCCGCTGCCGGAGCGCGCTCTTGCGCGCAATGATTTCCTTAGAAATGCAGACCCCCGTCATGAATCTCATGGACCTGGAACATTGCGCACAAGAGCATGCTCCGGCAGCGGAGCGCGCTCTTGCAATGGTTTCCTTAGAAGTGGACGCCCCTGTCACGAATCTCATAGAACACCATAGCACACAAGCGCGCGCTCCCGAAGCGCGCTCTTGTGCGCAATGGTTTTCTGAGAAACGTACACCCCACTCAGCGATCTCATAGAGAACCATTGTTGCGCGCAAGAGAACGCACACCCCGTCATGAACCTCATAGAACACCATTGCAGACCCCTGTCATGAATCTCACAGAACACCATTGCACACAAGAGCGCGCTCCGCTGCCGGAGCGCGCTTTTGTGCGCTATGATGTTCTATGTCCACTTCTAAAGAATGCACACAAGAGCGCCGCCTTGCGCGCAATTAATGCTTTTGTTAGTAACACGCGCCCCGGTCAGCAAACGATAGAAAACCATTGCGCACAAGAGCGCGCTCCGGCAGCGGAGCGCGCTCTTGCGTGCAATGGTTTTCTTCAATATGCAAGCCCCAGTCAGCAAGCTCATACAAAAAAACGCTCAAGAGTCAGCGATGTGACTCACTGATTCACATTACATGTTTGCTTCCCATGATTTTTTGGCTCTCAGTGCGGCTGCCAGCCACGAGCAGCTCGTTGAAAAAGGACCAGTGCATTCCAGGGGCTCAGGGAATGTCTTGTGAAGACGACCTGCTTGCCATGGAAGCCGAGCTGTTGAGCGCGCGCAAGCAGTGCCAAGCCACAGGCGCTCCGCTGCGTTCTTGCAGTTGGCCAGGATGGCCAAAGCAGCAAAGAAGCAAGGCCAGAAGCAAGGCCAGGTCAGCCAGAGAGCAGTGCCCCCATTCAGGCCAGATGGCTGCACAGCCCTTCACATGGCTTGCGGCACAGGTGGAGGAGATGCGCGATTGCGGTGCAACCTCATCCGGCAGATGGTGGAGCTGAAAGCAGACCTCACAGCCAGGGACACGCGTGGAGCAACCCCCCTGTTGAGAGCTGCAGGCAGCAATGAGAGCTGACCCACATGAGGTGCATACGACAACAAGAAGGAACGCCTTCGATATGGCCAACGCTGCTGTCCGCGACATCCTGCGAGATTATGGCGCAAGGGCAACCGGCTCAACAGGACCTTCCAGCCGCGCTGCTTTCCCAAACCGCAGCCGTGACTCCGTACAGGACAGGCCTGGAGGCGCGAGCGACAGTCGACGGCAGCGGGCTGCAGCTTGGCTCAAGCGGCGTTGAAGCCAGCCAGCGCAGCTGTTGCAGCTGCTTTGCTCGGAGTTTTTTTCAGGCTTGAATGCACTGACTTGTGCTGCTGTTGCGTTCCAGTGTGACAGTGTGGGGACAGGGCCGGGGGCTTGTCCGAATTTCCGCCAATCATAGGTTAAGAAGCGCCGACTTTCCGCCAAACATGATTTTTTAGGTCGAATTTCCGCCAAACCTATGATTTTATAGGTTAACAAGCACCCCGCGCCGCTTAACTCAGTTTTAGCAGCACCCCGCACCGCTTAACTGAGTTTTAGCAGCACCCCGCGCCGCTTAACTGAGTTT
>CAXAMN010025495.1:400610-412728 GCA_963970005.1 Durusdinium trenchii
ACTGAGTTTTAGCAGCACCCCGCGCCGCTTAACTGAGTTTTAGCAGCGCCCCGACTTTCCGCCTTTCCGCCGAACCGACTTTCCGCCTTTCCGCCGAACCGACTTTCCGCCCACTTTCCGCTTTCCGACGTTCCGCCGAACCTGAAAGGATATCATCCAATTAAACCGTTCTCTGCTGCGGCAGGCTCCGAATTCTGCAGAAAAACTAGGAAATCTAGCTTGGTTGCGCGCTGGCAGCCAGTGATATGGGTTCGCCAGCAGATGCGTTATGCCTCCCAGAGCTGCTTGGCTTAATTACTCAGCCCGCCATAGGCGTTGTTCGGTAGCATAGCGCGCCATGCCGCCCAAGAAAAGGCCAGCAGCGTCCTGCACTCAAAGTAAACGCGCGAGGAAAAGGGAAGCAGAGCTGCCAGCTGAAGTTCATGCGGCTGACAGCCAGCTCGCCAGCTGTGCAACAGCTGCTGACAGCCCACCAGTCACATAGCATAGCTGTTGGCGCATGTTAATATTTTGTTTTTGCACTAGAGAGGAAACTGCGAAAAAAACGACTGTGCTTGCCAGCAAGAAAAGCTTTCAGCTTTCCAGGCCCAGTGCAGCCCTCCTGCCCATCACGACAGCGAAGCCAACAATGCGGCTGACAGCCGAAGATGAAGAAGCTGCTCCCGGCAGCCAGATAGGCCAAAACCCTCCCCCTTCCCCGGGGAGACAGCAAAGCCAACAAGACGGCTGGCAGCCAGGGTGGGACTGCTGCGTCTTGTGAATCTTGTGTGTTTATTCATGGAGACCTTCCAACCCCGCACGAGCTTGCGGCTGTGCTTCCAGGTCCTCTTCCCAGTGAGGGCTCTCCTGCTGACTCAGCTCCAACAGAAGCCATGGAAAAAGAGGGAAGCCCAATGTCTCCTCCAAAACAACCTGATGATGAGTTGCTTGCGGAGATGACTGCCAATGAGGCGAATGTTGGGAAGGGCTTGGGGGTGAGCAGCCCCATTCTCCTTCAACCAACTGCGCTGCTGCTGAGGCAAAATGCTTTCCTTGAAGGTGAAGATCACTACGGACCACACACACCTGTGCCAGCTCAGGCACCGTCTCTAAGCACGACGAGGAGGCTGGGTTCTTTTGGCAGCCAGTCTGACCTCTCAGACATGCTCCAGCATGTTGAGGATGCACAACAAGAATCCGATCAGGTAGGTGACGCAGACAGTGATGAACCAGGATGGGAGCTGTCTCGCAGCCGAAGAAGGGGGCCAAGCGCGCAAATCCGGGAAAGCTGTGATGTCGAACAATTGAGAGCTCTGCCCGGCTGCCAGCCAGACCAATTTTGATCGGCAGACATTTTGCAGTTGCGGCTGTCAGCCAGAAAGTTTGCCTCGTGTTTGGCGGTTCACCCAGGCCCATGCCTATGGGCCCATGACAGGGAGCCGACGGAAGGAAAATGCAGCGGCCAGCCATGTAAACTGCAACCCATGGGCTATGCTATAGGCTATAGGCTAGCAGTGTGTCCCAGCGTATTCCACCAAAGCGTCCAGACAGATTCCCTTTCAACAAAGATAGAGACCAGTCGTAGTCGGAGATTTGAGCGGCCAGTCCGCTGAACGCCAGTATCAGCAACCGGACTGTTAACTCTGTGTCTTGCAACCCAGAGGGTGAGCCATGCGAAGTGTGTCTTTCTAAGAGGAGATGACCTTAAAGGGGCGGTGGGGAAGCCTACCAAGCAGATCGAACTTCCGCTAAGCTATGCAAAAAAGTAAACTGTAGAGAAGTAAAAGTTACCAGAAATTCAGAAATCAGACATTTTCAGGAAGTTTTCAGAAGTTTTCACCAAATAAATTCGACATTGTTCACAAAGCGTCCGGCTGCCAGCCAGAAGTGGAAAGTTTGCACTTGCGTTGCAAAATTCGCCATCTAGCCTCTTTTTGGCTCTCATCTCGGCGCATCCTCTGAACACATGGCCCAGGCTACCCACATGCTGCTTTTCAAATGGAAACACCATCAGACCAGCAGATTCGGGGAGTGGCTGGTCGTGCTGGATGATGGGCGGCTTCTCTTTCGGCGCATCACACGCGGCAACAATGTTGCTTGGGACGGCCAGGGCCGCTTTGGGCGGCTGGACGGACCTGGCCGCTTTTTTCGCCTGCTTGGCTTTCGTTGTTGCGCTGGCGCCAGGGTTTGGAACCTCCTCTTCATGCCTGACCCTGTGCGATCTGTCTTTGGTGAAAGTGTCTGGACTGACCAAGAGCGACGTCGGTCTGCTTGGCTCTTTGGCATAGCATCTATTCCAGAGCTGACCTTTGACAACTTGGAGCAGCTGATTGCTATGGCGCCAGGCCTGAAAGCACGTGCTTTGAGGGCGCGTTTGTTGGCTCCACCTCCGGCAGCGCCCCCAACAGCGCCAGGACAAGATGATGATGATGATGATGATGATAATGATGGGTATGTTTGGGTGTAGGCCGAGGGTTTACGCTTTGGAATCGGCCATTGCCTGGAAGCCCCTGCAATGCATCTTCTAGGGCCAGTTTACAAGCTGATGCTTTCGAAGCGCGTTGTTTGATTGGAATCAGGGCGCTTTGGGCAAAAGTTGCCTGAGTAGCAAGAGCCTTACGGGCTTTCCGGCTGTCAGCCAGGTTCCAGCTGTTAGCCAGATTCCGTCGCGGCAAAGGCCCAGGCGCTCTGTGCGGCTGACAGCCAGCCAGGGCGAAGAGAACTGCGACCCGAAGCGAAAAGGTATCCTGCGTGGGCCCGGGCTCTTTGCTGTCTCCTGCCCGTGCGCGCTTCACCATAGTGCGCTTTTGGGGCTAAGCGCCCAAACATAGTGAGCCGCTTGAATCTGTAAGGGTTCTGACTGAACGTTGAACTTGTTGAGCGCGCTCCGGGCATGCAGCGCGCGCGGGGCAAGTCAATCTTCAGCAGCCTCAGCCTCAAGCGTAGTATCATCTAGATTTGTATTGCGGCTTCTTCTTACCGGCTGACAGCCAGTTCAATTTCCGCCAACGATGTTAAAACAAGTAAAGTTCTATAGTTCTATTTTCATAAATTTCCGAATTTCCGCCAAACGATGCAAAAAAGTAAAGTTTTTCAGAAATGCAGAAATTGTTAATTTCCGAATTTCTGCCAAATGATGTAAAAAAGTAAAGCTTTTCAGACATTCGGAAATTGTTAATTTCCGACTTTCCGCCAAACTATACATAAAAGTAAAGTTTTTCAGTAATTCAGAAATTAGTTAATTTCCGAATTTCTGCCAAACTATGTAAAAAAGTAAAGTTTTTCAGAAAATCAGAAATTGTTACTTGCCGAGTTTCCGCCAAATGATGTAAAAAAGTAAAGTTTTTCAAAAATTCGGAAATTGTTAATTTCCGACTTTCCGCCAAACTATACATAAAAGTAAAGTTTTTCAGTAATTCAGAAATTGTTAATTTCCGAATTTCCGCCAAATGATGTAAAAAAACAAAGTTTGTCAGAAATTCAGAAACGGTTAATTTCCGAATTTCCGCCAAAAGTAAGATTTTTCAGAAACCCGAATTACCGACTTTCCGAATTTCCGCCAAAACTAATTTCCGACAAGCCTTGAAACCCTCTTACAGACTGTAGGTCTTGGATTCACCTAAAATATGGGTCTTCCTACTTTAGATGCATGAATGATGTGAGCACTGACCTCGCACAAGAAGAACAGGTAAGAAATTGCCTCAGGCTGAAGCACAGATCCACAGCCTGTAGCCAGTAGATTTTTGTTACGCTTCTATTGGGCATGTTGAGGTTATGACTCTTGAGATCCCTTGACTCTTCAGCAAAACAAACACCCCACTCACCAGCAGTCCAAACATACTCAATAGACTTGGTACACCACGTTGAAACCCTTTGTTTTGGGATTCCGGTAAACAAATCAACTTCTAAGACTCTAAGAGGCTGCACAAGAAAGTAGAACTGTAGCTATTACTGGAGAGCGGGACAACCCCACCTGATGTGACATATCTTCTGCAGCCTTTGGCTCCAGGAACTGTTGAACGACTTTCCTTAGTCCTTGACACGGACAGCGCCGTCAAACATCTTTAGGGTTCGCTTGGGGTCGCCACCTTTTGACCACAGTTCCGAAGATTAGGGTCATTAAGACTGAAGCGTTGCACAAGCAGACCAACACTATCTCCCACAGGTTCGGTGTTGAAGTGCTAACATCTCCATGTTTGTGCTTTGGGCATTTTGATCTTGGTTTACGCATGTTGACACATTGTGGCCCTGGCCTTGAAGGTCTCCGAGCAGAGACATGCAGCCATTAACTAACAATATCAATGTGCTTCAGTTGCTCAGCAAACACACTGAAACATTGAGTCGAGACATGTCAGACGACACTTCGAACCATTGAGACATCGGACATTGGAGTTGTGTCGTCACGACCGGGTCACGTGTCGTCATGAAGATCTCCGTGCGGCAGATCAGCACCTCGTCTCGGAAGATCCGTGTGCTTCAAAAGCCCCACTGCTCGGTGGTCGTTTGGGTGGTCTCGGTGGTGGTTTTCGTGTGTGACACCCAGAGATTTGTTCAATCCCAAGTTGAACGGCGCAATCTGCTTCCATCCTCAAGAGTTCACACCCTTACTGCAGTAATTGGCAAATCCATATTACCAGATGTTTGAGGCATGCTGCATAGCGGGTGTTAGGACATAGTAGCACAAAGCCTAGTTTAATATCCAGATACATCCACTGCATCCACCAATAGATAGAGATTCTTTTGTAGACCACCCTAGGTCCAGCTGCTGCGGTGGTTTCTTTTCGTTCACGCCGGGGGAACCCCAAGGCGGAGAGCTGCTGGAGCTGGAGCTGCAGCCAGAAAGCACCGTGAGGGACTTGAAAGCTCAGCTGAAAGCCATGAGTGCGTTGGATTTCTCCGAACGCCTGCTACTTAGCACCATGGAGATCCTGTTCGATGGCAGAACGTTGGAAGAGGATGAAACCCTGAGCCAGGTGGCAGGGAAGATGTCACAGCGTTGTTACCGAAGAATACAAAAACAATCTAAAACATTCTATTCCATGCCATGCAATAATATTGACAATACGCAGGGAAACTAGAATCTGAAGATGGTGGCACTGTGTCTATTTTTAGTTGTTTGGGTCCAAATTAGAAGATTGAGATTGATGGACTTGATCCAACAGATGTATGTTTGTTATGTATATATATATATATATCCAAAAGATCCTGGCAATCGAGCCGCTATCAAAGACCATATAATTATCATTTCTTGCCGGAAGCAAACTGAATGACACCGGAGATTACGGACGTTCCGTTGGCCTATCCCATGAGCATCAAACACTTGCAGATTGCCGGGGAGCTACACGTGCTCTTTGTGCCAATTCCATCCGTGGAGTGCTCCAGCCGAAAGAGCAGTGGCCTTGCATGTCCAGAGGAGGGATTGTTGGTGGCGACCTGGGCATCCCAAACAGTCTCATGCTTGTCTCGTTCCTTTTCAGAGGATCCCTCCATCCCTTTCTGGAGAACCCACCATTGGGCAAAGCTAACCCGAGTCCAGCCGCTGGTTCAAGCTGAGTCCAGCATGCCTGACTACCAAGGTGAAAATCCCTGACGGGGTGATGCACATTGAAGCGAAAGCCTTCCAATGCTGCAGGCTGCTGGTCAAGGTGACCATCCCCGAGACGGTCACTCACATCTTTGAGTTTGCCTTCAGAGGCAGGGGTTGTAGGATATGCGTTGAGTAAAAATGGCAACAACCAGCTGTGCTGAGTTCATATGTTGAAGAGCTGTAGCGCGTTTCAGTGCAACTTTCCAACTGACGGCCATGGCCCTGGTGGCCAGACTTTATATCAGAATTGAGCCACCTGAAGACTACAGTAGCGAGCCTGTGTGGAAAACAGTACAGCATCACATCACCTTAGATTTTTGAGACACTACTAGGATCATCAAAGATCTATCAAAGACCTCCTAGGTTGCGGCTCCTTGACCAGTCTCAACATCCCTGATTCTTTGACTTGGATTGGCACCAGTGCCTTCTCTGGCTGCAAGTTCAGCACCTTGACGCTTCCACGTAGCCACTTGAGCTACGTGGAACGAGGCGCCTTCCAGTTCTGTGATTCATTGGTGAGTTTAGAGCTACCCAAGACCTTGACTGTGATTGAAGAGCAGGTGGGGCATGGTTGAACACTCCAGTGATCGACTTTAGCAGGCTAAATGTTGATAGAAATGTACCATCAAGCGCTCCATGGGGCAGCGATGGCCATGCGTTGGCTCAGTAAATCTATGCTTTCAGGTTCCTGCTGTAAGCCCCATGTGGTGTTCTTCTCAGGCGTCATTCTTGAAAGGATCCAATTATGTGGGTATTGGCACCTTTTTTTACTTTGCCATTTCATCGGGCATTTCTTTGGCTCAATTCCTAATTGTTTTTGAGCTCATGCTATTATGGAGGACCGGAAATCTGTGCTCCAGAGGGCAAAGCGATTTTTTCAGACAAGACTAGCACTTCTAAATGTGTGGACACAAGCACTTTTGCGTGTGCGTGCAGTGTGTTGTCACTTTGCGAGCTACATGATGTGCTTCCAGTAGTGTGCCCATTGTGTGTTGAAAGATCAGGGTTGACTTCAAACACATGGGTCGACTTGGACCGAATGCACGTACTGCATCGATGTGCGTTGACCGCTTGTACATGGTACATGGTATGTCAAGAATCGGTCTCGTTCGTGCCATGTTTTTGGGTTGACACCATCGAAACACCCCTTCAGGTCTTCCGGGGTTGCCACTCTCTGCGCAGCGTGAGTCTCCCTGACTCTGTGACGACCATCATGCGCGAAGCGTTTGCACAGTGTCGATCGTTGGAGAGCCTCACGCTCCCAGACTCCGTGACGCAGATGGAGGACTTCGCCTTCAGCGGCTGCTGCTCCTTGAGACACTTGAGTCTACCATCCTGTTTGAGGAAAATTCCACGCGGTGCCTTCGAAGGCTGCGAGAGTTTGCTGCGCTTGGAGATGCCGGAGAAGCTGGTGGACATTGGAATCTGTGCCTTCATTAATTGTGGAGCTTTGAAGAGCTTGACGTTCAGTGACTCAGTGACCCTCATCAGGACCCATGCCTTTGCGGGCTGCAGCTCTTTGCAAAGCTTGTGGATACCAAAATCCGTCACTGATATTGAAGATTTCGCATTCAAAGATTGCACATCTTTGGAGAACTTGGCTGTCCCGGCTTCTGTTTCTTACATCAGCGACAAAGCCTTTTCCGGCGCTAGCTCGATCTTGTCTAGAGTTATCATTCCCGGCTATGTCACCCAAAGTGTCGTGGAGCAGTGGCAAAAGTGAGTGGCTTTGGGTGGAGGCCATCGCTCTTTGGTTGGAGGCCATCGCCCTTAGGTTGGAGGCCATCGCTTCTAGGTTGGAGGCCATTGCTAGTAGGGCGGCTTTTGGACAAAGCTTTTAGCTCGCGAGCTTGACATTCATTCTCTTTGGTTTAGCGCCAGGGCTACTGGGAATGTTGCTGTTGAAGGCGCCTGTTTGTCCTTGGTGAGATATCGTACATTAGCTTGAACACATTGCATAAATGTCGTGAATAGTCAAGTTACATATGTATATATATATACACATCCATATATTTATCTGGTTCATTTTGGCATTTGCCTCAGATTGAAGAAATTCAATGAAGCTCCCCCCACCCTGTTGAGAGAGGAAAAACAGTAAGCAAAGTGGCTGGAGTGGGGATCCCTTACTTGAGATCTTCCCACACGCCTTTCCGGGCACCTGCCCATCGGTCGGTTTGCCGATGCCAGGCCTCCAGTCGTGAGCTCGCGGATCAATCGGAGCAAGCAACCACACGTCGCCTTACATGACGTGGAGCAGGAAAAAGAACCTGTCCGATCATATCAGATTTTTGGCGGTTTGTATTTCTTCTTTTTGGATGTTCATCATGCTATTGGTCTGAAAAGACCAATGCCAATTCCGGGTTCATAGGACCCTCTCCCTATTGAAGGTCCAGAAGGTCCAGCATGCTTGCGGAGAGGCCTGCCCCAAGAATGCTAAACGTACCTATATACAAGAATCCATCAGAGACCCTGTAGCTTAATCCCATCCCAAGCTGATGCAGGCGGACAGGCAGGTAAAGGACACTACAAATCAGGAGATGGGGTTGGCGTGCAACATGGCGGAATCAGGCCTCATGACGGGTACCCTTGGGTAGCTTCTCAAGCCATTATATTTCTGTTACCAGGCTTACGACAAGAAAATGTTCATGTTTGAATCTACAGTAGTCCCTTTTTTGCAAACACAAACTTGCTGAAGGAAACGAAAGAACAGAAACAAAAGCCAACAAACGACGGAAGAGAAAGAAAGAAAAGAATGACACAACAGGAAAGAACATGGAAAAGTGGAAATAGAAAAGGAAGGGAAGGACAGGGAGAGAAAAGAAACGCCAACCAGTTGGCAACTATCAAACTAAAGGATGGCAGCTCGACTTGATAGGGATGATTCCAGAGTGAAAATTGCTTGTAATTAACCTTGCGATTGGCCACCAACTTGGAAGTTGGCTTGGTTTAATGAAGGGGGACTTATTATTGGTCATCAACTCTTACTCGTGATATTAGCAATATTTGACTACCCTCATTTGCCCTTTATGCGAGTGTCCAGAGCAAAGCAAACGGTGGCCACTCGCTGTTTGGCTCCCAGCGTCCCAGCTGCTCGACATGCACTGGGCTGTTGGAAGGCGCTCGGTTCTGGACGGGCTGCGCAGGTGGCTAGGCCAAGCCTCAAGAATAATTGTAGCAGCTATATACCATATAAAACCTCAAATTTATCTTATCTTGATTTGACACTTGCTAGGTCATATATGGGGATATTAGACCGCAAACTTTAACTGCCAGCACCGAGAAAGGGTGTTGTTTTTTGATCGGAAAAGGAGTTGGAGAGACGACAAACCGTCCAGGTACTGATGAAAGCTGATAGAGACCAGCATGCAGGGAGTCTACCTCGAACATCTACCAAAGTGGGCAATTGTTGTCCACTTGCATGGATGTAAGCAAACACCCGCCGATATCTGGTGTACGTGCGAAGAAAAGCCCAACGAGGCTTCTGACTATCCAATTGTGGCTAGAATTACTTAAGATCTTCACAATTCTCTGACAAGCACTTGGACAATTAGCTGGAACTACTCGAACCAATTGAATCCACTCCTTCCAAAGACTGGCACTTCTTCTACCCAGATGAGATTATTCAAGAAACTCATCCAAACAAAGTTCGGCAAGACTCCTGTGCACTCTGTTGGGATCAAATAAATTGATCTCCAAACTGTTGGGATGAACTGGGGTAGATCATGGATGTGTTATCCATTTCGTTCACTGACACTACTAGACCATGCCTTGATTCATTTAGTTTAAGTTGTATCGCGATTGTTGTCGCTTCCGGACTCATGTTTTGGTTGATGCTCACATTCTGGAGGCCTCCTTCCATAGGTGAGTGTTGACTATTGGATGCTTCTCCATGAGTTCCTCAGCCGTCAAACAGGTTTGCTCACGAATGTTCCTCACCATATCCGCCTCGTTTTGCATTGCAGGAACCACCCTTAGCCCGCTTATCGCGTAGCAAACGCGTCAGGGCAGCCCAGCCGGCTTGGCTTGGCCCCAAGCCCTGGATGGGGTTGATTGAATGGATCTGCAAAACCCACCCATGTTTTCATCCCACTTTGTAGTCAGTGCGTGTAGTGTACTAGTTGTTACAGACCCAAGCCACAAAGGGATCTTCAAGATGACCCTCTCAGCACCCAGCCATCGCGTGTCCTTCCAAAAGACTGTTCATTAAACAAATAACAACTTCATCCACAAGAAGTTGCCGTGCTAGCTGGGCGATTTTGCTTGAGTAGCGGTCCTGACTTGGCCAGCACGCCACAGAGATTAACCCTTGACTCACATATCAACCCTCCAAAAATGCCTTTATGACCACCTGCAGGTGAGAGAGTGACTCTTCCATAGGCACTGTTGCCTCCCTTGCAAGTGCCCGCCCCCCTGTCAAAAGCAATCCCTGCCTGGCTCAGTCGCACGCGTTGAATGTTGCCTTTGAAAGCTGTAAATCTTTGACTTGCTACAGGCGCTGTAGAAAGCATTTTGTGGCTGTTTGTTGCCTCGCGTGTTGCCTTGCTTTAGGCCCTTTAGGCCTGTGCAGCTGTGCGGGCAAAGCATCACTTGCCCAGGAGAAATTGTTGCAATATATGCACTCTGGAAAGCATGTCAGCCCCTTTTGTTGGAATTCCCAACTTGGTTGGCATCGGTGCATTTCAGTCTTGCAAGAGGAGGGCAAGCATACAACCAATTTTGTTCAAACGACACATTGTCCGAAACAACATATCTCAACAAGGGTGGATCAATCTATTTTGGCGCCCTTGTATTAAGGGGGTTGAGCAAGATGGCGTTTCGTCGGAAGTTGCTCTTTGGAGTGTTTGTTCTTTAAGTCTACTTGTGTGTGTGCCAAAATGGCGATGGGTTGACAGTTTTGATGCAACCAGTCCCAGATGCTGGGACCAACAAATTTTGACAATCATGACGAATTGGGTACTGGGCACGTTGATTTTGTATGGTTGAAGGGCTGAAGTCTTTGGGATGCCAACTTGCACGTGCTGAGGTCTTTCAGAGAAGCGCCGCAGTGTGGCGTGACCTGAGGGCGCAGACAATTTAGGTTTCTTTAGATTGGACATGACATTTCTATTCCAACTCAGATTCAACAGCAACCATTTCACCAAGTCATATGGTCAAGGTGATACAGGTGGCTCCTCATCCAAGCTTGGCAGGTGATCAGGTGATTCGAATCCTGGGCAAGCAACCATATGAGAAGCATCAAAGGCAGCCCTCAAAACACAGTAACTAAAAGGAAGATCCCTCACATCAGCAAGCTTCAGCTGCTTCAGGACCGGGCTATATAAGTGGCTCCGAGTGGCTCATGTGTTTTCATTTGTGTGTGTGTGTTTGGTTATGCTCATAAGAAGCCAGAGACTGTTTGATCAGCCTTGACGCCTGGCCCCACAATGTTGAGCTACAAAAAGGACTCATTTCGCTTCGGCACCCGAACGCCCAAAAGGGGCGAAACCGGCGCCATGGCATTCTCCAGCATCTTCACGCAGGTGTTTCGGCACGGGCGGTGCTTGTTTCGGCACTTGAAAGCCTATTGGGAAGTACGACTTGAGTTAGGCAAGCTTAAAGGTTTTGCCTATCCTCTCACCCCTGCCTGCACACATCCAGTCTAAGGTCTTGCATAGTTGCAAACATGCGTTCCTGACGTGGTTCCCTTCATCGAGAAGTCTCTAGGGTAATTCCAGCAAACAGTGACTTGCTTGTGATAAGTCACACCTGGGGCGATATTTTTGTTTGCTGGTCTAAAATGCTTCACAAACCAAAGGGGACAGATCTATTGCTCAAGGGATGATCACCTCCATGGCATTTAGAGATCGTAGTCCATGTTCTGTGTGGTAACTTCGATAGAAGTGCAAAATGCCAATCATTGTGGTTGATACTCAGGACATCTCATGACTATGCTTGTGGTAGTTGTCCACCAACTTGAAGCCAGTTACGACACTATTTCATACTATTTCTCTGCATTTCCCAATCCACACTCCCCAAACTAAGAAAGTTGCTAAACACCAGACTCTCAGTCTCGTTGAACCATTACTTTCCTCCTCCTTCCTCATTGAACCAGTGAGGCTTCCCATGCTTTGCACCTTTTTCGACGGCCGCGCGGAATCCGCCGGTGGCCGCTGCGGCTGTGCGCCTTTCTGCTGCTGGCCTCGACGGCTCTGCAGGATGCGTCACTGGGTCGAGGAGTCTTGTGGTGGCCGAACCAGTCGATTTGTAGTACAGTAGTTATATTATAGATGTTATATACATAGAAGGAAGATAGCAGACACTGATGAACACCTGTGTAGCTGGTGTTACTGCTGTGTCTATTTTTGCAGAATGAGTTTCTGCATCACTAAGAGCATTTCAGTTTCCCACGGATGGGGGGAGGACATCCTCAGTTTCCCGCGCCCGGAGAATGTCTCTAGAGCAGAACGCAGACTGTGAGATAGTGGAGTGCACTTTTGGGAAATAATTTCAACTACCGTGGTATACTCTACCTGGAGTCTCCAGTGGTACCTAAAAATGTGTACCACTTTTTTT
>CAXAMN010025495.1:427728-474194 GCA_963970005.1 Durusdinium trenchii
CACTATCCAAAGTGTACACTTTTTTGTGTACCAAAGGAGAGTCCAGGTATATTTTAGGATATTTTAGGTGAACTGTTTTAAGGGTGTGCGGTGTGCATGTGTGTGTGTCAGATTCCTGGGCTTGACTCAGGCCCAGCTTGCCGCTCCCCGGCTTTAGCGCCACCATCGACCTCCCCACGCGGCCGCCCCCACGTGCGCCGGGCCTGCGGAGGGATCCGCATCCAACGGCGATGGATGTGGGCGAGGAGCTCACGGTGTCTTATGTGGCCTGGTTGGGAAGCATCCGCCGATCGAAGGGTCTGAGAATCGACTCTGATCTCTGAAAGCCGACTCTTAGAGCCAGATTTGGCGGCCCACGAATTGCCATGGCGCAGTGAGTGTCACTTCGGTGTCGTTTCTGGGCAAAAGCGGATCGGATCGGTGTCCAGGCGAGCTTCGATCACCAGACGTTGGAACATCTCTCCGTGGACCTCGCCACGATCTTCGAAGGGCCCTGGACCGAAGACTCGCTCTTGGCCAAGTCCCTGGAGTGCCCTGCTTGCACGAGGGTCGAACTCGAAGGGTGGCGTAGCAGCAGGTTTCTGTGAATGTCCGGGTTTCTGCAGATTCTGAACAATGATTGGGATGAGCCCATCAGAAACCGGTTTCACCTCAGCCCGATGGGATATCATGCGATCCCGCGAGACTCGCAATCTTGCCAAGCAATGAGATGCATGGGGAATGTTCTAGAACCTTTGGGATATACTGGATAGATCCGATTTTTGAGAATGGGGATGAGCATTGCTGGCGAGTTTCGACCATTTTCAATGCCTAGGAGTGCTATACTAGGAGGGATTCGTTAGATGCATCTCACTCCTGGAGTTGGAAATAGTATGAAATACTCGACTGTTGTTAGGACACAAGTACTAAAGAAAAACCGATTCAACGCTATTCAAGGCTGATGTTTGGTAAAAGATTTCTGCGGAACTGCCACGTCCTGAGGCGATCCGGTGCGACCCATTTGAGGGTCGGGTGGCAACAGGGGCTCAGGCAGATGACCTTCATGATGGACATGAAGAAGCTTGGTGTTTAACAGGGTTTTGTGAGAACTCAAGTTTCTACCACATGCTGCTTTTTGATTGACATGGCAGTCTTGCTGGTGGCCAGCTTGGCAAGCTGATTCCAGCTCCGATTCACATGAGGACCCATCCAAATCCATATTTGACATTGTCAAGGACCTCCCCATTTCTCAGAGTCCCAGCAGTGGATATGCTCCTGACCTGCGCCAGGACAGGAAAGATGATCTCACCCTCATCCCTTTCAACATGTGTTTTGAAATCTAATCTATTTATATACCCAGTACTATACCAAGTCCCTAAGGTTTCAAGATGGTCTTTTGTGTGCTCAACGGGTCATCCCACTGGGTCGACAGCATCGCCCAGGGTCCCCTGGCACCATGTGGAAACGGTGGAAGCCTGGAGTGGAAAGGCGGGGGGTCAGCTGCCATTGAACGCTTTGCAACATCTGAGAGGTGCCCGGCCTCCACCGTCCTTTGTTCAGTATATGCTATCATCACGTTTGTCAAAATCGGAATCATCGAACATCTTCAACATGCTTCAACCATGCAATCCCAGACACAAGAGATGGGAGAACAGCCGTACTTGGTTGGCGTCAGGTGGTCTCTGGGGTGGACGTGAGCAGCTCGGAGATGAGGATCAACAGCACGGTGAGGTCGTTGAGAAGCGACTTGGACGACGCATTTGGAGCGATGGCTGATCTCAAATCCCAACCTGAGCCGTCTCAAATCTGGCTTCTTGGGCGCTTTGGGAGTTGGGGATCGTTCGGCGGTTGGCCAGACACATCATCCTGAACTGAACACACAACGCCAGATTTGAGCTAAAGACATGTTACATATCAAGATCAGGGAGGCTCAGGATGGAACGGTTTAATCCAAGACTGGGTGCAGCGCGTTGCTTTATGTTGTTGTTCCAGCAGCAAATCCTAGCTTGTCGTTGCGTCCACGAAGCATCTTTGGAGACGAACGATGAAACAAGGGAAGTCTCTCATTGGAAAACACACTCGTGGGAAGGGTTGCCAATGGTTGCTACTTTGTAGGTGATGTTATTCTTTTGCGTGGCTCGCAGCGGTTTCACTCGGAGACCTCCCTGCTGGGAATTTGGACAAGATGACTACAGATTACATATTGTTTGCCCTATTTCGGAAGACGTACCTGACCTGTCAGAGTGCACCGAGAATATCCGAGAAAACCAAGTTCATAGTCCCCAGGGTGGGACCAAGTTGCAAACACTCATTCGCTGAGGTACGAACCACTCCTGGATGCTGGAGACGCTTGGCACAGACGGTTTGCCCCTTGAAGCCTTTGGCCCCATGAGCCAAAAGGCCGATTCTTTACATCCCCTTGGCCTGTCTCTTTGACCCTTGAGACCTTGCGTGTATGGTTCATGAGGGGATTCTCCGAACGAGTATTGCACTGCCGTCGAGTGGAGCCTTTGGACGAGGTCCCAGGCAAAAGCTGGTTTGTGAAATAATCCTCAGATCGAATCGTTGTGTTTAATATACTATATTTAAATATAACTAAATTACGAAAGCCAGCTGATAGGCTAGGCTTGAGCTTTTAGGGCGAACGAAGTGAGTTAAGGGGGTGTGGTGGTGGGGTGGTCGCTGAGGAGGACCTTTTGATAGGGTGGACCAGAGCTTGGTGGGGGAGAGCGCTCCAAAGCGAGGGTCCGAAAGCAGTGAACATCGCCGGCATCATTCGTCCCTTCATGACTCAAGAAGAATTTGGGTGCGATTTGACGATCAAGTCGTGACATGTTGGCGAGAGGCGGTGCCATTCAAGCATTCGTTCGACAACACTTCAGTAAGACTTTTCGTCTCCAGGCCTCAGGACGACCGCCCCCTCCAGCTCCCGGAAGAGCCGGCCGGTGCAGAAGCAGGCGCCAGCAAAGATTATATATATGTATTGCTGATGCGTGCTCCCCATCCGCCTGCCCAGGGCGCACCCACTGTGGTCTTGCCCCGAGCCTTTGCGCGGGGAATTTTCCATGAACAAAAGAAGCAAATTGCCCAGGTACAAAGAGCCCGGCACGGACGTCAAGTGCGACACCTGCCAAAGGCCAAGATGTGTTGCTTTCATGTCACACACGCACGCGATCTTGTCCAGGAGGGGAAGGCTGAGACAGAAGCAAAAGCGCCCTGATCAGGAGAAGTTCGGTAGGCCGACTCTGCACGAAGCAGGCGGCCCCGCGCCGTTGTGCGTGTCAACCGGAGTTGCTCCAAACATGTCGCCAGGGTGCGCTGCCCTCCGTGCAAAGCCCTGCAGGAGCCGCAAGATGAATATGATCTTGAGAATAAGCGCTCCGTGATCAATTACTTGGCTTTGCACTGTGGCACAAAGGCCAACTGATTTGGTTGCAACCTTGGAGTACGTTACTATGTTTCCAGCCTCAAGCGCAGAGCCACAAAGCCGCGCCCTCTGTCCCGCTGAAGTCATCGACAGGACCTCCTCTCGTCCTGAAAATTCGGTTTGGGTTCCGCCCAAACCGAGTGTTGTTGTGTAGCAAGGGCATTGGGGTCAAGAGCATGAAAAGGCGTGCGTTGTTTAGAGGGTTGGGTTCTGGAGGTGTGACCATGCGGACGGGCGCCAGCATGTACATCCCTTCTGGCAACGTGGAGGGCTTGTTTCGCAAGGCAGGCGCATGATTGTTTTAAACGCAGTCGTGTTCCGGAACGCTTCATTGAGAAGAGATTTGGGAAACATTTGTGATTAACTGTGGCCATGGGGAAAATGTTGAACTGATGCAAGATTTGGACATATTGGATATAGGTTCGATTTATTGGAGACAGTGTGGCCATGCAGTGATGCACCTTTCAGGGGCCTGATGTGACTTTGGGCCGCCGCTCGTACAAAGTAATTAGAATTTATGCCGGAGCAAACCACCCAGAAAAACCACAAAGCTGCATCCCCTCCCCCGCCCAGCCTTCGGGAGGGGGCTTGGGTTGTTTTGACGAAGCACATGATCAACTAATGATGTTGTGTATCTCAAAATTTCGCTGAGGATCTCCTTTGACATGGACGCGCCGGTGCTGGAGCGTTTACGCCCCAAACTGCTGATCCAACTGGAGCCCCGAGCCCAGGGGCTGGAGGCAGGAGGAACCCGCAAGGTGGGTCGCTGGTGAACTGATTTGGATTCTTAGTGGTGGCCCCAACCAAACATCCTTCGCTAGTTGTATATGTCAGTATATGTATTTTTGTGATGGGATGTGCTAGGAACTCCATGATGTGCATGCCACCGATCCACTCGATGATGTAAGGGACTGAACATCATATCAGTTCCGGGTCACGGTGAGTTCCTAAATGGCGTCAGCGGTTGATGCATCACATCTACATGGAAGGACCTTTTCTAAACCAATGGATGTTACTGGTGTAGAGACTGTAGAGTCTGTAGAGAGTCTAAAAACGATTGTTAATAGGACCCTGTGTCATGAAGGAGAGGTTTAAAAATTGTTTCACGACTGATCCTACTACAGACGGAGGATAGACATTTGCATCGCCATATCTTGGGACTGAAACCACAGGAACTGCGAGCGGCTGAAAGTACTGACGCCTGATGGATCGTGCTACCTCAAATCACGGATAGATAAATTTTGGAAGGCATCATCGTCATCCAGACATGCCCCCCCCCTTCCTGAAGATTGAATGAGGCAAACCCAGGGAACGGTTTGGGATGATGTGGCCAATGGTCAGCCTAGGTCAGCATTCGCGCTGCATGGGCACATTGGTGTTCGGATATGTGTTCAAACGGGAGGAACCCCAAGCACATACGATATCACTGCAGTTTCCTCGCTTTATTGTTGCTTTTGAATGGTACTGTACCCATTTGTACCACATTGTTTATATTCACATTGTGTATATAATTGTTTCAAATCTATGAGCGCAAATTCATGGAATCTCCGAGTACAATATAGAAACAGACCGAAGATGTCCTCAAGTCCTGTAACGGGGCCCTGTCAGGGTAGGTATTGGTTTAACTGGCCCCCCAGGACATCTTCAGACGATTTTGGAAGTTTCCAAGGACGTTTCAGCGGGATCGACCGATCGGACCGAGCTTTGGAGGTGAGCAGAGGTGGGCCCGAATTTCCAACGATGCAGCAATATACAGCACATTCCCCCGGACAAAGGAACCCCCGAGGTTCAAATCCCTTCACATATATCCTTGTAGATCCCAGATCCCCAAGATCAACCTTGCCCGCGGCAGGTGTGGACTGGCGGCCTTTTGGAGTGGAAGGCCACCAGTGAGTCCATGGACATGAGAGACCTAGATGTTCAATGATTTTCAGATCATGGACTTGGATCCTCCCCATGAAAGAAGGTTGGTTTGTTCTTTTGCCTGGACTTGGATAGGATTGGAGAAAGAAGTCATTTTGACCACTCTTGTCCTGGTTCCATCGGCAATTGTGTTTATCCCCTTCCACACGTTCGGCAAGGCGCACTGCCACTTTCTGATTCGCCGGCCAATGGTGCGCTGATGGGATTGTCAAATGGTCGATGTTGGGATGGCGGGACGACTGCTGATGTGAATTTAGATTGAAGTGCTCTATGCTACCATCCTGAACAAGAGGATGTTTGTTTCTATGTGCTGAAACCGACACAACCAGATCTATTCTTAGATTGCCCTGGCTCCATCCACCTGAAGAGGGACTTGGCTTGACTGAAAACCAATTACATCAAGAGATCAGTTGGCAGATGCGAAGCAGCTGTTTGGCTGACGCTGTTGCCAGGAGCATGGCTTCTTCCTGGGTCTGGCCAGATTGAGCCGAGCTGTCTTGGAGGAGCTCAGGAGCTTCTGCTGCGCATGCTCTGGGAGAGTCTTAGGGGTTTTCAACTTGGAACGTTGCTCAAGGGTGGTTTGCAGCTTGTACACAATCTCTTTTTTGGGCAGAAAGCTTGTGGTTTGGTCAATAAGCAGGGCTCCATTCATCGGAGGGCTTGCATCCAGCCTTGAGAGATCCGCGACTTCCGGCTTGCAACGGACAGGGTTCTATTTATTTGTTCGTTTGTCTGTGGTGACGGGGTGTTTTCTTGGCTCTTGCGATCCTTTTTGACACTATAGCTAGATCCTAGATGATCGCGTCCCGTGATCCTGCGCCTATTCCAAGAGTTTTGACTGCTTGAGGACCCTGGCAGATCCAGCCAAACAGAGGCCCTAACTGATGGTGGTGTTGACCTCTCGCGCAGACTATGCTTTCCTTGGGGTCGGAAAAGTGACCCGAGAAGTGTGTCAATCCGTCTAAATGTTGCATTGTATAGTCTGTGGCTCTTTGTTTGAATGCTCTCTGATATGGTGACATCAACTATTCCGAAAACATCCGAAAACTCCTGAAAACAGGTACAGTAGACAGCAGTCGAAAGGTGCAGCACTGTAGCGGTGTCTCTCTACACAAAGATCGGCATTGTGTCTACTTCGATGCTTCAGTGTGAAGATGACGTGTGAATTCTACAAGACTGTTGCACAGACTCAGAGGCTTCTGGGAATGGACCACGAAACCACACGGATCCTGGTTTCGCTGAAGCCACCCCGGTCGATCCCCCGGTCGATCGCACTGCGTTCATCGAGCCGATCGAGACCGATGGTCAGAGTTCACCGCAAAGGGAAGATTTTCTTTGTTTTGGGTAGTTAAACATGTTGGAAGGGTTTATGAATGTCTATGATGTTTGAATATGTTTCATGGATTTCCGTCCATGAACAATAGGGATGGTGAACTCCAACGCCAGACTTTTGGTATTGTTCTGTCAGACTTAAGAGATAGCCACATGAGAACATAAAAAAATGGCATTTCTTTTTGAGATGCTCCCAACAATTAAAGCAACGGACACAGCTCTTGCTACCACATCACCCCAATGATTCTCGCACCAATCCGCTAGCAGGACCAGGAATTGGGAATCACATACATATGAGTGAGCTCCACAAGTTCACCATCGCCGTTTGATGGTCCACCTCTCCAGCTTCCTTTTGAACACATCGCAGGTTTGGCTCATGAAGCTGTTCACCTTTTTCCCGAGTCACTCAGCTGGAGAAATGGGGGCAAAACTCAGGGTCACTGTTTGAATGGACACCCAGCCTTGACATTTCTGAAGGGTGAGAGAACTGTCTGTTCTCAGTTCGCAAATGCAAGTTATGATAAGTTTGACTAGACATCCGACAAACACAAGTCCACCGGAGTCCCGGGCCCGGGTTTTGCATGGGGTTTGATTGAACACGGTCTGAAATAAGATACAGTGGGTTTGAGCATCGTATTTGTTCAATTCATTTTAGAACTTTTCTCCTTGTCAAGGTTGCCTGCAATCCGTCAAAGACAACCAACTCTGGTGTTTTCCATCCTTGAGAGGTTCCATCCCTCTGCGGGCACTGCCTTTTCGAGCCGAGGTGCACGAAACGGCTGAAGCCGATAAAGCCAAATTTGGGGATGGGATTGCGAGTCAGGGGGGTCACCTAAAAGGCATAATTGGGGATCTCAGAATCTCCAATTGTTGAAGAAACCTCTTTGCGAGGCTGAATACCCTGCTCTTAAGGCCCATAGTAGCCACTTGAATATCAGTGAAAAGAGGTGAAAAGAGTGAGCCTGGGTTATTCCCTTTGGACACCTCTATTATCCTCCATTCGAGCTAAGCAACACGTCACTAAGCTCTTACTCTACCAACTTGGTTTCTTATACCCTTTCGATTCTTTCATGTTTGTTGGATTGCTCCCGGCAGTGCAATAGTTCAACAATGTCCAACATTTCCAGTCTCCACTTCTCCTTAGGGCCCTTGGTTTCCGGATCTTTGAAAGCTTTGCAATGACCCTTTGCTGTTCTCCCTGGGGGTTGAACAGCCCAAGATGGCAACCTGACACCTCACTACGACCCATGAAGAGCCGGGCGCTCCGCGTCCGGCTGGAAACGCGGCGTGCGTGAGACCTGCGGTTTGATGCCAGAGAATCCTCCCGTTCAATCGGGCGACGATGCCTAGAATCCTCGAAGTCGCCTTCGGACGACGAAGAAAAACATTCTTTGCCAGGTGTGAAGGATGTGTGATTTGATGTGGGTATATGATGTATATATGTTTATAATGTGTTACACTTTCTCACTTTGTCATCATGATCTGTATGTCTCACCCTGCAGGCTTAAACCCTGGTCCTCGTGAGGAAAGATTTCACCCGAAAGTCAGGGGCCCTTCCTAAAAGAGCCAACAGTGCCAACACCAACCACTGGCCAAGGAGGCCAATAACATCAAATATCCCTGGCCCTTCGGTTGCGAAATCAGGAGCAGCTCGGAGTGCCAAGGACTCCAGTGTCGGTTCAGTCCCCTGAAATCTCCGATCTGAAGGACTTTGGGGTTCGAGGGGAGGAAGCAGGAGGAAGCGATATACACGTTGCGAACGACCAAGTAGCGACCCCATGACTGATGCTGGTGGAGTCTGAGGACGTTTGAGTGTTGGGGGGGATCCACCCTAAGCAACAGCAAGCCAGCTTCAAGTCTAATCAAGCAGGAGGTCGAACTGCACCGCCCTCACCACAACATTCGGCCCAATGGTTCCAATTCATATAGCTTCGTGGCTTGGGAGTGAGCTAGTCTGCCCTGAAAACGACGAACATCAGGCTATTCATTGCAGTCAGTCGAGCAAGTGGTTTCTTGATGCTGTTCTTTTCAGGCTCACTTGGCATCAATAATGATAAGAAGCTCTACTGTAATTACATCATTTGGTAGGCTCCCAGGCCAAAGTTGCATACCCTTCGGATCTTGCACAGGCCTTTGTCGGCTTTTTTTCAACTCAACTGTACAGTCTGCATCGTGCGATTAAATTCGTTTGTTGTGGCGCCTGCCGCAAGCCGCCGAGTCAAAAATAATGAACACCTGATAGCGGTCGGGAGTGGTTGTGGTACTGTGGTTTCACAGCAGATGGCACAACCCCCCAAGAGGTCTTTTAGATGGGGATCCATATTTTGGGGATTGCGCCATCTACTCTCAATCCTCTACAATTTGTTTGATCTTAAAATGCAATTTTGGAAAGACAACAATACAACACTCACCAAGAAATGATTGCGTGCTGAACCTGGAAAGCAACACCACACTCACCGAATCCTGATGACCTTCATCCACACAAATAGGGTCTTTGACCATTACTCTTGCTACATGACCAAAGTCCTGTGGCAGGTGATTCAATTGATGGCACATGCAGGCATTTCAAGCATGTTGATTGCTGGATTGCAAGGTCTCTAAGCATCTCAAAGAGGGCGTGATCGTGGTTCTGAGTTTCCATGCATTGGCTAGAACCGCACGCGGCGTGCGGCAATTTTTAAGTTTGGAGTCGCCACCAATGCAAAACAGTGAAAACCCTGGTCGGGGACACCGATGGACACGTGGCATGTTTTTATGAATTTGTATGGGAGAGCTACTGTAGCAAGTGTGCAGTACATGCACCTTTTTGTATTTATGACTGTACCTAGGAGGCTGTTTCCTTTTTTAGTCTCCCTGATAAGGAATAGTCTGGTCTGGTAGTAGGATTTGTTTGTATTGGATCCATCAAGTGATGGTGGGGATCCCATTGAGAATACCGACCCCCACTTGATAGACCTAACACCACAGAAGACAAACCAAGATATGCGGACCATCAAAGAAATCATTCTCTCTGGCACTTGCAAGCAACTCTTCAAAAGTCCAACAGATCGTGTTTGCCAGTGTTTGCATTAAGTACTGTAGTTCCCTAGAGATTCAGAGTCATTTAGACCTTCCCAGACTAAAAGGAGAATCACCCATATCCGATGGCTTTCGTCCCAGTACGTTGGTTGAAGGCGGGCAAGACCATTGGTCCAAGACCATCCCCTCACCAGGGCGTTCGGCGGGGGCCGGTGGAACCGTTCCCCGTGTGTCGTTCCCGAGCCGGCGCAGCCCAGATCCTACGGATCGTGCACGTCGTTTTCTGGAAACCAACAGGTTCAGATGCAGCAGGAAGATGTGGCTTGAACATGCTTGAACATGGTTGAACGTATGCCCCAGAGACCACTAGGAGAAACTAGCATAGCACATGAACATGGACCCTGGGAAGACTATGATAGTGCATGCTAGCTGCTATATAGAATAGACATGATTTCTGCAATCCAATTTCGAAGGTGATTCACTTTCTTATGCAGGTATTCTGGCCATGGTGTCGCTGCACGTTCGTCAGATGTTTGTCCAAAAAGTGATTTGTATTGATCTGTAGATATCTGTAGAGACCTCCAGAATGGCAGTCGATTGGGGTGCACGGGGATACATGAACAGATCGTGTCCAAGTTAATCAGGAGGGGAAGTCCTAAGTTGAGAATGGTGATCTTTTGTCAGTGTCCATCAAACTGGCCGATTGGAACTTGGAACATGCAGATGTTTGAAGCCGTGCAGTAAAGCACCAGAACTCATCCATCCTTTGAGTCCATATCCGTAGTTACTGTAGTATATATTACATATATCAATATAGTGGGTGTAAGCACAACGGTAGGCTTAAGACCTGGGAGGCAAGCGCCAGGCAAGCTTAGCCGTCAAGGGCCGTTCACTCTGGTGTTCACTCGTTGAATTGGTGTTCGCTTTGAGTTGGCAGTTCGCTTTGATACGAGTCACGTTCTCGCTTTGCCAGAACCAAACATCCAGAGGATGTATTTATTACTTTCATAAACTGGTCTATGAGTCTATGATGATTTGATTATATAAATCACTTCTTGCAGGAACTCTGGGATTGGCACACTACCAAGCTTCAAAGACGTGCCGATCTGCCAAGGTTGGGGGGCATTGGTGTGTCCACCCTTTGACTGTGCCACCATCCCTAGTCGTTGATCGGCGCCGTTGCACTGGCAAGATGTACCTTGCGTGGTTTGGGGCCTTCGAAAAAAGGGCTGTTGCCAAAACTGTGAACATGGACTTCGTAGCCACATGAGCCGTTCCTGGGTTTTGTTGACCGATTTAGGGCACCCCTCCTGGTGGAAGATGGTCGTCAAAGAGCTAGAGTCAGCTAGAGTTCCAAGTCTCCAACGGGCGAGAGGACTCCCTGTACCCATGAACTTAGGAAGGAGTTGGGAACTCCTTCTTCTGACCCTTTGTATCAGTCGGAGCAGGTGTTTATGTGTGTGCGTCGTGCCCCTTGCAAGTTCAGTCTACTCTACTCCACGTTGCATTTTGCATGTATGCGGCTCGAAAGATGCGGTGTAGTTCTTCAACATGTCTTTAGTTTAGCTCTCTTTGTGGCAGTTGGAGCGACCTACAGAGTCTGACATAGCATTAATACACGTACCAGCCTTCTCACGCTTCTCAGAGGTTCTCCATGTGAGAAGTCAAGCAGAGAGATGAAGTCCGAAGCACAAGCTATCGTCATTTGGTGTTTGTGGTCGCTGAGACCACGTCCACTGAGCGCCTTGCGCTGATCACAGGCGCAGGTGAGGGACTGCGCTCTGATTCAGTTGACCCAGCACCCTCACAGTGCTTTTCTTTTGTCATTCAGGATTATCCCCAAGTCACCTCTATGATGTGGGGGAGAACGCATTTGAGGAAACCAAGAGGGGGATTTCCTCACATGAAGGCCTGGGACAAGATAGGCCAAGGCATGGTCTTGTGAACTGACCTCACACTGGGAAAAAGTAAAAAGTCAAAACCCCGTCGTTTCGGTTCCCCAAGTTTATTTGTAGGTCGAGTCCAGAGGGCTAAGATCGAAGAATGAATGACATGCGGAAGCTGATGACATGCGCCAGTGACTCAGCGTCTTGTGCAGGACATATGGCAACTCCAGTGGCGAAGCAGTTGGAGACAGCTCGGATCCCTGGGCCGCGCGTGGGCCGTGGGTGGGCCATGGCCATGGAGTGTGAAAGACCGAATGGTGGCAGCCACCAGTCTTTTGGTCTTAGAGTCTATTTAGTATTTAGTCTGCTTGATTTTGAAGGTTATACAGTTATACACTATACAGTGGTTTCTGCAGCTTGGTGGTGTCCTTCTGGTGAGAAAGAATTTGAGCTCGCGGTTGCGAGTTCGTTGTCCTCAGCTTGCTGTGTCCGTGACTACATATCCCGACTAAGCACCGCGTCTCGGCTGGCGCACCCGCGTTGCACAGACATCTCTTAGGTTCGCGCCTATGAGACCGGCAATGATATCCGGCAGGCCGGAATGTGAGCGGAAGGTGATCGGAAGCTGATTTGTGCATCAAACTTCTGTGGAACCTTGAGAGATGAAATTCATGATACAGAATCTCCAAGTGCATCAGTACCTTCAACTCACAGTACTAAGGGCGCTTGCAGGAACAGTGGTTTATGAAGTTAAGTTCAGTTTGGTGTTTCGTGACAACTCCAGGTTGTGTATGCCCTCCACAGGACCAAACTACAAAACTAGCTATGACAGGCAGGTTGGTACCAGAGGATGTAGACTTTTCGTCCTGCAGCAAAGTGATCGCCACATGTTTCCACCTGTTGTGCTGCACTTTTGCTCAGATGGTGGCAACCTCCGAAGGCGGCAGGGCCTACAAGTTGCTGAAGAGGCTGGTGTCTAAGTCCAAGCACTCTTCAAGAGGATCTCCATCGATCTCCCTATCCCGAACATGATTAGGGTATATATGTTGAATATGTTTGCGGTTCTCTGGTGCTCGGATGTTTTTGGATGTTTATAGGCTTTCTAGGAATGAGAGGATCCGTGAGGCTTGTCCTGAAGGCTAAGTTCCATAGCAAGGTTTGGGGGTCCAAGTTGGTCTGCAGTGGTGCACCATGCTGTACGATGTGGCATGTCTACCCGCCCCATTGTTCCCGTTTGGCGAGGCGCGAAGAGACCAGAGCTGCCGCTGAAGCCGAGAAGGCAGCTTGGTAGCGAAACCTCTCAGGAGCTGTCTTTCGGAAAGAAGACCGTCCTGTCACGCATGCTGGGAATATGCAGGCGATTGCAGAAGTGTCAAAACAATGGAGACCACCTGGCTCATTGAAGCAAACTGACCTCAGCGAATCTGGAGGGACATAGTCTGGACTGAAATGAGTTTGAAGGGCCGATCTTCAAAGCCGTGCAGATCATTTTAAGATGTGACAAGAGGGCCCTGATAATGTCCATTCGTGTTTTCAGACCCTGTGAAGGTGAAGCTTTTGCTAACCCTTTCACCCACCACCACTGAAGCCTGCTCACACCACCAAGAACAACATCGAGAATGAGACCCGAAAACGAAGGCATCGCAGACATCGCCGGGGACAGTGCGGGGGTGCAGTCCCCCAAACGAGCGAAGTGGGTGGAGGGAGGTGGAGGTGTCTTAAACCACTGCCAAGGGACCCTATACCTTCGTCGAGTCTGCCAGCAGAACAGCTCATGACATGCACAAGAGGCTTAGGGAGCTGAGAGCACCAATTGCGACACAGGTTCCCAAAGGATCAAACCTTGAAGACACCCAATGAAACACTACATTAAAACACATGTCAATCATGTCAATCTGTAGTAACTAGCGATATGGTGGTACGTCACGCAGATGGAGTTGCTGTATGTTGTGCCATGGGGGGGCACTAAGTGACTCTCCAAGCTAGTTCTCTTCCAAGCTTTCTGTCTTTGTACGTCCTGGTTTGGGAGAATATTGACGTAACATCCCCCTACGTTGATCCCCCTTAGTTAATGGTCAACTATATAATAGTAGATGTGATTTCCACAAGAGTATTGAAGAAGGTTCTGCCTTCCTCCTACTTGTTGTAGTCTCTCAAAAGGGGAAGTCATCATGCTGCTCAAGTCAAACATTATGAAACCCGATGGAGGCAGATCGCCAACATCGCGGACAAGTATTCCTCGGCGAGTTTGGCGGAGGATCTCGAGGAGGAGTTTAAGCGACAGACCGTCGGGTCCCTGTCGGGCTTTTGGAATCTGTGGGTCGACTACGTGTCCTTTTAATAGGTTTCGATAGGTTTCCTCCATGGTGAACACATCCTGTGGGCGCAACATGGCCGCGGGGATTCCTGGAAGGGTGACCAGCGACCAGTTTTCATGCGCATGATATCATCTCATCAATCTCGTTGAAAGGGCCAAGTCGATGCCTCCGTTCAATGACAAGCAGGTGCACTTGCAGTTTCGATTCACCAGCAGAATCTAGCAGATGCATTTGGCAAAGAGAGATTAGGATTGATGTTGTTATATTATGTTGTATTGGAAGGGCGGGAAATTGCAAAACCAAGAGCCACATGGCCACACTCAATAAGTTATGTAATGTTTTGTATTTACTAGTTACATTTAGTTACTAGTTCCCTTCACTAATGAAATCCAAAAGAGTGAGTTACATGTATCAAACAAGCAGCAGGTATAAACGTGCATCTGTGAATCTTGGTTGAGGTGGATAAATGTGGTGGCATACGCACCCCATTGCACCCCAGTCAAAAGAACTTAGATGACATTAGTATACATTAGTGCTGATCAGTGCTGTGCTTTTGATAAACACATGGGGTCCAACACTGGACACCTGTGCAGAGAACTTTCGTGGTCGTTGTCGGGATGGGATGCCTCCAAAAGAAGTGCCCACAAGCCGAGGTTGGCCTTGTTTCTGCGGATGAGTTCCGTGCGAAGCACGGATGCCCAGTTGATAAGGAAAGAGACACAGATCAGAAATGATGAACCAATTCAACTCAAATCAATCGTATACAATTAAGTCTATATATATAAGTATATACATGTATTATACAAAGCTTGATCCGGATTAACAGCGCCTTTCCTCCCATCATTGCCACATGCTTACAGACCATTTCTGCCGCATATTGGAGTCTTGCCGAAAGCGCTTGGCTCGCTTGGTACCCCCCTTCGTGAAGCCAGGCGTCAAGCCATCGACGACATGATCCAGGCAACTCAGCAAGCTGAGAAGGACCGGGTCGCTGAGCCAAGAATGCAGGTCGATCAGATTCACAAACTTGGAATCTTTGGAACCACCATGGAACCACACTAAGCAGCAACAGCGTGAGCTTGTGTGCGTGGCTTTGGCGGAATTGAATTCAAGCTGTCCATGTGGTCTGTGCACTAGGCAATAACCTAGTAACGCTCTCCAACGTCCGCCATGGCTCTCCATTGCTGGTCCGGATGGTCCTTGTGATCACGTTCTTTAGGCTGGAGGACGATTGTTTTGTATTAGGTTCTCGACCAATCATTTGGGTATGTTGAGGTGTGGGCCGGTGTGGGCATATATGTTATATATACATATTTGATCATATTTGACGTAGATATAGTTATATACTGTATACATTCTGGTCCTTATAGTATGTCGTCGTTGATGGTGGATGATGTGAGGGAGCTGGCTTATCAGAAGGAAGCAGAGACCTGCTAGCTCAGTTGACCGCCTGCTGAGTGCGGGAATCTTTTGAACCCCTTTTTTTTTCTGTGACAAACATCATGGAATCCATCCATATCCATCCAATTAATAAACTAACCTCCAGGTTCATACCATTGGATACTGCAAATGCACGAGGGTCACGTGGAAACTGCTGTGTACAGTCTTGGAGGTTGAGCCTTCAGAGCCTTCTAATTTTCTGCGCCAGTGCGCACTTGGTGCCGATCCCAGTGTACGGCAATCTGCGGAACGATGGCTACTATTTCTTGGACCTTTGGGTGGGAACTCCTCCACAAAGGCTGGGGAAGGCCAACATGACCAGCAGTCTTTTCTGTGAGCAGGTGAATCCATGCACGAGCAGCTACTTGTATGGTTCACAATGTTCTGTAAATTCACATCACTTCTGGGAAAGAAACTAGAGCTGGGCCGGATCACTCATCGAAAGCCGTTTGGAGGGTTTCAGTGATGATGAGCCTGACTGGTAGCCCTCTTACTGCCTTTGCTTGCTCCAGCTGCGAACGCTGTGCGCATCCTGGTATTGTCGAGATTTGGTATAGTTTTACTTTCATTTCCCTCAGAAACATATACTGTAGATTTGCTTGTCCATGTTCGTTACTTGAATGTTGTATTTTGCCCGGCTGAATTTATTAGTTTAGATTTTCGGGGGATGTTTTCTATGTCATACAGTCTATAGAACATAATTGCGTGATCCTTTTTGGGGTATGCTAGCAAGTACAATGGTCCTCCGACAGTTTAGACGGGAGTGTTTGCCAGCCATGTGCTCAGCCATTCCCAGGCAGCATATGGACCCTTGGTTCCAGCTCAACCAAAGCAGCACGGCAGAGATATTGCCATGTGCCGACCCGCGATGCCACCGTGCCCAGGCGAAGGAGATTACATCGTTGGGGGGGGTTGGTTGGTAAGCAAAGCCCAAAGCAGTGCCCAAAGCACTTTGTGTACGTAAATGTAAAAGAAAACAACGCCGATAAAGAGGCCCTCCCTGCCCCTTGCTATTTAGTTTGCTGTCTCTTTTGCAAACCTGGGCTGGAAAAGAATGACTTCTGGAAACTAGATGAGCACCACGGTGGAAGAAAGGGCCTTCTCAGAATCAGACAAACCCACCGGTGAGATTGTTTTGGTGACGCCAGTGCGAGCTATGTGGACCTCAGTTGATGTGGACCGATGTCGATATGACTTGGGAGACCCCGAGGTGGCTGTGGCAACAGAAACCTGGCCACCAGCAACGCCCCTTGTGAGTACGAGCAACGCTACGCTGAGGGGAGCTCCATTCGAGGCTGGTGGTTTGAAGACGTCGTGCCTCGATTTGAAGGATGTCCGGTTGTTGCTGACCCTTACGTTAGAATGCGTTGAAACAGCACAAGGGGTATTGACCACACTAGGTCTTGTGCCTTCCAATCTCAGTATGTAAATATGTAATGTAAGAACACGTTGATCTGGGGAATTACCTCCAAGACCTATTGAATCAGGTGGCTGCAGTACCGCATGGTACTCTGGAAAATCCAAATAAGCATGCTCGGTCTTCTCCTAGACTTTGCAACATTCAGGTGTTTGGATAATCTATGACAGAAGGTAATTCATGGTAGCTACTAGTACTTGTACTAGTAGCAAGGACGCTACTAGGTGGAGGCCATCGCAAGTAGGTTGGAGGCCATTACTACATATTACTACTAGTAACAAGAAGCCACTAGTAGCTAGAAGCTACTAGGTGGAGTCCATTGCAAGTAGGTTGGATGCCATTACTGCTAGTAACAAGAAGCTACTAGTAACAAGAATTTTCTCTAGGACTCCTTGAGCCCCAGCGGTTGATCGTTGGCGGCGCCATTTTGGTCGCCCAAAGCCCTGTGAATCCCCTGGAGCTATGACTAGTTTGATCATGGAATATATAATGTGAGGTAGATTGTTTGTCAGATTCACCTCCTTGCTCTTGTTCTTTTTGATGCTGAAACAATCAAGACGGTGCCATGAGGTGCGTGCAGGGTCTCAACTGATCGGTCGCAAAATGATGGGATGCCACTCGGAGGAGAAGGATATCTTTTCAACGTTGAAAGCCAATGGAATCCTCCAGTTGGCGCCAGGCGGGGGGCCGGATGGCCGTTGAGTTGACTGTGATCCAACCTCCTTTCCCACAAAATTGAAGGCTTCAAGAGTTGTTTACAGTACTATGTAATCCAATGCAAAGTAGCCAAGGTCAGTTGAAGGATGGACCAGCAGTGATCATTGTTGCAAAAACAAAACCAGCAGGGAATAGATCCAGACATACCCTTCTGGTGTGTTAGTTTCAATTTTTGAATGTTCCATGTGAAAAGGGTGCCAGCCACTAGCCCCTGAGCAGGAATCTCAGACACACTGTTGGCAGAGCGAGATGCTGATGTCATCGCCGTTTGTTTGGCAGACTATGGGGGCATCGTCACCATGGGCGGACCCAACTGGTCTTTCCACCGAGGAAGACCAAAGTACATCAAGATGAAGCAGCGCATGAATTCCTCTATCTTCGCCCAGGGCCGAAGTGAATCTGGGCGAACCAAGAACAGGGGGGTCGATCGTTTACGACCCACCGGATCACGGATGCAGACAGTTTTTGGCCTAGTTTACGGCAGCCAAAGTATGCCAACAGTTTTCGGCTACAGCTTTGTTTCACCCATCACCCTAAACATCCACCAGCTGATGGTCTTTGTGGGCCAAACCGATAGTTTCCTATGCTTCCGCAGCAATCCTCTTACTCATAGGACACTGTGTTTTGCCCAACCAATGGGACTCCTACTTAGAGTTGCGGGCATTCTTGAGGCCGCGCAGATCAGTCATCAAAACAACATACTGTAACAGGATACTTGTACAGTACATGTGGAAGTAGTTGCACTTTAAGAGGTTGCTTTTGCTTGAACTGAATCCATGTTTTGAGGAGATTCTGGTTCCGTTGACCAGCATCTCCATCGGGTGGCATGTGGTGCCAATCCATGGTGAGACCACTGTCGAGAGTGGAACCACACGAATCTTGGACTGTGATTCATCAGGCATTCTTGGATGTTGTTTTTGGAATTGTGATTGTGATCGTGCGTTTTCCCATGTTGGCTGCAGGTTGACAGCAAAAGGTCATAAGGTGAACCATCCTGGCAACTACCCTTGGTATCCCCTTAAATATCCTTAAATGTTTTCACATGGTTCCTACGGGGAAGGAACCTACTTCTCCTCTTCGGCATATGATTCCATCCGGAAGCACATCGAAAGCTTCTGTCGGCACCGCTGCGGCTGCGTGGCTGCAGATCCAGTCAACTCCGATATGGTGGAATCAGAATCATAGGTTGCGCATGGTTGAGCACTAGCACCTGCCTTCTTGGGAGCCTGATTGATGTAACTCCATCAACTCCAGAGCATTTTGAGTTAACTAGGGATCCTGTGAGATTGCATATTGAACCTGTCTGAAATCTTTGGCATCCCCACCGGTACGTTGTGGCCACGACGGGTTCAGATCCCCGATGGTCAACAGCACCCGATGTCACATGTGCTTCTCATCGGTCGCATTGCATTTTTTCGGCTCTGAGAGGCCTTTTGACGGCCAAGCGGAGCTGTTGGATCACCAAGCGATTGCAATACTTCCCCGCGTTGAGGCTACCGGAGAAGTGTGGAGGGCGTGCACGTTGTCGACTGGATCTTTCGGGGTTGAACAACCTATTATCACAGTATAATGTTTTGGGCCTTGGGCTGCAGATATTTCAAGGTTATTGAAGCATCACGTGGTATTCTGTGTGTGGTGTTATGGCTGCACCCGGTCGCACCTACCGGTCCGGGCCCACTTGAGGCCGGGTATGTCCGGTCAAAAGACCTTCGTACTCACCGCCTCACCGTGCGGACAGGATGAACTTCGGCCATACATTCCGATGGGCCCCAAGCGCTTACCTTTATGCCCGACGGCCAGGCAGGGTGCGAAGTCGGTGGTTAAGCAAACCTTGCAGTGATATTACTTTCCCAAATTCCCAAAAATTCTCGATAGTCTCAAGATCTACACGCGACTTGGTCAAAGGCAACAAGCAGCGGTTGTGGAACTCTAAGAGGTTGGACCATGAAACAGCTGCATGGCTTGTAGGTGTCAACGGGGTCTAGTAGTAATATATTTTGATTTTGTTTAATCACAGATCTATTGTAGTTGTCAAGGTCAAGGCTTAACACCTACGACCATGCAGGCCACTATTGCTATGCATTTGAAGATGATGGCCCCTCGGGCAGGACAATTTTAGGCGGGTTGGGCGAAGAAGAAGATGGAGCGCAGAAACAAAGAACCACTGGCACGAACCGCCACAGGACCCCTCTAGGTCTCTAGGTGTATGCTGCTCCAAGTCTTCGTTTAACTGGAAGTTTAAGACCCTCATTCTTTGTTGAAGTTTGCAGCCCACCACCAAAGGATAGACACCTGACATAGCGGATGAACGCGTGTGCACGAGCAAGCCTCACGTCGCTCGGAGGTGGTAGCTGGATGCTTCATCAGGAGCTGATTTTCGACTTCCGCCAGGGTCGTTTGGGTGTGGTGCCGGCCGAGTGCCCTCGACATTTTGCTCGGCCCATCGAGGTGCTTTGGGACATGAACTCACAGGTGGCTCTCAGATGTGTTTAAAAGGAGTTTGGAAGTTGTGTTGTTGTTCTGTCAACCGTTGTTTTCTTGTGTATGTGTGTGTTAACGTACAGGATAGGGATAGAGTCGGATAGAGGACATATGTTGTGGGAAGCGGAACATCCAGCTGCAAACACACGGGTTGTAGCGGTCAATGGGTTTTGAATCGTGATCTGGAATTCACTTCACTGAAGCAAACTTAACAAGTGAGGTGGGCCACTCCAAAGAGGACCACCATTCTGATGCATTTGGTCAAATTCACGTGTCACCGGCTGAGAGAGACTCGATGATTGCTGCGGTGTTGATGCTTTGCTTGGGCCTTCTAAGCATGAAGTGGTACAAAAGACCCAAAGCTCCAGCTGTTGAGATGGAGGCAGATGTTTTGGAAAACACGAAGACATTAGACATTGAGCTCAAGAGCATTCCGAGACCATTGACTGATAGTGCACATAACAAAGACTTAAGATAGCAGGTCAGCTGTGTGCGTATGTCAAATGGCAATGTTTTTTTTTTGATGGAGGAGGCATTGCAACGAGTTTTTATCGCAGGTTCTTTTTACACCTTTTGGTGTTCCTGGTTGAGACATAATAGCATTTGAGGTGGAAGATAAACACTAAAACCATAGAAACCTCCATACTCCATACTTTTATTACTGTGATAGTCCGTGGTCCGTATTCATGGTTCGAGTATAGGAAGAGGGAAACGGTGAAGGCACTTTTATGTTTTGCCGATAGGAAGAGGATCCACCCAAAAGAGATCCAGGTATCTTCCAATTCCGCTCCTTCGCAGGTCGCACTTGCGAGCCTTGACACGGGTGATTCACCCTGTGGCGACTACTACGCACTGGACGATTGAGAAACCGGCCTCAGCCTGGAAGGATGAAACCTTTGGCCTCCATGGCACCCTGGTGGAGATCCAGGATTTGGACTTGGACGATGGACCAAGAGGCACGCAAAGGGAGTCACCAAACAATAGCTCACTTCATGATGTTTGGATATGTTTGGCATTGTGACTGGGGTATTCTGAAGCGGGATGTGGTGGGGATCAGGTGAGGTGATTGATGTGTTGCAGCGGTGCATGTGCAGAAATATGAAGCATATATGTTGCTGGGTTCTGAGATTGGTTCTTTGGGGGGGTAGTGCTCGATCGATTTGACGAGAGGTCGCCACTTGGAGATGAACTTGGCTTCCACAGTGGTCGGCTTCCACTTCCGAAAAAGCATGAAAAGCAACGGCAGCTGGACTTCTGAGTCACTGTCCCGAGGATGCGGAGATGAGTCTCAATTCTGTGCGTGAAGATGTTGGAGATACCTCAGCTTCAGCTGACCAACGTGTTGTCGGAGTCCGAGACTTGCGCGACCATGTGTTTCCATGCTGCAAGGCCACAAGATCGGCAGCGCCTTTGCGGCAGGAACCTGAATGTGTTTCTCTGTGTTTCCAGTGCAACTGCGTGAAAAAGAAGGCGCCATGTGCTATGGGCAGCCAACTCAGGAAGATTGGGCGAGTTTGGGGATCCATGATGATCCATGTGATCAGTTGATGAATGGGAAAACATGCATATTGCATGATTGTTTGTTGAACGTATCACTTCATCCCACAAATGGATCCAAGCGGCAGGAATGGCAGCCGACAATCGTGGTGTTAAGCCGACTTATGTATTAGACCAGTATCCTGTTGTTTTGTTGTCGGTTTCTTTGGGGTGTGTGACAGGAAAACGTTTAACTCTGTTTGAGTTTGCGGGTCATCAGTTTCTTTGCTTGGTTCCTTTTTCATCCATTCCCGCAGTCCAGGACAAGAAGTCCCTACGGGTGAAGAGGACGGTGAAGTCGGCTCAGCTCTCCTTTGAGGCTACGCATGGGTGGGTGTCCCGGTTGGTGTCCGGTGTGCCAAAGAGGGCAAATAGAATCAAATAGATTTGGCCGTGTGGGGGTGTGGCTTTGGTCTATTTGGGTCTTGCCAGTAGGTCATGACAGTCATGTGAGGTGTTGAAGGAGTCGTAGCATCAACAGAAGTTGTCTCCCTGGGAACTACAACGAACATCGTTCAATTGGAGCTTAATGTTTGTTTCGAGGTCTTCAAGGGGCTGTTGGTTGGTGTTTCTTGAATCACATCCCTGGCTGCCCTAGCTTTCTGGATGAGGGGCGTCCTGGGAGAAGATTGCTCACTTGGGGTGGTGAGTGGTGAAACACAAAAGCTTGCTTTCCTACCTTGACGTTGATAACTCGTGCCTGCACTGACTAAACAAGGATGCAACTTAGCTGATTCATCCTGCCAAGAGTGGCCCTCCTGGAGCAAATGCTTGGCACAAGGCAGATGACATGCTGGGGAGTGATGAGGAGCCAGAGGCCATGGCAGTGTTTTGGAGTCCGAATGAGGCCAACGGTGAAGAGCACTGAAGAGCACAGTTGTTTTCACCAATCCTTGGAGCTCACACTCATAAGCGGCCCACCTGAAGCTGGTGGTTCAAGTCCCCCCTGTTGGAACATGCCTATCTCATGTTATCTCAGTCATGTCCATCACGGACCCAGACGATGAGTGATTGAGCGACGCAAGTGTCAATCATCGTGTCCCCGGAGAATTGACAGAGTTGGGTATTGGTGAAAGCAGTACTCTCACCCCCAATAAAAAATAACATGTGTTGACTCACAGAGATGTCTTGACTCGGTCAAATGCTTCTTTATCCTGGTGGAGGAACATGGTTGCACTGACCATGTTGCTGCATGGAACCATATGTATTGGCGATTAAGTTTATTGAGAAGGTTCCTAGCTTGTCTCTTATCTTCGCCAGGAAGACTCCGACAGCGACGAAATGAAAGCCAAAAAGAAGAGGTGCACTCTGCCAGTGGGGCTGATAGCCAGCGATATGGCCGAATACCGCACTGGCATACGGAGATCCCATTTACATCATTCTGTCAGAATTTGCATGCAAAAGCAACTGCTATTGCCGGGTTGGCCAAATCATGACGCTGGAAACGATGCTGTCATCGGTCAATTCGATCAGATGCAGGACACCAGCAAAATTTCAATCCAGTGTGGGTGGACCATTCGACCAACGGGCTTGCTGAATCGTGAACAGATCCACATGTTTATCACTTTGGGTCGTGTTGAATTGATTCATAGAATCCTGCTTGATGAAGGCCAAGCCAAGTGTCTGCAGGATTTCGTTGGAAAGCATCTATATAGAGACCAGCAGTCCACCTCACGTCGATTTTGCGCCAGGTTTGGCAAGGACCCCAACGCCAAGACCGACTTCCTGTGCCCAGGGAGCAGTGACAGGGCCGAAGTCAACCATTGATGTGTGTTTTCAATTGCTGGCAAGGTGCTTTAGCAACACCGCAGTACAACGGCTTGTGTTCTATTGTATTTTTGCCTCAAGAGGTAGTATACATCCCACATCATGCATTCCAGCGACAACCGATGTGCCACTCTGATTGTTGCTCTAGCTTTTCAGGCTACTCCGGCCAAAGACACACATTCAAGACCCTCCTCAGGTACGATGCTGATCGTGAAGCAGAGCTCCTGCGGAAGAAGAAGGAGCTCATTGTCGCTTGGTTACACTACAGACAGGTTCTAGCGCTCCAATGTCAACAAAGATTGCAACTTGACAAGTGATTGTGTCATGCCTGGAAGTCGTCAGCAGGGGACCCAGCGTTCGCCAAGCCAGAGGATCAGATCAGCGGAATCCGGACCAGCGGACCGGCTGATCGTTTGGATGGGAACAGAGTCAGCGGAAATATGCGGATCAACCACCAGATCAGTGCATCCTGTGCGACTCGGAAGTTCATGATAATATAGTCGCTTTCAATGTTTCTTTTCTGTTTGGAGCATGCATTTTTGCACATTTGTGTATGTCAAAACTGTGGTGAGAACACGCACATGTTAAACGAATTTTGATGTCAAGTTTGCAGCTTTAAACACTGCAAAAAGTACCTTTTCCATCAACAATGATTGATTTAGACAAAGGTTGAGCAAAGGGCTGGTGCTCCAATGGTCCACCTTTGTCAACACTACGGCCCGTTAAAGTATCCAAAACACCAAAAGAGCCCAACGTAACAAGTTTTTGTTACCCCCAGACAAGACAGTGGTGAAACAAATTTCTTTGTGTGTAACGCCGGCATGGTGCCAAGACTAAAGACAACTAATTATCGTAACTACTTATCACATACTATCACAATCAAAGTCGCCAAAGGCACCCTGGACAAGACAGCGGTCAAGACATTTAGATTAGATAATTTAAGGGCAATCAGCTGGGGCTGTGAAAACAAAAGCCTTCAATCAACAAAACATGGGGCAGCAAGAAAACAAGTGGGAAGCACGCTCTGGGAGTTAGCGCTTTTCCCACGGTCATTGCATGTGTATTTGTCAAGCCCGCGGGCTAAAGATCAAAGTTGGCCTACAAACCAGCTTTTGGACTGTGGCGTGCGGGTGTGGCAAAGCAGAAATGCCGCATGTAAACTTACAAAAGTGAAAGTGCTGTTTTTTGTTAGTGAAGACTATGGGAAAAGCTACGGCCCAAACCACTGGCGCGGTATTGTGCTTGTTTCCTTGTTTTGAGCGGTTTCTGGCTGAAGCAGTGGCACTTATTTACAGGTTGCCCTTAAGGCTTCGGCAAAGGAATCGCCGGCAAAAAACCGCATCGCTCCTCCCAAGATGGCTTTCGTGCGAACCTGTCCATACGAACGGTCACGGGCCCCAGCTGAATGAGAACCATGCAAGTGCTATTTTATAAGCGATGTCACCAAGCTGTTGTCAGGGGACATGTGGAGGTGGTCAAAGAAAGTGAATTAAGACATTCATGTGCACTTCCACCACGAGGCAAGAGGATCCTTGACTGACAGCTAGCCTATATTATACCTACTAAGCATTTTGTAATGTGCTCAAAAGATGGGCGAGATGGGCATCCGTTCGGCACAAGAACTAAAACACAAATAAAGACCTCGACATGGCATTTTTGCCCCGCCGCGGGTAAAACTTGGAAAGGACATGCATTTTCTGCATCGGACCTCTGGCCTTAGCCAGGGTGCCTTGCCAGCCGTTCCCGCCTCGGGGCTCTCCCAGCCATTCGTTTGAACTTTAAACTTTAAACGTTAAACAAGTTGTTTTCACAGCCACCTAGGGTTTCAGAAACCGACCTGAAATTCCAAATGCCTCCCCGCCTCACCCAGAGCAAATCAGCGGATCAGCGATCATCAGCGGACCAGCGGACCAGCGAACTGGACAACCCAGCCGCACTAAGTTGATTCGTGGGGAATCCTGGGAGTTAGTGCAGGCAGTTGAGTAGACACGTGGCATGGTGACCACAGACCTTAGGTCCAATACAAGAAGGAGCAAGAAGAGGCCTGAGACCTGAAGGGCTTATTCTATTTTGTTAGGGTCCTGCGGTCGCCGACCAACTGGCAACCCAGCGAGCGACGAACTAGTTTGATCTAGTGTTCATACATGTTCATACCGTTTTAAGGTCAGCCCAGGATAGGAGGACTCCGCCACTTGGATGTTGACATGGATGCGTAGAGTAGACATGTTCCAATAACCGTTCACTGTACAGTGTACCTCATGTGTTTCTCTTGCTCCTTGCTTGGCTTTTGTGCAGCTCAAGAAGACGAAGTTGGAGGTGACTTATTCCTATTGGGATGGTTTGTTGGCTGCAAAGGACCTTTGTGACGCCGAAGGTCAAATGGTTCATGAAGGATATGGAGACATCCTCATAGGTCAAGACCAAAAAAGGATTGGATGTGATTCTCAACTTTCTTATGAGTGTTGGCTATTTGCTTAGTGCCTTGTGAGCCTCTATGATCATTGCTTGGATGGACTCGACAAATATGAGAAACTTTACTGAAGGCTTGATTTGGGTAGAGTTCCACGCATGCCACGTGTGTTCATCCACTGTGGCATTTAAGTGTTTGACATATATACATATATATATATTATATGCATGTTTTGGGCACACGGAGAGGCATACGGGGGTTTGACCCGTCACACTGGAAACCATCCATCGTCGGATTCCGAGACCCAGCGGTCGAGATGACGAACCGAGGCTCCGGGCACCGGAGGACCTGTGTCATCGAGCGGGGCTTCACGATTGGCTGGGAAACCACAGTGAGTCATGGTGAACAGCAACGGATCAATCGATATGAGATGCTATGAGTGAACCCAGAACAAATCGGCTTGTTTATTTCACGGATTACCAAGGCTGCCTCATAAGTCATCGTGAATCATCATGAATATATTATGTATCCAACAAAGTGTCAAAGAGAAAACAAGTCCTTCCATCGATGCATACTGTAAGCAATTTCATTGTCAAAATGTAGACATGCAGACATGCACAGCCAGCTTTATTTGTCTTTATATAAACCTGTGACTTTGTACACTCGATCGGCTTAACACTTTGTATATTGATGTGTAGAACATGTGTGTCTTATCAGCATCAGTTGGCACACAATCGACCCGCGGATCCTGATCGCATCCTTTCTGGATCGGCGGATTTCGGCGGATTCGCTGAGCCGAATCGACACGAGGCCAATTCCTGCAAAAGGCGAAGGCCGACCTGGCCCCTCGGCGGCCAGATTGAATGGATGCAACAGATGCCCCACCGCTTGTAGCTTGGGTCGTAGCTTGGACAGTAGTGACATGTAGTGACATGTAGTGACCTGTGATTCTGATGTGACGTACACGACGCTGTGAGCGAACAGAATTCTACCGTATTCTAACCCCAAGTTGTTTGATGTTGTTTGTGCATGGACCTTACTTTTGTCAAATCGGATCTTTCACGCGTTGGCTGTCAACGGGCAATTGGCTAAAGATGAGAGGGAATGGTTGCTTGTCTTGAGGAACCAGGAATCAAGTCTGAATTCTAGAGAACTCAGCTGTGCCACGTTCTAGGAGCAAAGAGGCTACTAGGAGCAAAGGGCATAGCTACTCGGATCAAGGACGCTACTAGGGGCTCCTGGCCTTACTACTAGGAGCCAGGTCGCTACTAGGAGCTTTTTCCTTTGGTTCTTCGTACTAAACCGCCCTTCGACGAGTCGTTCTGAGTCATTCCGAGTATATAATTCCTTCAAACGCTTACACCCAACATCAGCTCCGTCCCGGTCAACCCGCTGTCGTCAGCTCCGTCCGGGTGGACAGGAGAAGAGCGACTTTCCGGAGTTGCGGACCGTCGGCTCCGACACGTTGATGTGCCCGACGGTGGGTCTGACGTGTGGAGCGGCCCATGAGGTCTGAAGGGTCTTAAGCTGGTGGGAGTGAGGCCGAAGGATGAAAGGCTGGAGGATCATCTAGGGAGTGATTTTTGATGATTTTTTGTTGGAAAAAGGACTCTATATTCTTCTGCCTAAACTTAACTGTGAGGAATGTGCAAGCTTCTTTGAACAGCTGGGATGTATGAGGTCCTATTGAAACCTATGGCATCCGCTGCCACTCAGGAGCTTTGAGGGTTTTGTGACTTTCCTGTACGGACATCATGGGGTGAATATTTGACAAGAAGTTGCTGCGATGAAAGAACAAAACAAGAATACCTGGGCAACATTTTATGGCAGCGAATCAGCCCAATGACGAGTCTCCGCAGACTTTGCAACTTGTTTTTGCGGCTGGTGAATGACAGTGAAGGATCCCTCAATAAGATAGATAGCACAGGTACAGTTACATCTCCTATTAAGCTCGCACTTGGGACATCCTTCATGCACCTCAGTGCCTTCTATTTTGCCAGCATTGGACCTTTCCGTGTCTTAAGCAGCCAGGATGTCTCGGAAAAGCAACCCTCATCTAGTCCGCCAAACAAGGTGGATTTCAATGTTCCAACAACTTTGCAGCCTAGCTAGCTGTACTTTGTGCTGACAAGGTACGTGAAGGAAGATTTGATCATCCCACACAATGTGACCTTCTACGAGCTCATCAAGGCCAAACCAGTTCTTTGGGAATCGTTTTTTAAGGGGATCCTGGCCGTCTTTGGGATGACTGTCCTGGCACCCCCGACCCCAGGCTTGTGGACTTTCTGGATCTACTCTGCATGGGTTTGCAGGATGATGTCCGAGCTTCAGATGTCCGTGGTCAACCAAACCTGCATATCTAATTGCTCATGAGGCATCCCTTTTTGGCCCACTGCAGGGGATACAGCGTGTGAGGGTCCGAATCATTTCTTCGCATAGCGGATTACACAGATTCTCCAATTCTGATATTCAGACACACCCAAATCAAAGGTTAGGACATCGAGCCAGGTTGAGAGGTCCAAGTCCAAGGCGGTAAGATGCCGGACAAGCATGTTCACCGGCCTTCCACGTTGTGAATTCAGACTTTGAGATTCTTCAAGTCGGATTTGAAGTGAAATGCTGTAAACCTGATCGAACCATATCGAACCTGATTCTATTTGATGACACGAGTCAGTTCATCCGCTAAATACATGCACTTGAGATCACTTGAGTCTAAACCATTACTGTAGAAGTCTTTCGTTGTGGCGAGTGACAGTTCATCAGCTTCTCGGAGGATTGACATGTTCGCCAGGAGAAGGCCAGGGGGAAGTCAGGCCCCTTGTTCCACTTCGATGTGCATGAGGCCAGCTGGGCACTGCCAGATTGCTGTGCCTGAGCGAGGAGGGCACAGATTCATCAGTAGATTCCCAGTATAGATCCCTGAATCCGGGACTGAAGAACGATTTCACACTTCTTGTCACATGTGTCAGAGTCGATGTCGGACGGATGTTGCCATGTGGGCTTCGTGATCGTTGCCCAAGGCCCCTGGTACTATCCTGGTACTGCTAGGATGCATTAGGATGCACCCAATCACTGCCTTTCACCTTTCTTAGTTTCTTTCTTAGTTTGTATCTTAATATAGATGCAGCGTGTGTCCATGTCCTCAATGGCAGCAAGGACATCCGGATGTCCAACGACTCCCGGATCGAGAAGGCCCGGGCTCCATTGTGACCGTTCCTGTTGTGTCGCTTGCATGAAGCAGGCTCCATGTGACTGCCTGTCGGTGAGACACGTGCTTCTTTGTCTCCGTGCCTTAAGGAGGGTCATTTCTCCTGATCGGGTCTCCCAAACTGGATGCCCACCGAGCAACCTGCGTTTTTGGGAGCTGAGAGACCTGCTCCTAGTCCCGATAGTCCTTGCCACTGGGGTGCTTGAAACATCCGCTGCCCAGTGTTGTTGTTTGGACTTTGGAGGGTAGGCCGGGTGGGGTAGGTCAGGCTGCTTGCCGAGCTAGAAGCTGTGGTTTTGGTCCTGCAGGATGAAAGCCATGCAGGGAAGATTGTGGATAAGAAGTGGTACGAGAAGAGCAAGCCATCGCCTCGGGTGCACTCTTGGGCTTCACCCTTGGGGCTGCACACGGATAAGGTTGTTGGTTGATGTTGTTGGTTTACAACAAAAGTACTGATGTGCATTAATATGTCCACATGGTTTGGGTGAAACAGGATCACCCACGGCACTGCAAAAGCGATAGGCCCCCCTAGCTGAATCATGCCCTCTACTTGATAGTACGTTTTGGCAGACGCTGATGTCATGCTGCTCGACGATGTTTGTTAAGTTTCGTCACCACGACAGTGTGCAGGGCAAGAAGCAGCACAGGATGAGTCTCAGGCTATATTTTTCGAGGAATCCTGAAGGCTCCCATTCAATTGCTCTACACAGCTCTCCTTCCACGGTTTTTGTATATAATTTGAGGCTCCTTGAGCATTGGTTTTTAGTTTCCATGGTATAATCCTGCCTTGTTGGGGACCGGATTCTTTCTTATGTATCACGGCTATGCAGCAAGATACCTTGCCCGGTTTCATGTTTGTTGCCTCGAGCAATCCCCCCCAAAAAGCACGGAGATGAACTGACCACTGAGGCACGTCTTTCCAGCCAGTCGCTGGGAGCTGTATTCTCGGGACACTCGGGGGCCGGGTGGAGCATCCGGGCCAGTCACTGCAGGTGTCGGAACGGCTGGTGCTTGGAAAGTTCGGTTGAATGGAGAATCATATGGATGTTGTGCCAATTAGGGTTTAGCTCAGGTTTAGCTCTTTGTCCAAACAACCAGTTTGGGAAAGTGGATGACTTGTGCCAGTTGAAGCTGGAATTTCCAATGTGTGTTTTCTTGGTACTGCCCTTCTACACCTTTCTCCTGTCGATTCAACGACCCTGCACCTATAATAGAAACACTGGAGTGAACCACTATAGTTCATTGTTCAGTTGGGCCGCCATTGCTGATTAAGAGTCAACACCTCGCAGGCAACTGTTGCCTGGTTGAGTTGTTCCTTCTAACTTGTAACCATGATAATTTTCAGACCCGGTCGTCATTTACAATAAACGTGCATGCGGACCATGACTTTGGAAGTTCAAGATGCCAGGCACCCATGCTTCGTCGTGCCGGATACGCAACCAACCGGTGAATCCAGCTGACAACAACAAAGGAATAGGCCTGGAACCTTAGGAGGACAGCACATTAAGATGCATTATGCATCAAGTAGTACCAGAGAGAGAATTTGGACATACAACTTCCAACAGATTGCTCCTACTTACTTCAACTGTTTTGCTTTATTGACTTAGCAGATCGGAGACATTCGGAGACACAGAATGTGGGTTGGCACGGGATGGTGCGAGGTGTCGGCATGCTATTATGTTTTTTTTTTTTGTGACCATATGGCGATTATCATTGTTGCTCTAACACGAGACACCGTAATTAACTATTCTGATGATGTTGGTACCTTTATATACCATCCCGTACCAATGCTTCTCCAATTATATAGTTTGGTCTATGTTGGTCTCCTTGTTTCTTCTTGATTCATGTTTTGCTGGACTTGCAGTGGTTGTTCCAGCGCACAGTGTAACTCACCCCAACACAGGCAATAAATTAGTTAAGTGGCACGGAGTTTCATTTATGCACTATACTTTGTCGAAGGCACCCACATGTCCATACATATGTTTTGCGGATCACGTCCAGAGCAAGCTAAGCACTTCACCAGGACAAGACTTACGAGCAGTACACCGTGCATGGAAACGCGGACCACTCGACCCAGATCAACGTGAATGGAGGTGTGATCAAGTGAAACTGGACTGTGGTTTCAGCCATGCCCGCCACATCCGCAGGAACGGGGTTCAGGATTTGAAGAGATGTTAAGTCATCTAGATTGAAGTTTCTTCCAGGCAGAACCCTCACAGCGGCCAAACTAAGTGAGAAGCATCAGTTGTGAGATAGGGGTTGCCTTTGACCTCTGCAACAGGGAACATTACTGTTCTGCGGTTGTGGCCTGATAACGAGTCGCCTCGGTGTAGTCTTACTCGAGCGGGACAGGAACAGAAAGCGGCGAGCGAGTTGTATTGATTCGAAGGTTTGTGTTAAGTTCGATACATTTTCTGTCAGGTCGGCGAGAAGCTCCCCATTTGCGACGGGATTTCCGGGCCGAAACGATTCTGCAACGACATGGGGGTGTTTTTGTACATATACTTGGATGTTTGGATCACGTGTTTGTAAAAGTGGGAAGATGCAGAATATATCGAGAGGTTCCGCATGGCCCAAGCTTAGCGAAAAAGCTAGCCATGTTCAGATCATAGAAAAGATCGATGACCTTATTTGGTAGGGATAGGTAGAAGCGACCTATTCTGAGTTGAAGCAAAAATGCATTTGCTGAAAAGGACATCTCCGGGCCAATCATTTACGGGTTATTAGCTTGCTATTCACTTGAGCATGCCAGGCATTCCTTAATACAGCAACATGCTGAGTCCCTTTCCTTTCTCAGCCACACATGGACTCCTGGACTTGGACCAAGCAATCTCTCTTCGCATGCGTCGCAGCAGCCCGTGTGGCTGGTGAGTTATATAGTATAGGACCTGGAAACACCCTTCAGAAACTCAGAAAACAAGTACGCAGAAATGCCACACCTTCGACCCAACAGTGAGGAACGAGACACTACAATCACATTTAACACATTTGGATAAGTACCAAGAAAGGCACCGTTCGTTGAACCCACTGGACCATACTTACCACTACGTGAGGAACCATGGCTTTTGGCTCTAGAGGATTCTAGAGTTTCAATCGCACCCTTGGTCACCTTTGTTTTCATTCAGTCGTTCGAGTCGTTCAATGAGATTCTCAGAAACTCCGTTCAGCATTCCTCTCCGTTCAGCGGTGATTCTGGGACCATGGCATGGGCCAATGTTGTGGTGGCGGCCCTTTGCTGCGCTGGGGGTTTCTCTCATTGCGGCCAAGGTGGCTTGGGAGTGCATTGCAATGAGGTTCAATCAGCGGGGTGTGGCTGGGTGGCTCACAGAGTTCATGACTCCGTCCTGGCCGCCCTGGCCTTGTGACTTGAAACCACCATCCTCCAGCCTTCTGACCGTCACCATCCATCACCATGACCCAGGCGGTGCCGCTACCTGCCTTGAAATGCTTTGGAGACGACGAGGTGGGAGGAATCGAACAGGGCTAGCCGGGCCAACGCTGGTGGCGAACATGAACAGACCAACAGACCATGAGTGATGGTGTACTCATCACTCAACCGTGTGCAAGTATGAGAGTTGGGACCCTCAACCTCTCAAGAGTATCCAGACAATTTGGAACAATGGCCATTTGGGGACTAGGAATCGTGACATGTTTCTGCCAAGTGATACTATATGATTCATCATCATTAGCTGACCATTTTCGAAGGATGACATGCGAGTTCATCCGAGTTCCCGGCCTCTTAGACCTAATCTAGACCGGCAACATTGTTTGGGTGAATGAGCTTAACCCGACAGGAACCGGGTGTTCGGCACCTTCCGAGACCCGACGCGTGAGGTCTCCATTTGGTTCCCGGAGCATCTCTGCTGCGACGACGCGCAATGGCCGGGTGGCTGGTGGAAGTGTTGCTTGGTGATCCAGTCGGTCGGTTGCTGTGAGTGGTGACTGGTGGGTCGAGAAGAGCTTATATTCCTTATACCCTAGACCATGCCAGTACATAAACCTACACACAAAATATGTTATTCAGCGGCGGCGGTGTTTTCAGAACGACTATTGATTCTTCTTGTGGAAGGGTGGCGCAAAAGGTTTCACCCCCCCCAACGTCAAGTCGTGTTTGCCCTTTATGCGCATGACCGGGATTGTGTGGTCTCGGTGTTTATGTTTTCCTTGCGATGCACGGTTCTGTTTGGAAAAGGAACGTATGTTGGCAGTCGCAATGTTTGGGTTTGAGTTTGCAATGCCAAACAATTCACGGAACCATGGAACACATGGAATGCAGCACCTTGTTACTAGTAATGTACTTAGCTACTAGTAGCGTCCTTGCATGTCCTTGCAACTAGTAGCGATGCACCTTGTTACTAGTAGAGAGACCGAGAAACTGGCCAAACTGTTGGTCCTAGAAAACTGGACAAAGGTTGGAGCGAGCCCTACACCTTTGAGAACTGCTGCGGCCCCAAGCCCAACTGTTCTGAAGCGCTGATCTCAGAGGTGCAAAGGGGATGGGAAATATGTCATGACTATGGGCAGGTACTGATACCGGACTTCAACTTGTGCAAAAGGCTCTTTGTGCTCTTTGCGCGGCTGTGTTTGAATATGTTTGAATGCTCATCCAAGCGGATACATTGCACTTGCATAAGGGAAATTGTACAATTTCACACAACTTCCAAGGTCTTTCCATCAAGGAAACTGACATTTGGTATCCAACACTGCCAACACTCCAGGATGAGGCTTCCCCCCCTCTTCGTTTTCAACGCCCCTGGTAGGTTTGGAAGTTCGTGGATCCAAAGGCAACCAGGACACTCCACTTTCGGGTCCAGGCATCCAGCCCCTGTCGAGTAGCCAAGTGAGTGGAGAATGGCACCGCACGGCTTCGCACGGCTGATCAGTTTTCATGGCCAATCCAGATGAAGAGGATTTGCTGCAGCCTTAATCTTTTTTAGTGAAGTTAAGTTGTTTGGTGTTGGATCACAGTTAGTTTATGTTTCGCGTCTTGGTGATGCGTTATACCCTCTTTGCGTCTTGGGCGTGCCAGGACCTATCGAGACTTCTGGCTCAGCGATGCCTTCTACGAGCGCCTCCGTTTCCATTACGGGTCTATCTCTTTTGAATCCATAGCTGGTCAGTTCTTACACCATCTTACACCGCTAGACTTCAACATCTTTAGACCGTTTCCGACCATCCATGGAGTATATACGTCTCCTCAAGGCTTCAGTGAAGCTTTTCATGCCCTTCCTTTGACTCCGGCTGTGGAAGTTGTGGCATCCTCGGGCTTGGGGAGTTCCGAATTCGCAGCTGTGGCTGTCGCAAGTGCCCCCCTCTCCATGCTAACTTTCCAGTACAAATTATCAAAAGTCATGCAAAACATCAGGCGCTGATAGGCGCTGTGACGAGATCAGTGGCCACCTTTAAAGGATTCTTTCAGGTCTTCTGGAGGGGTCGATTTGGGATTGGATGTCCAACTCATGGATGACAACTACTGGCACAATTCGGAAAATATATGTGTGTGTGTCTTCTGTCTCAAACGTTTGGGAAGCCTTCCAAACATCCACTTTGACACGGAAAACGTCGACCAGCCAAACCAACCGTCGGACGCTTTGGAGTTCCGGTCCCAGGATCTCCAGAGTGAGACATGATCCGAAATGCACGATTCCCTTTGTGGCCAGTCGAGTGTTGGCCCTCAGCAAGCTGGATGCTTGGCCATGCTTGGCAATGCCAAGCGCCCCTGGTGATGTGAGCGGAGTTGAGCGGACCCTGCGGGGTTCACCAGGTGGGCCGCTTGTTTTCACACCCTAGTGGGCCCCGGAAGATGTTCGGCGGGACTTCGGGACCTAGAAAGGCTGGTCAAACACGGTCAAACTGGGTCAACTAGTCTTGCAGGCTTGAGGTTTTTTGGGTGTCCACCATTGAAAGGTGGTCAGGTGTCATACATAATGTGAAGAGAATGGACATGGTTCAAGCCGATATGCCGATCATATAATATACCTACCAATTATAGGTCAAAGTTGGTGGACGATAAGCACTTGAGAACACTTTCTTGTAGGTCTGCCGCTACGTCCGTTTGATTCATCTAGGGTATCATATTGTGTTTCGTGACTCGTCTCTCGGGTGTGTGTTGTGTTTTCTACATCACGCTACGAATGGTCCAGTCCATTGCGGCAGCTGTACAAGAGTCCTCGGGCTGTCCCGGTCGATGGTGTCCCGGTCGGGTGCGTCGTGGAAGCGTCAATCGCGAAGAACACTTATAAGTAACTGTATTGACGATAGAGGCGCCTTAATGGATAGTAGGTATTAGTACAGGTGGTCAACTGTGCCAAAGGCTCACACTCAGTTCTTTAATAGCTGACCCGTTTGAAGGCCAGTCTTTGAGATCCGTCAAGTGGTGTTCCAACAGCCGGCCCCTGCTTTGACTGGGTGCTTTGGATTCCTTGCGAAAGTAGGTGAAGATAGGTTGGAACCCTGGAAGTTGAGAAGATGCAGATTGGATCATGTAGGAGCTGGAAAGCTGTTGAAAGTCCGAGGTGATCAGAGGCGACCAACCCAAGGACCCCCCAACAAGGCCCTTGAGATTCTCTCGCATGAAAATCCTCAGGATTGGATTGACCAGTGGGAAGTGTTGCACTTCCCACGACGTGCCCGTCATCATCACAATTTTCAGCTTCGTGGCTCGGCTGAGCTTCATGTTCGTGGCTCGGATCACCTGGAAATGCAGGGTGCACGTCAATTCAGAGGAGTTTGGGCATCCCCTTTCTTAGAATGAACCACGTGGAAAACTGAGCCTGCAAACCAAGGTGGTCAGCAGAAAGAAGGGGCGAGTGTTATAAAGCCACATGAAACTATTGACTGTTTGACTTCGGGGCGTCGCACGGGTGGATCAATGTGAGGTGCAATCGTGGATGCCATGTGGACCATGATCGAAGACATCCCTTTGGAAGCTCGGTGACCAGAGAAGCCAGTTTGCTGCCTACTCACCTTTCACTCTTGCGGATTTTGTGAACCGGATCTTTGAAGAGTACTTTACACGGGAGTTATCAACCAGCAAGGTATCATGCAGAAAGCCATGCAAATAAGAATGTACAAACACCTGCAGTATGTACTGTAGAGCAATAGCATGTTAAATCCGTCTAATGCGTTAGAGGTTTTCTTTCTTCAACAGTAGTCCATCGGCGGCTTGTACGGGAATGTCTACTGGCGTGCATCCATTCGTTCTTTTTGTAGTCGCTGGGGCCGACAAAGCAGCTTGATGAGCGGAACTGCTGATAGGTAGGCCATACACTCATCCAATCTCATACACTGGTGTAGAAACTTGTCAGTATCAGAATCAGGCTGACTGCTGGAATTCAGCCACAGACTCAACTCCACCACCACCTAGTCGAGTCATCGTTTGTTGGAAGGAGTTAATGGTAACAAAGTGCAATCCAAGCAGAGGGCTGATCCAAGCCAACTGGCCACATGTCACCATACTATTGTCATTTAGGTCCCCCGCACATATGTCAAAGAGCTCGCTCGTTAGATGTTGGTAGAAAAGATCAAGTGATTTTTCCGGCTCGACACAATTTGTTGAGGACCAGCTTTTGGCCTCCAACCACTGGGCAGAGATGATCTTGGGACGTCTATATGGCCATAGCATCTGGGGAAACGATTGGATCATCACGGAGGTAGGGAGGTGTTTGTGGGATGTTGGGCATGGTTAGGTTTGAGCTGGTAGAATAGCATCCGAATCACCATGAAAAGCCCATACTTTTTGCGTGGTTGGAGAATAGAGGGCTCCACCGGAAATAGTAATTATGAACCCATTTTGGACCAGGTCGTTGAACCCATAGTTGAACCATTTTGCACCCATTCGGAAATAGTATGAAGCATCTACTACTCAGGTCGTTGATGTTGATATCCAAATTCAAACAGATCAAACGCTGGCTGAAGCACGCTTCAGACGTGTGGGCGGCCTTTCCTCAACCGCAACTCCACTATGCAAGTTGTGAGGACAATCGCATGGCCCGCATGGTCTGGCGGAACATTGCACGAACTCTTCAGAGGTTCGACCAAGGTGGTATATGGTATACACGTCTCTCGTTGGGGACCGCTCGATCAAGGTAATAAGATGGCTTACTATTTGCTGTCCGATGGAATGCCATTGCTCTCCGGCCGTTTGCCCTTGAGTGATGTCATGACCTTGGAGGATGAGGAGGGGCAACTGAGGATGTGGCGGGTAATGTGTTGCTTGGAATTTTTGATGGGGCCCCTATAGTGATAGTGAGTAGTAGCTACTAGACTCCCCAAGCTTGAGCAACAATTTGCTGAGGCTTATAGTCTTGCAGACTTTAGTAGGGAATACAAAGTAGCCTCTGCATTTTCTTCTCAGGTCTCATTGTAGATCCCTTTCTATCAGCATCTATCGGCCATGGTGTTCTGATGCATGAGCATCCCATGACCCTAGTATGTCTGATTGTCGGGACAGCCTCCACACTCGAGGACTTTCAGCAATTGCTGCAGCGGCGCTTGAATCTCAAATTGCCCCTGCCCTTGGTTTCTGGGCCGAATCAGTACGATCAACAGTCTGAGGGCTGTTTTTCACCACGTGCCAATCATGAATCTGCAAAGATGATGCTCCACCAAAGAAGCCACTGGCATTTGACTTGCACTGGCTTCGTTTTTGTCAATGCTCCGTCCAAACCGAGGCAGAGTCCAAAGAGTACTTGCAGCGCAATCAGACCCCAGTGCCTGGGCAGGAAGGAATTCTAGTGGCTGTGCTTGTTAGGGTGTAAAGCAACTGATGCGAGTGGAGGCAGGGTTATCCAACTCCTTGGGTTTGATTTTCTTTCCATCTCTTTGCCATTTCCTTGTTTTGGACTCATCACCCTGGGGCTTGGTGGCCGTTAGTGGCTATGTGTTTTGGTGCAAGTGGAGAGTGAAGCATTAGTCTTGGGGTCAAAGCTCAGGGGTCCGAGTCAGGGGCATCCTCCAATGAAGCCGCATCAGCTATCCTGATTGATTCTCAGATCCGTCGTGAAAACTCTTGGTACCACCAATCAAAGAACGAATCCAAGAGAAGTCCTTCAAGATGATATAGTCCTTCATCACCCTGCCTGCCAGAGTAGATGGCACAGAACCCAAGAACAACGGTTCAGCAGCTACTTGCCTCAACATTGCTTGAAGACTTGTGCCATCTACTCTGCTGGTCAAGTGATGTAGTTGCCAGTTCCTATGTTGCTAAATGCAATTCGTGCAGAAATTGGTTTTTGTATGTTTTTGGTCAAAGAGATTCACTGAGTTAAACATGGGTAAACGATGTTAAGCTGACCTTTGACAGACCCATGATGAACTCTTAAGATTCGAATCTACACCAGCAAGCAAAATTTTCTCACCGAACTCTTCACAGTCGAAAAAGTGCCTGACCTTTCCACCTTACATACCTTGGTCTCGAATACAGGCCGAGCCTTCAACCAAAAACATCCTCTTCTTCCCATGTCCTCCGCCATCGTGCCCTCCGTGCAGCGCTTCGCCGCTGCCCGAGGTCTTCGGGCGGATCGCCGCCCAGCTGGCCGTCGCTTCCGAAGGCGCGCCGAGACCGGCGCTGCGGCGGGCGGAAGAGCTGCTGCGGTCCTGGGTGGATGCCCGGACCTGATGTATCTGAGGGGTTGGAGAGTGAATGAGAGTAAAAGGCCAAGTTTTCTGTTTGGGAGCTGTGTGGGTTGACACTCACAAAACATGCATAGGTGGCCATAAACTACCATGCTTTGCAGGTGTCCACCATGTAATGTTGCTTCAACATGCATCAACATGCTAGCCAAGCTTACTTCTTCCACTTGAAATTGTTTTCAGAGCAAGTGCAGCGAGGGATACGATATATTTCTACATCGACCGAGAGCCATGCACGCTGACCTAAGGAGAAGAACGACTACGCGGACCTCTTCTTCACTCACTGGCCTATCATCCGAGCCTTTCCGATCAATTCATCACAAATCGGTCTGTCTCTTACAGGAAACCTCTCTTTGAGGGCAGAGCATGTCAGATATGGATGCTTGGTTCTCAACATGGCTTCTACAACATGAAAAGCATTGTACAGTATTTGGTTCTCATTTTCAAGGCCATCCCATGGCTATCATTGCGGATAGACATGATAAACAAGTTGACGTGAAACAAACTGGAGTCCAATAATTTCAGATCTACGGCGATGGAGAAACAAGGTTGTTTGCTTCTTTGGGTCAGGGCCAGGGTTGTTTCCCATTGGTCGCCCGCCTGTAATGATGGATCCCAGTAAAGCAAATGGTGCACCCCCAAATTCCTTCTTGCAGATTAGAAATGCTTGAAGGACACTCCTTTGGATTCAATGCTGTTTCTTTCATTTTGTTTCTGGTTAGACCCCCAAGAAGTTGCCAGGGCGGCCCCTGGCAGTACGTTGCTGAACATTTCAGTCGGTCACATCTCGGTTTCAGACACAAGGGATGACTTGGGGCGCTCCAAAAAATGAATCGAGTCCGATGTCCTTCACACCTTCGCAGATCGTCCCTCCCCAGGACTCTTGCTCCACCTCTTGCGCCTCCAGCGCCAAGACGCCTCCCCCTCCACTGACAACGAGGGAACAGCTTCTGGCTTTGCCTGGGAGGCATCAGCCGAGGTCCTGGTGCAGCTCGGTGTGGAAAGAGCTGCTAGAGGTCCTTTATGTGCACCCAGAAGATTGGATCCTGACCACCGATACTGACTTGCAGCCCAAGGGTCCGTAACTTTTTACCTGTACCCTTGAGGCACGCATCATCCAGGCCTTGTGCAAGATGGAAGCGGTCGTGGATTTGGAAGTGATGTCCAATGCTTTGGGCACCGTGCCACCGCTTGCTTTCGCCAAGGCTCTCATCGAATCCGCTGCCTCTGCCGAGCGCCTGGCGCGCCAGCGCGCGAAGCTCACCGTGGGGAGCGGCTTTGGAGGCTGAGGCACCCGCGAGGCCTCCACCAGGGAACTCGATAACTGCAGTTTTTGGTGATTTTTGGCAGGTATATTCATTCATTCAAGGTAGGCAGGGTCGGTGATGAGGAATTATTTGATGTCATTCAGTTCACTCACTCCTTTTTAGCTTGAGGCCCAAGCCAAAAAGGAGTGTCGCTCCACAAGAATCAGTGTTGCTGATTCTTAAGTTTTTTGTTGGTGCGAGCCATGGCTGCTGCAAATGCTCGACGCGCGGTTGAGCAGGAAAGGCTGAATACATGGTGTGCTCGGGTGGGCATCGAGAGCGCCAGCGATTTGGCATTTTGGTTCACCTCCTACGACCAGGCCCTTCATGAAGCAGGTCGTGCAGTAGCGGATGGGTGGGCTCTTGCTCGCCGTGAGAGGGAGCCAGGGATGGCTGCCCTGGCTCGCAACCTTTTTGCGCGGGAGATAGTTCGTCAGTCCCGTCCGCCCCAGCCTTCTTCTGGTGTGGCTACCTCTTTGCCTTCCTCTTCGGTGGCCCGCTCCAGGCCGTCTTCATTTGCAGGGCCTGTCAAGCCCAAGAAGCAGTCAGCACGGCCGTCCGGCGACAAAGGGGGGATCGCCTCTTTGTTCATTCGAGATTTGTTGGGCATCATGGTGACGCTGATGCCGCCACCGTTTGCCCGCCACGACCGTGGCTCTACACGTGTACCTTTTTGGGCTGGATGATTCGTAATTTTTGTGTCCCACTGGCTTTGAGTGACTCTTCAAAGCCTGCCCCTGTCCGGAGCACTCGGTTGGGACAGGGGCAGTCACAGGCGGCACCTCTGGAGCCTGGCATGGTCACACATTTGTTGGGAGTTTTGGAGTTTACAGTCGAGCATGCTCACTGGTCTTTTTTGATGGCTGCCGCTGTTATGGTGTTCGGGCTTATTTGTTTTTGTCATGTCCAAAGGAGCTACTGGTGCGAACGCGGTCATCATGACTTTCTGGTGTTTCAAAGGAAAGATCGGCACTCGTGACGGATTCGCCTGGTCACTCCCACGCACATTGGGCAGTCTTGACCTCTATGCCATCTGGATGCGGTGTTTTGGCTGGGCAGCATTTTAGTTTCTACAGCTTCAGATGTGTGGTGCCCATGTTGGCTGGTATTGTGCGGCTCACAGATACCGAGCGCCTGGCCGTCGGCCGATGGACGGATGCTGCTAGTGGTACTTCTACAGCACAGACTCCATTACGATATGATGCACAGAAACAAAAACAGGGCCATCAACTTCGGCTTGCGGCATCGTTGTTTCTGGCCAGCGCACCCGAGGTTTTGTGGGAAGAGATCAAAATTACCCCCGCTGTGGAGCGGAGGGCTGAGGCCATGGTGGCCGCCGACGAATTGCGGTCCGGGAGGGAACCCCCGGGTGGTTCGACTATCGTCGGAAGACATCCCTGGCATGCCTATGGTCAAATCTTTGTTGCCCGCCTCCCTGACCGTTATTCGTACAGCTGGGACGAAGATCATTCGGGCTTTGCGTAAGCGGGCGGCCTCTACCTTGGTGCCGGGACCTTCATCCTCTCCATCGATGCCAAAGCCTACGGTGTCGCCACGACTGGCGCCTAAGCAGGCTGAGCCTCCCCTGCAGAGGAGACGCCTCCCACAGAAGACGGCGGCGCCGGCTGCGCCAGAGCAGGTGTCTCCTGCTCCTGTGGTACTGCCTGTACCGGCCAGTCCGGCCGCGGTGGCTCCGCCTGCTCCTGCCAGGGGCCCGGGGACTCCGGTTGTGGCCGTCAAGAAAAAGCCGCAGCCGCCTGCTGCAAAGGCTCGACCTCCGCCGCCGGCGGGGCCGTTCAACGAGGTCTCCGACGCGATGTTCGATATCGCTGCTCGTGAACGTTGGGCACAACCTGGCTGCTGGGTTCAACGTTTTGGTCCACTGGCCGGCGTGCACAGAGCGCCAATCCTCATGGCCATCCTCCTCGCATGGCTCCGGCGAACCAACTTCGACCACGAGTACGACAGATTGGAAGGCATGAAGGCTGTAGATCGCCAAGGTGTTCTGAGACGGCGTGGCGGCGAAGCGCTGTTTAGTTGGGCACGTTCGAGCTGCGCAGGAAACCTGCCCCAGCTACCAAGGTAGTACCCTGTCTTTTTTTATCATCTCAGCAAAGGCAGGGGCCTTACGGCATGTAGAGCGCGAAGGCGCCCCGTGGTGCCGTTGGAGACAGGCGTCTCCGGGATTTCGTGGCGATACCCACCGTGCTACATCGGTGCACGAGGCGTTGGGGTACGATCGCCAGATTTGCAAGTCCTGCCAGGCTGTGCTTCCCAGTGCGGACCGACGTGCGCTGGCCTAGGCTGTACTAATAGTGAAATTGTGTCAAAAGGCGCACTGTCTTGTCCTGGGGTGTTTACAGTTGTTCACAGTTGCAGCTTAGTTCATATCAAGTTCGATTGTTCCTCATGGACCGACCCCAGGCTATCCAGTGGGCGGCTGTTGCCATGGCGCCCTTGGACGGAAGCGCGGCGGGGCAAGGCAGTTGAGTTACGGGATTTGGGACAGCAGGCTCGTCTAGCCCTGGAGTCCCTGTCCCTTACTGATTCCCCCTGTCTGGGGGTGGCCATGGTCCATATTGGTGCTATGCAGGGTCTCCGCCGTAGCTGGATTGAGTGGCGGGATGAGATTCAAGACATCCCTGTGGAATTCGCCCAGCCTGAGCCGGAACTTCACTCATTGTTGGGGGCACGGCCGGTCAGGCCCGGGTCTGTTCCCCCTTGCATACCTATAGTACGGGCCCTTTGCAGTGAGATATGGGAGTTGAATACCACATTGGCCCCGGATGAGCGACCTCGCCTGCGTATGGTTTTGACGATGGTCCACGATGAGGTGACACCGTTTGCTGACGCCCTGAACTGGGATGCTTTGCGCTGCCTGGGCTTGGAGCTCAATGAGTTGGCACCGCAGTTAGAGTAATGTGCTCGTGTGGGTTTTTGATAAAAGAGGCTCGAGTTCGATGGTGTGTGTTGGTTCTATAGGCCTCATTTTTCTGTGGTTGCATTTTGTATTCATTTGGTGTGTTGCAGCTGTCTTCAAGTTTCAAGTATTCAATTCGATCTCGTCGGTCACTCATTTGAAATGTCGATCGTATTTTCTAAGCAGTTGCCTACATTTGATGATATATTCACGGCCTTGGCCGTATAGTTCAATTTCGATATTTGCATCAAAGACGAGATCCTCGAGTTGGGCATTCGCACATTGGCTGAGTTTCGCCACCCTCGGACTGAGGAGGAAGTCAAGTTTTTTTGTGTATAGTTTGTTATTTTGATTGGAGGACAATCTCGCTCGCTTGCAGGTTGTTTGTCTTCGCTTTGAGAGGCTATGTTGGATGTCGAGCATGCGGCCGCTAGTTTGCCGCCCGCCCCTACCGAGGACGAGACCTTGTTGTCTACATTGGAACTCGATTTTTTTGAAGGAGGTTTTCTACAAGTGTTACCACCTCCGCCCGGAATCTCGCCAGTTCCCCTCGGACCGCTTGCTGAGCAAGCTGGGCCGCTAGTGTACCGGGGGCAGTTGGAAGTCATGGATTTGTGGAGCGTCAGATCCCGGACGTTTCAGCGGACGCATGGTCAGAAGCGTCGCAAGGTGGGGGATGGTTTGTATTTTCAGGAGGATGACACTGAAGAGGACATGTCCAAAATTCGGTTGGCCTACCTCATGAAGCTCGAGACCTACCTGTTGGCTCTGGCTACTGTGGGCTGCCGGCCCTTGGATCCGCCTACGGCGACCCCTGAAACCCTGGATTCGAATAGCTTGGACCACGTGCAAGTGCCCTATGATACTTTGTTTTGGTACTACGCCCGGTGCCAGGACCTGGTCTACCGCACGGCTGACTCGAAGCGCCTCAACGTGTTGCAGCACTTGGACGTCGAGGAGCGGGGGCAGTGGTCTGCCCGGACTGCGGTCGGCGCGTCACTGGGATCGGTGATCCATGCAGTGCACCGCGAGCGTGACGCGCTCTGGATTGCGGGGGCCCGGCGGCTGGGTCGCAGCAGGTGGACTTCGCCGGGCGGGCAGGTTCTGTGGTCCACAGCCTTCGAGATGGCACAGCTCTATGCAGTGATTTTCAACGTGGCCGTTGCAAGAACAAGCGCAATGAGTGACCCAAGGGTGTTCATCGTTGTGGAGTCCTTCTGAAGTCCGGCCGCGTTTGTGGATCAGGGCAGCATGCGCCTGCCAAGTGCCCGAGCAAGGCTTGAAATGAGGGCCGCTCTTCCACTGGGGGGGAGCGAGGCCAGATCCATGATATGTCTGTGTATGCTGACTACCAACAGTTCATGGAAGAGCTCTCCCTTGTTGATCCAGTGAGTGATACAGCGCGAAAGCCAGTCTTTCTTGATGTGTTCAGCGGGTTGAATGCACCGCTTGCTAAGGCCTTCCTTTGGTGCCAATGGGAAGTGGTTACGCCTATTGACATTGAGATCGACCACAATTTGGATGACCAGTATGCCAGATGGATCCATGACCAGGAGCACTTGGTTGATGCCCTGCCCTCACTGGATGGATGTACGCTGCTCTGCGACTGTCCTCGCAACCAGTTGTGTCGTGGAGATATTATTTGTGCACTCATCTGGACTACAACGACCTCACGATCTACACTTCCGCGGCGGCGCCGCCAGCAGGGTGTGCGCAAAGTGGCCTTGCTGGCAGCAGGCCTTCGTCCAGTCCGGGCTGTTCCCATCAGATTTTCACAGGAGACGGTGATAGGTGCTCTGATGGCCTTGTGTCCTCATATACATTGGTCTGGTTTCCAGTGGCCCATGATTGAAAACCTGTTGATCGACGACTCCCACTTTGGGTGGTTGGCTACCATGCAGACCCGGGAGGATTGGCATGGCCAAGCGGTTGGCCCGTCCTTGGTGGGACCCATTGAGCGTGCAGCCGTCTCTCTACACGGCTTTCAACAGGCGGGTGCCGCGGCTGCGGCAAAAGCCATGCCGCCACTGATTCGATTCGGGGTTGGCGATGAGCGTCATTTTGAGCTCGCACTGGACCTCAAGACCCAGCCTACGCTTTTCGAAGCAATGGGTGTTGTTGATGACGACCTCCTCTTTGCCGCGGACCGATATTGGCAGTTAGGTGTCTCCCTACGACTTGTTTGGCAGCGCATGACACGTTGGATTCACGCGCTGGCCCGGCGCACGTGGCCCATCACCGAGTGGATGCGTCAATTCCAACCACCAGGCCCAACCAGCAAAATACCTCACCTCGTCAGATGTTGTACAAGGGCTTGGTCGGACGCCGAGCGCCTTCTTCGCAATTTGAAGTCATGTCAGCACGACGAAGCTATTGTTCAGGCTGGGTTGGACGACGAAGCTCTAGGGTTTTGTGGGCCAGCCATGTCCTGGGTGCAACTTTGTCGTCAAGTACGTCACTTCCGCCTCATTCGACGGTTCTGCATTCAGCAACCCAGCGGAAAGCTGAGGGTCATTGATGACGCCGCGGACGGCGGGCAAAGTGAGCTGAGCCACGACTCGAACAAGTTGGATTTGTGCACCAGCATCCAACCGGGCCTTCATGTGCAGCTCTTGTGGCGGGCAGTCAGCCCTTTGCAGAATGCAGCCACCTTACTTGCAGAGGGCATCTGCTCAGGAGGTGAAGATCTCCCCAATGCGTACCGGCGCGTGCCTATGGTCCCGGAGCATTCAGACCCCGCCATCGTCGCCTACTACGACCACCAAGTAGGGGAGCCTCGCTTTCGTCGCTACTATGGGTCACTTTTTGGGCTGCCCAATGCTGCGTGCTCGTTCAACCGGTTCCCTCGCTTCTTTCAGGCCGTATGTCGTCGCATGGGTTATTGTCTGGCTAGCATGTATTTTGATGACTTGACAGTTCAGGACCTGGGAAGCATGAAAGGTTCAGCCCAACAGTTCATGACTTCTCTGGCCACAGAACTTGGATCACCGTTCCAACCGGAGAAACACCAAACTATGCAGGGCCAGTCTGTCTTTCTGGGGCTGGTACCTGGTGTTGGGCAATGCCACCATGGGCATCCCGTTTGTTTTTGGCCACGCGACCGATTGATCAATAAGGTCACGGATCTCATGGACGAAGCAACTCAGACAAAGCGTCTCTCGCCAGGCCTTGCTGCCAAGCTGTTTGGTTGCCTGGGCTTTCTCAACATTGGTTGTTTTGGTAAGCTTGGGAGATCAGGGTTGAGTCCCCTGAAGGAACGCCAGTACTCCCATGACGTGATTTCAACTGAGGACCTACCACGTTCGTTTGTGACCATCAAGTCCCTCCTCGCATTGTGACCTGCGCGAGAGTTACCACTTCAACCCGGTAGCCAGCAACGCTACCTGGCGGCATCCAATGCGGCCCAAGATGAACCTCGGCAAGGTTCGGCGGGCCTGTTGTTTGTTGGACCCAATGATGAACGAGATGCCTGTGTCGTTGACATCACGGCGGAGCTCTTCACCCTTTGGTCTGACCACCCCACCAAGATTGCCCAGTTGGAGTTGCTTATAGTTTATGTGGGATTTATCTTTGTGGCCAGTCAGGCCCGCGCCTGTCAGGGGCTTTGGTTTGTGGACAACATTGCAGCGTTGATGGCCTTGGTCAAGGGCAGGAGCGACAACCCTGAGTTGGACACTATGGCAGGATGTATCCATGCTCTGTTGTATTCACTGCGTAGTGGTTGCTACTTTGAATGGGTCCAATCCG